>WTXI01000213.1:0-63123 GCA_022376515.1 Lactifluus volemus
ACACATCAACAAGATAGCAACTTTCTTGCTGACCTGTCAAGCTTGTATTTAGCTACAGCAGCATCCACGGGTGGTAGATAGTCTCAAAGACCTGTTGTTAAACAAGTCAGCTTTGGGTGCCACAGAGATTAGACAACTGATTGTACCGAGACTTTTCTGATTGGATTTTCTTGTTACCAATGACATGATTACCTAGAGAGTTGGCTAGAGTTCGTACTATTGGCAGGATCCTTGTAGCGCATGAACCGTGACGCGCCACCAGTTTCAATCTGCACATCCAAGATTGCGTACTAGTACCATAGCTTCCGAGCAGGTATGGCTCGTGAGCACGGCCTTCATAGAGATCCTTAAACACGCCTCATGCTGGGGCGCAAACTGTCAGAGCAGTACTAGCAACTTGAAGGGTTCAGCCGGTCATCGTCATCGGCACTTCTAGTATAGGAAAAAAACCACGTGAAACGCATGAGAAAGAGCATCGTTAAGAAGTCAAATTATGAGCTGTAGCAAGGTAACATGTTCAAGCCATCCTTCTCGAGAAGCACATCCACTCTCAATTATGCTGTGCATGCTTACTCGCAAGCCGTATACGCTCTCCGTAAAAATACAGGAGAATAGGTATGGGAATGAATGCACATGAGAGCAACGCAAGGAGCGTGCTCGCCCAGCCAACTCCAAGTTTGTGATACATCGCTGCCCCAAATAGCGGGAAGGAAGCACCAAATGCTGAACGAATTAAATCGTTCCCTGCGAGAACGCTTGCCGCATATCTCGGGTACGCGTCCGCGAGGTAATTCAGCACCGCGTTCTGCGGAGCGCCGCGTCAGCCACAAAACCGTCGAAGGCCACGAATCAGAACAAAACTCACAAAGAGAAGAAGCCCTGCAATTGGGAAGAGCCCCGAACCAATTATTGGCAGGATCCAATGAATGTCCGGGCGAGCGGTCCAGCCGAACCAGAGTAAGCAGGCCGGGAGAAAGAACGAGCCAAAGATGGCGATGATCATCCGCTTCTCCGGTTTGATCTGGCCGTCTTCGTCAAACATCTTCTCCTGGACGGTGTAGAGGTAATAGAAGAATGGCGGGAGAGTGACAAGGATGCCACCAAATATACCAAGGAATGCGAGACCGAGTAGCTGCTCCTTGAAATGATAGATTCCGATGAATACAATGGGGAATGACTCGAACCAGAGGTAGAATAGCGAGTACACGAGCCCGATGTACAGGTTGAGCAACAGCACGATCGGTTCTTGAAAGTTAAGTGTGAACGGCCGGACCAGTAGGTCGGTGACGATATCGCGTGCAGTGATGCTCTCAGCCTCAATTTCGGACTGCGATTTAAATCGTTCGTCGCCTGTCGCTTTGCGAAATCGCCTTGCACGGCGGTAAAGGATGTTGGAGGATGACGACTCAGGGAAGAAGAAGAAAAGGAGGATAAGGGTGAAGCCACCTAGCCAAGCCAACACCCATATCGTCCATCTCCAGCCCTTCGCGTGTGCAGCAAAGCCGCCGACAATGGGACCCATAACAGGAGCAGCTACTGCGAAGGCACTCCAGAGGGTGATACCGTATGCTCGCTTTTTGGGTACGTACATGTCCGCCACAGTTGCACCTCCTGTCGCCAGAACTGGCGAGCCGACAAAGCCAGTAATGAAACGGAAGGCCATAAGCATGCCAAAGTTTGTTGCTAGCGCCGTGGGCACTTGAAAGACAACGAATAGGAAGAGTGTAACGAGGTAGACTGGCATGCGACCAATATAAGGCATCTCGCTCATTGGCGACCAAAGCATAGGCCCTGCCCAGCAGATTAGATGTGGACAAACGGAACAACTGGGGACATGCAAATAAACGCACCAATTCCATACCCGGCAACGAACAATGTAAGGCCGAGAGTTGCAGCGACTGAGCTGACATGAAATTCCTGCGTGACTTCTACGATCCCAGCAGTATAGATCGCAGAGCCAATGTAGACGGTGAACGTCAAGAGGCAGACTTGAAACATGACCCATGATTTCTTGAGATGCGACCAGTTCATTGGGTTCTTGGCAAGAGAAATCAGCAAATCGATATGAATGGTATTGGTAACTTGGACAAACTTCTGGATCATCCGGTCCATGCCAGGTGACTAGCAAGGGCTCAGAGCCTTCTTTCTCAAGCTTTGATAATCCTCCCCCCGCTACGGCGGTGAGAGAGGATTGCCGAGTCACCGCTTGCGTCGCGTGTGCTTCCTGCTCATCATGTGCGCCATAGCCACGCCCGCGACCATTTAGTGGGTCATCATGGTCTTCAATCCCGCGTTCGAGAACCGACTCTAGCTTTTTAATTGATTTCTGATAGACGTTGGCAGGGTCGATTTCGTCGAGATGGGGGAAGCACTTCGGCCCGAGGAATGCACGAACGAAGAGTGCGAAGAGTGTATCGTGAAATACCCCAGACATTGTGGTTGTGACGGGCGGGGAGCACGGTAACGGAACGGCGTACTGATAGCGACATGTGTGCAGCTGAGCTTATATCGACTGTCGATACTGTGCTGTCCATGCGACTATCACGGAGGGAGCGATGTATCGCCGTATGCTGACAAATAAAGGTACGATGCGAATGTGAATGAGGGACCAACGAACCTTTGACTAGGATGAACGCTGGAAATAGATCAGATCGAGTACTGAAAATCGGCATTATTAATAAGTCACCGAGTTGACCCGACATTCTAGGGCCGGCTAAGAAGCCTTATGGAGACTGTCGAGTCCACCTCCAATGAATATTAAATGTCAGTAAAAGCCTAGCAGCCGTAAATGCTAAGGCATTAGGGCTGATGGTTGATGAAAGAGTCGAAGTGAAAGGGTGCCCATGGTTGTGAATCATGATGGCGCAAACGAGTCCCCAACTGGAACTGATAGTTATTCCACTCCAAAAATTACTAGACGGCAGGGGACTTGAAGTTTTGAGGATCATGAACAGACATGATGATCGTCTTACTGCTGCAAATCGATGCGGAAAGGCAGTTGACGGGTCAGGATTACGTCGTTTCATGGTCACAATTTCAACCACAGTAAAACCCAGAATGGGTACTACTACGGTTGAAATTGTGACCATATAACGATGTGAATTAATCCGAGTCGTAGTGTTAATTGCACAGACTCGGCCGTCCAAACGTTCATATATACATAGTCGATCCCTCAGTCTGCGTGGACCTTGCACATCAGCTGTGCAGCACCGTTCGCCACAGCCGTATTGAAGAACAGTCAGTCGGTATCGTTGAGGTCCGTCAATAAATATAAGCAAGAAAGGGAAACAGGTGTACACTGGAGATGCTGTAGAGCTCAGAGAAACAATAACGCGTGAAGATGATAGGATTTAACCGAAATCTTGTTACCGCTATATCGCCATACCAGTGGGAGCGCCCCTTGGTCATGTGTTTTCTTGTGTGTTCTGGACCGACATGGTCTTCATTGCGGACGCCAGGCCAGCATCCTCTTTATGTTGGCTCCCATCCCCTCCGTCCTCTCGGTTGTGATGATGTAATACCTCGTGTTCCTGCCAGTCGGTACTTAGTGGTGCCCAAAGGATAGACAAGACAGAAGCGAACGCACCTCGTTTACGACCTCTTTCTCGGATTCTTCCTTGTATTGGCGGATATTTGCTTCGAGCTCGCCGGCGTTGGCGTTTGAAAGCGAAGCAAGCATCGACATGCGCTTCATTGCTGCAATTCCCCACGCTACGCGCCGGACTGCAAGCAAGAAATCGCATGAACATCACAATTAGGAAGGAGAGGTGTATCGGGAGCTTACAGCGTGCTTTGGCATCCAGCCGTTTTTGGATGTGCGGGAGCAGGTCTGTAGGGCCGCCAGTAGGGCTCTCTGGGTCGGGCACGAAGTGCGGCTTCTCATCCGCGAGCCACCGGTGCTCCAACATCTCCGCAGCGGACGGGCGCAGAGCAGGATCCACCGTAAGACATGATCTGACGAAGCTTTTTGCCGTTTCGGATACATTTCCCCAGTACTCCTCTGTCCATCGCAGGTGAGAAAAGGTGTAGGGTACAGTAGCAAGACGTGCCTGGCTCAAACTTGTAATCACCGGCGATGATGGCCTGCATCTCCAATTGCTGGCTGTCACGGTCAAATGGCGTGTAGCCGGCCAGCAAGAAATAAGTGATGACACCCATTGCCCATATGTCAACGGGTTTGCCAGGCCCGCTATATCCAACACAATAGTTCGTCAGCTATCCGGTCTCGGTCAACCCGCACGGTCACATACTTTTCTTGAAGATCTCAGGGGCCATGTAGCCTGGGGTTCCACAAATTTCTGTGAGCAGTGGAGTCGATCCTCGTCATGACGCGGCTTAACCCGAAGTCGGCAACCATGATATCCGCATCCTCAGCAATTGTTCGGAAGAGTAGGTTCTCGGGTTGAGGTCACGATGAACAATGCCACTATCATGGATATACTGTACAGTCTTCATGATTGTGCGCACCAAGCCGGCAGCGTCACTGGATGGCGCATTAAGAAGACTGCAAAGCATACAAACACCTTACTTACGGCTCGTGGTAGTTCCCCTTGGCACATATCCTGTCAAAAAGCTCACCGCCAGTGCAGAGGTCAAAGACAAGATATAGGTTGTGAGTTGTCTGCGTTTTTTTGGTTAGAGATCAATTCCGGGAGTTCGAGGACCAGACTCACCTCAAAATAGTCGTAAAGCGTGACAATGTTCGGGTTGCCGCTGGACACGCGTTTCAAGACTGCAATCTCATTGCGGACCTAGACTAGGGTCAGATACTAGCCAATTGGACGCGTCGCCAACGGTACGATAAGGATGAAAACCACGTACCATAAACTCTCGACCCTCCATTAGCTTCTTGTTGATCACCTTGCAAGCATAATACTTGCCCGTTTTGATATGAACCGCCTCCTTCACAATTGCGTACGTTCCACTGCCTAGAGTCTTGCCCGTACGATACTGGTGAAATGATGTGTTCAGAAACAGGTTTCAAGTTTCAGTGAACAAGAAATTACCTGACACGGAACAATTGCCGGGGCACTTGGCATCTCTGATGAAGGTTTAAGCGACTTGTGAAGAGAAGGAAGATGCATCAAAGCACAAAGGGCGCAAAAACGACGACAAAATCATGATCAGTCCGTCCATCCCAAAAATAGCATCATTGAGGACATACAATTCCGGCGCTGCTTGCCGGCGCCGGTTGATCGTGAGGTTTCTCAACAGCGTTCGGCGCCGGTTCGGCCCGTTGCTTACTGTCTCGTCCACTGTCGGCGTTGGGAACGGCGCTGGTAACCGTGACCGTCGTACTCGTCTGGTCGGTCGACTGTGTCCCTTTCCCAGCTGTTCCCGATGAGCTGGCAGAGCCTGACCGATAACCGGAGTCCTTCGGTTTCCGTAGTGAGAACTTTCCCACAGCTAAACGAGGGATCTTTTGAACAGAGGTGGTCGATTGATTTGACTGATTCAGGCTTTGCGTGTTCCCCATACTGTAGCGGACGTCGATGTGGCAGGTTGGAAAGCAAGGGGATCTGGGGCGCTTAGGTTAGTGTGTACGTATTTATGCTCATGTCCCACCTGGCAGCGCCTCAGGCTGCTTCCGCACCAGCACCCGCACCCCTGCACACTTTCCACGCGGCAGTGCACGGTGCAATATGCTCGGACCCTGTCATCTGACTCCCCTTATTTTTGCACACCCTCATTGCCACATATGCTGTCCGAACGTATTTATGTACTTAAAAGAAGTTCGAGTACTCCATACTAGACGCCTTCATGTGCCGGTTACCCCTGTTTGTCCTATGTCGGTATAGTTCATCGGCTAAATTAGTCCCGCTAGAAGTCCTCAAGTGGGCCAGTTGACCATTCCCGCTGTCTGCGAATCCTGTGTAATTTTCTCCAAAGGCTTGGTCTATACACCAAGTGTTCCACGTGGGTTCTTTCGATATCGTCCATTAGTACGTGATACTAGTAAGAGTCATTCACGCTGGTGAGCCTACTTTTCAGTGGCCGCGTAATGATGCTGTTCCTTTCTAAAACCGTACAACTGACGGTTTGTCGCGGTTGCAATAGCTGATACGGTAAGCCCATTATCCCACTGGGCCATTGGTTGCCAAACAAACACCTGATAAAATGTGACTCGGCATTACTCTTATTAGCCATCTGTCCAATAATAGTAGGAGGCCAATACTGAGGCACAGGGTGCTTGATATCTGATATTAGCGCTATGCCAGTGCCAAAATTACTGCGCTGAGTTCCTCATAATGGACATTAGTGTTCAGGGCTATGTTGATAGCGCTGGCTCTTTTGTTGTCAGGTTATACATACTTCGATATCCCCTTCGTCCTGCACAGCCAATCGCTATGATATGATGGATATTCTATTACGGAACGGATTTTTTGATCGGGATTTATCTAAACCCTTTGGACAGCCCACTCAAGCTTCTTTGGAGCAACCCCACCTTTCAGTCTTAATCCAACATCATAGTCAAAGTCCACCAGACGTGCATTGACCCTCACAGAATCTCTTGGGAACACAACCCCATTCCACAATGCTTCCCATGACGATGGGGAGTGGCAAAATTGTCGGGGATGGGAGACGGGGCCTTCAAATTCGATAACGCCCGCCTCCGCAATACCAGTCGACCAACCGAATATGGTTGCACCACTCACAGCGGCGAGGAGACTTCCCAAGGCCATCGCAAGGTCCCGCTGCTTCTCACCCGAGAATAGGTGAAACAGTGCGGATGCGTTAATCGCTGTGACATGTCCGCGTAGCTGATTCAGCGAGCTCAGATTCGTGAGATCAGGGGGGTCGCTTGATGGGGGCCCAGGGGCGAGGTGCGCTTGGTTCAGAAGATCTGCTTGGATGAATACAGCCGGGAAGGAGGCTGCTGAAGATCGACAAAGCTTATGGCCAAGATCCCAGAATTCTGTGCGGGAAGTCATTTAGCACTCTACAGTTTGGAAGGTCCCCCCGGCTGATGCCTCGTACTCACGGGGCACGATATCGGTTGCAACGATTCGGTTCGCGGGCCAACCGTCCTGGGCGGCCTTTCGTGCATCAAGCCCGACTACGATAGCAGACTCTGAGTCTCCTACACCTGGTTAGAGCAGAGGAAATAAGGCGCACAGCAACATCCTGCGTCCAACAGTATGCCCCCGCTACTACGTCCGAGAAACAGCGCCTCTGAATAACCGGGAAGACGGGCAATCATAGCCCTTTCGGTTGACACGCCTACTTGTTAGTTCAAGCCATGACCAGACAACCGCGTTGACTCACTTTACGAATGTATAAGAGCCGATAGATCTGTACGGAAACACCTGCAAACGATTTCAATAACATCTTTCGATTGTTGATTACTGTTTCGCCAACTTGCCTCGTATGCCTCCCTGGCTACACTTCGAATGTGATTGCGGAGTTCTTGTGCATCATCAATTCTGGTTATCGCTTTGAGGAAATCCTCGTCGGAGGAGGTGAGCACGAGCAACGACGGGTCAAGCGGAGCTGGTGTGGCCATAGCTATCTTTGCGAAAAGTTTCGACGAAGCCTCGTGCACAGGTCTGTACTGGCTATGGCTAAGGTACCGAGTCGGCCTTGAAGCTTGAAGCCGAACTTGAAGGAGGCCAGGAACCAGTGTTGTCTATCCAGTTATGGAACACGGATTGGGCTCTAACTCAGCACTCGCTAGCAGCGCTCAGCACAGACACCTCCGATCTTTTTGATTGAAGCCCATACGCACACAACCATATGAACATGCGGTGTTGAGGTACTTCAGAGAGGAGGCAATGATCGGGGAGATTCGGTTATTCACACTACATTTGCCAGTGGTTAGAGCTTTAAGGTTTAGGGATTACGAAACCTGACACGTCATTTGCTCAAACACCACCTTCGTAGCAATGTATTGAAAATCAGTTTGTATATACGTTCTACGGTCATCACAGTACAGTATATAGATTTTTGCCCCGTCAACATGGACTGGACTGAGATCAGAGATCAGAGGTTCGGGTCCGAAGTCGGAACGCGGATACGGAGTCCGAGTCCGGTCCGGCCACTTGTCACATCTGGACTCAAAGGAGATTAGTCTGTACATCTTTATCTCCCAGAGTTTTCTGTGTCACTGATTTTTATCGCGAACCATCTAAGCAGCCAAGCCAGCAAGGGCAAAGGCAAAGCAAAATCATAGTAGGCAAGTTAGTCTCATTGACGCTAGAGGTAAAAATATGGCACGGCAACGCGTGCTTCCCTGCACTGGTTCTGATATGATATGTATGCTGTGAGCTGGACAGACAGTATCGGGATTCGCCACCTCACGTGTCTTGCGTCTGGTTTTGATCGCTTGATCCACAATTATCGCACCTCATGAACACAGAGCTCCACTCGAACGTCTACGGCGGGACACGTTTCAACATCACCTGCTAGTGTCGGGGTTCCATTACAGCTAAAACTTCCCTGGAGCTTCTCCGGCTGATTCGTGTGTCGATTAAGGGTCTCCTTGATAACATCGTCTGTTGTAAATTATATAATAAACCATGGGTGTTATTGACAGATGTTACTCACAAGACGACGGTAAGATCTGAGACTTCCGTCCATGGCGCTGGACGTGATTACTGCCTCGAGCCAAGTGTGTGATACCGACACAGTCGCCATCCATAGTTGCCAAGTTGTCCCAGGTGGGTTTTCAATGAGGGATTCTCACTACAATGCTTGGACACCATACTTACTGATCAGTCGATATATGACTTGTCATTGCCGCCTGGGGCAGGGAAGGAATTGATAGAGGCAAAGCGGGGATTGATGGGGTTCATGCTCTGAAAACATCACACTGGCTCGGCGCGATTTCTCCTGGGCGTAGAATCGTGCCAGACTAGTGACTGCCACTACAGAGGCTATCGTGGGTGTTAGTATTCTTGCTTGAGGAGTACACGTCCAAGTTACGTTTGAGCTGAGCCGATCTCAGTTCGAGTCTCTGTTACCTCACCGGGTTTCGGATCGGAGAGAAATTTTCACTGTGATTATTGTTCGTACAGTATGCGTGAGTCGCCTCACAATGCCCGCATTGGGGCTTAAGGGCGGCTATTGGTATCCCCATTTAAGACTTAACTTAGAGCGGTAAAGCGTGAGAATTGCCGCTGGAGTGTTTCATCATTTGTCCGCCACAGCACGGATTGGCACAATACGACCCACACCCATCTCTCTCTGCCTCTCTATTGTCAGTCGTCTCGTCAAAAGACCTTGGATTTAGTGTTTTCTGTCCACATAGATGGATGGTTTGGGGATTGTTTACCTCATTGAGAATGCTCAACAATTTTGGTCAGGTGCGCTGCGGGGTCACCCCGCATCAACACTGATTTTGTTGATGTACTTTTGTCAGAGCTCGAGGACATCCTCAAAATTCCAGTAAATGCTTCCTTGTCCCTTCTGGATGCTACCCTAAAGCGCTCGATAGCATTTTGTGCCTCGTACCATGGTGCGTCTCAGTCGCCACAACGTCTTAATACTCCTCATGCCCGGTTTCTGTAGAACAATATTTACAGAGCCCTTTACAGCTCGAACATGCGTGCGAATATATCCTAGATTCAGAGCTCTTTGCATTTCATTCGGGGCGCATGTGCGAGATCCTGACCGACGAAGTAGCACAGGTTGATTAGCACAGTCTTATTCCTTCATGCTGGGACGAACTGATACGTAGCCCGTCAGAACACAGATCCACATGCTCAGTTCATGCTGTACAACGTTCTTCTTTACCACGGTCGCTGTACCCCGAGCTTCCTCCGCTCACAAAAGCGCTGGCAGTTCTTAATCCCCCTGCTCATTGACCACGTCCTCGTTGACATGGACCCTGATATCGAAGACACATTTTCCGGCTTGTCGCACACTTCAGGTCCGAGCACAGGGTGGAAGGGACTAGCTATCCCTATCGAGGCGAAGCTGCGATCGCTATCCGTGCGACTCCTATACGAAGTCTGCCGATCGTCAAAAATGTCCATTGCGGATCTCAGTTTGTCTCCTCACTGGCTCTCCCATTGCACCCCTCATCATTTGCATCTCAGGGGTATTTGACGACGCCTTTTTGGACAAACTGTTTGACCTCGTCGAGCAGACTCGCAACATGCAAGACGAGACTTTCAACTACACCGTTATCAAGCTCATCGTGGGTATCCCCTTCATCCCCACTTCTTACCGTCTGATAGTAGTTGTAGATTGCTCTTAATGAACAATTCATGGTTGCCGAACTTGCCCCCAAATCACAAAATGATGTCATGAATGTCACAATTTCCCAAAACCGTGTATTGCATGTTCTAATACGGCGGCACGGTACGAGCCAAACTTTCGGCGGGAACCTGATATTCATGCTGAATCGTGCCGGTGGGTCATTCGTCTGTATGTTTTTCTTCGCTTATATGAACCGTCATATCAGGACGTACCCCTGAGGACCTCGTAATGCAGTTACTGGTCTTGAAGATTTTATATATACTCTTCAACACCAAGGAGCTATCGGAATACTTCTACACGAATGACCTTTGCGTCCTGGTCGATGTCTTCCTTCGGGAAATCGTTGACCTAGACGAAGAATCCGAATCGGTCTGTTATCTTTCTGACTTCTGTGCCCCCCTCTGATATCGTTTTTTTTTGAGTACAGCTCCGGCACACATTTCTCCGCGTACTTCATCCTCTTCTTACCAAAACGCAATTGCGGACTTTCCCTTATAAGCGACCTCAAATTGTCCGTGCACTCGAGTCTCTGATCGCACACCAGGAGATTCGTCAAATCCACTCAACGACGAAACGTCTCGTAGAACGATGTCTTAGCGGCGAGTGGTGCGTACAGCACCGTGTACCCAGCGGCGTTGGACGTATCACGGCGGAGTCTGAGCTACAGCGCACTGCAAGCCCAGGCAGTGATGGCGTGGCGGCTCAGTTCCTCAGGCCAAAGCTACCAGTTTGCCCTGTACTACCAACCACTGAGTCATCGCTCTGGCGCCGGCACTCTATTAAAGGCAGTCGGAGCGCGGACAACCTACGTGAGATGGTTGCAGCAAACGCAAAGCCTGCGTCACGTGCGCCCAGCAAACCTAGCAAGGATAGCCTTCCCACTACACCACAATCTAGCACAAGCACGGTTCACCGTCATGCCCACCAGCACCGCGATCGTATCAGCTCCGAGACCTTTACAGATAAGCGCTCTGTTGACCTACCGCATCCGCCAAGCGCGCGCACTGTCAACTCGCCAATCCGTCACAACTCGCTGGGGACGGAGACTCACGAAACCACGTTCCCTATGTTGGGCAGTGGTACAGCAAGCGGACGACCTACATCACCACTCTCACCTACAGCTGAACGTTTCTCTGACACTCGCGTGCCACCAAGTTCCGCAGGTAGCACCGCAACAAGCTCATCAACGATATATGGGAAGAAAAAGGTTCAGCGTCGTTCACCGCCTGCTCCGCCGAAACGTCGGAAACCTCCGGCGGTGCCTGTACGTGTTGTGGGCACGTCGAATAGTGGCGCAGAAATTGCTGCAATTGCGTCGTCAACATCGGCACCGGTGGTAGGCATGGTTGGCAAGAGTTAATGCAGGTGTCTACTACTCGGGGCATGGCACAAAATCTGTAAACTATGTTTCTGCTTCGCTCTAGCACACCTGACTTTCAATGCCGTATTTACATACTTCCTGGCATCACCGTGAGCATTCCTTCCCATTTCGCATTGTATTGTACATAATACGCAAAGACATTGGCCTGAAAAAGTGTGCCTTCATAGTCCACAGGTGGAAATAAGAACGACTTTGTGAGGACGTCGATACTGGTATCAACAAATAACATACGACCAAATGGTGGCGACTCGCTATGGGAATAAGTTACCATAGGCATGTGTCCTTCTCCTTGCCCTGACGGTGATGTCCGTGATATAGGTACCGATTTGGATGATGGTACTAGTACGGTCAGGGGAGGCGAGGCAGTTCCAGTGGCGATGGTGACAACACGATCCGGTCACCAACGTGCATCAATCTCCGAGTCGCGCACTCGTTTGGGTGGTTCGCCGGGTTTGGGGTGCGGGTACGGCCTTTTGGTGGTGCCAGTGACATCCATTGTGCGTAGTTATGCAGTTCGACAACCTGTGCTTTTGCGGGAACTGGGTTTGGCCGGAGGCCATGCGTCATGGTCCGAGTCCACCCCCACACCGGATCATCCCTTAACGAGGTCGCAATGACGAGGTCAGGTTTGAGCTCACGTCCCCGATAACAGGTCATTGGGGTGGCGTGATGACGCACAGGCTCCCGCCACTGCAGGCCGAATGCACTTTTGGCTGTGCGTTTTCCGCAGCCAGCGCAACGGTCGCGCTCGAAACTCCCATTACTTTCTGCCATCGTTAATATTGGATTTCATGCAACTTGTTTGCGTGAAAAAGCTATGTTGGGTAACTGGATCAAGATGCGCCACTCACCGAGACTAAGCAACGTTGTTTGCGCGACCCTGCTCTCATAATTCCTATGAGCTCCATGCATTTATCGCATGTCCTGGATAGCCCCGAAAATCAAATACAACGAGGTCCTGAACAGCGATAGTGAGATCCGTGTATGTAGGATGCCTCGAGCGAACGATACTCACTGTTCTCGACCTAGGCCGAATCGCTTCGGTTTCGGTTTCCATTGCGGGGCAGCTCACGGGGCTGACCCATCGCCATCAATTCAATTTACAGAACTCTAAACGTTTCCCACGGGAGTGAACCCACTTTGCGAGCATCATCGCTATGTATTTCCTCTTTTGACTTCTATTCTTTTGGGCCTTATGGTTTCCTTTGTCTTGACACTCAAGCATTGCCACCCTTTTTTTCTACTTCATTTTGTTTTGCTTTCTCTGTAGCATCCTGTCAGAGGTTGACGCAGATGGCCTGCTTACTAATCATCCCTTATCTGTCCGAATTAGTGACGCAGCCGCTCAAAGCACTTGTACAACTTGAATACACCGCCTTCCCGTGATATGTTATCATCGAAATGAAGCATGGTTCTAGGACGGGGTACGTGTTACGGGCTGCGCTCACAACGATGACTTATTGTAAGATGTAGTTACAATCGAGGCTCTTCCGGATGATGTCCTCCTAGACATCTTCGAATTCTACATGTTCGAGCCGGATCTTCTACCCCTGTGGTATCAGCGCCAGAAATGCCAGTGGTATCCGCTAGTCCACGTGTGTCAAAGATGGCGATACCTCGTCTTTGCGTCTCCACGCCGTCTTGATCTGTGCATTTACTGCACCGACAGTACTCGTGTGAGGGAGAAGCTGGAAATCTGGCCTCCCTTTCCTATCAAAATATTTTCGGAATCACTCAATCCTGGGGATAACATTATCGCTGCACTCGAGCACCCCGGCCGTGTACGCCAGATTTGGCTCTGTATCATCCACTCCCCACTGGACCGTTTGGTCGCAATGATGCAGGAGTCTTTTCCGCAACTGGAATTTCTTCATATCACGGTAGATGTTCAGTCCGATGAGACTGTTCCAGCACTTCCGATTACGTTTTTAGGTGGATCTGCCTCACGTCTGCGATCAATCCATTTGGATTGCATTCCATTTCCGACATTACCTCGACTTCTCTTGTCTTGTAACGACCTTGTCAATCTTACCCTTTCGCGGATACCTCATTCTGGTTACATTTCATCCGAGACGATGGCCACATCTATTTCCACCTTGACCAGGCTCAAATACATCTTCATCGGCTTTGACTCTCCGACTTCTCTCCCTGATCTAGGAACCCAACGTCCACCTCTACTACCCCGTGCCAGTGCCGTGCTCCCCGCTCTCACCCAGTTTTGGTTCTTCGGGGTCAGCGAGTACTTGGAGGACCTCGTGGCCCGAATCAATGCTCCTCTGCTCCACACTGTCCGTATAACTCTCTTCAATCAGCCTATTTTTGGCACCCAACAACTCACTCGGTTCATTGGTCACGCACCGATGTTCATGTCGTACAATGAAGCAGAGATACTCTTCAAGAGCGGCGCTGTCTCAATAAATTGTTCCTCAATAGAACAATATACTAGCGGATTCCTGAAATTGGATATCTCATCCATCGGGGGAGATTTGCAAGTCTCGTCCATGGCACAAATATGCAGCTGGTTTTCGTTCCTTATGTCCAGAGTTGAACGGCTCTACATCCAAGCACTCTATGGGCTGTTGACGGCTTTTCGAGCCGACATGCATAACACACATTGGCTAGAACTTTTCCACCCGTTTACTGCTGTCCAGGCCCTGTATCTACCTCTCCAGGTTTGGACACTCATCATGCCAGCTCTGCATGGGCTCAGTGGGAAATCAGTGTTACCTGCACTGGTTGAGCTATACCTGGAGGGGTATCAGGCACCTGGATCGGAGCCACAGGACATCAGTATCGAGCCATTTATAACTGCACGCCAGCGTTCCGGTCACCCTGTTGCTGTCCGCCGCTGGGTGGGATAGGTTATGATATGAATATTATTTGGAACAAGGGCACATATAACTGTTGTCTATTCTGCTAGATTTTGATATTGTGTACAACCCTTTCCCGGTCGTAACCACACTTCTTATGCCATGTTGTATATTCTTGCTACTTTTATTAACCCGTCGTGCTCTCACTGTCACAGTATATCAAACTCATGTTGTATCACTGGAATACGCGCTCGATACACCATGATATGATTTATGTCCTTTCACAAGGCAGATTCTATTGTGGTTGTTACCACCTTTGGAAATGCCATCAAGTCATTCATCACTACACGTCGACGTTCAGGCCACCCCTGTTGCTGTCCACGGCTGGGATACACGGTAAATGTAAGCACGATTAAGTGAATGGGCGACAATAGCAGCGATGACGACGAACAGAGGGACGAGCGGAAGAAATCACGAGTGAGTGTGTCGTACCAGTGGATTTTTTCTCCCCGGCAGGCGTCGCTGTCTGCGACAACGGATTTATTACAAGCTGATGGCACTTTGTAACACGCAAAAGAAAGGACAGATCGTTGCTTGGTAGACATCCAAAACACATTGCCTACTGTGTCTGGGTGATTGTGCATGGAAGAATAAAAGACTGACTGTTGTAATCGTGCGATCTGATCTAACGATCGAGTCCATCCTGGTGGAGAACAAAGTTAATACCCAAAACCGAAAATGAAGTTGATGATTCTTGGCCGGTTCGACCGAGCATTCTCTGAAGGAAATTGAAACTCAGACGCGGGAGTAAAAGCTTTCTCTTTCTCTCCCCCTGTCGAAGTTCCAAGTTCCTCTAATAAAGCTTTCTTTCGGAAAGAGGTGGCATGATTCGAGGACTCGGACGGGGTACGTGTTATGGCCTGCTCTCACGACGATGACTTATTGTGAAGTATAGTTACAATTGAAGAACTCCCAGATGATGTCCTCCTAGATATCTTCGAATTCTACTTATCCGAGCCTCTCCCGTGGTATCGGCGCAGAACATGCCAGTGGTATCCGCTGGTCCACGTGTGCCAGAGATGGCGATACCTCGTCTTTGCATCCCCACTCCGTCTCGATCTGCGCCTTATATGCACAGACAGTAGTCCCGTGAGGGAGAAGTTGGATATCTGGCCCCCCTTGCTTATCAAAATATTGCCGAGAGGTTCTATCACTCATGGGGATAACATCTATGCCGCGCTCGAGCATCCCAACCGCATACGCGAGATTTGTCTCTGGATTATCCACCCACTACTGGACAGTTTAGTCACAATGATGCAGAAGCCTTTTCCAGAACTAGAATCGCTTTGTCTTGTGACAGATGATGAGCCTGTGCCAGTGGTTCCTAATACCTTTTTAGGTGGATCCGCCTCACGTCTACGGTCACTCGAGTTGAGTGGTATTCCATTTCCGACATTACCCAAACTTCTTTTGTCTTCCAATTGCCTTGTCGACCTCTCCTTTGACCGGATACCACAGAGTGGTTACATTTCACCCGAGACGATGGCCGGATCTCTTTCCGGCTTGACCAGGCTCAAATCCTTTTCCATCGGTTTCAAATCCTCGGTCTCTTTTCCTGACCGACGTCCACCTCTGCCGACACGTGCTGTCCTCCCCGTTCTCACCCAGTTTCAGTTCTGTGGGCCCAGCGAGTACTTGGAGGACCTCCTGGCCCGAATCAATGCCCCTGTACTCCACACTTCCTGTATAGCTCTCTTCAATCAGCCCGTCTTTGGCACCCAGCAACTCACTCAGTTCATCGGTCACGCACCGATGTTCATGTCGTACAATCAAGCAAAGATAGACTTGATGAGTGACGCCGTCTCAATAACTTGTTCCTCAATAGAACAATATAGCGGATATTTGAAATTAGACATTCCATCTATCGAGGTACAAGTCCCGTCCATGGCACAAATATGCAGCCGGTTTTCGTTCCTTATGTCCAGAATTGAACGGCTCTATATCCAGGCACCCTTTCGGCTGTCACGGTTGACGGCTTTTCGAGTCGACACACATTGGCGAGGACTTTTCCGCCCATTTACTGCTGTCCAGGCCCTGTATCTACATCTCCAGGTTTTGACACCCATCATGCAAGCTCTGCATGGGCTCAGTGAGGAATCAGTCACAGATGTATTACCTGCGCTGGTTGATCTATACCTGGAGGGGTATCAGGCACCTGGATCGGAGCTGCCAGACATCGAGCCGTTTATAACTGCACGACAGCATTCCGGTCACCCTGTCGTTGTCCGTTGCTGGAATAGGTAATGACATGAATATTAATCGGAACAGGGGCACAGATGACTATTGTCTATTCTACTAGATTTCGATGCTGTCTACAACCTTTTCTGAGTCATACCTACATGATTTAACTCAGTTGTACCACTGGCATGCACACTCAATATGATTTATGCCCTTTACGAGGCAGAGTCTATGGTAGTTGTTGCTACTCTTGGAAATGTGCGTTTCTCACAGCTCTCGTGTCCGAATACTTTGATACCTTCATGCCTGTACTACTAGTATATGCTATAGTACTACACTAGACTGTTTTTTTTTTTTTTTTTTTTTTTTTTAAATCAGCATTTGTATCCCGCAACATGTGACTATGACAAAGACGCGGTCCCTATGGGTACAGGAATGGATCAGGCGGCGGGGGGAGTGTGGGTGAGGTATAACGTTGGGCTGGACGGAAGGATGGCTGTTTTGGGGGCGGGGAAGGGTACACTAGACTGTTGAGACGGGTCGGTAGCGCGGGAACATTCCCGGGCAGTACGGACAGTGTCACGGACCGGATCTAACCGGTCCAAGCGTACAATGTAGATAACTGTAACTGTAGTATAATTGATTTAATACATCCTTAGCATTGTGCACGCTCCCTATTCTCTCAGAAAGGACAACAATACTATTATGTTTATTGTACATCTATTGTATGAGGCCCTAGGCTAATGCACACTGCTTCTATGTATTTAAAGGACATTTCCCAGCTGCACATCACTTCAGTCTCTTACACATTACCTTGCTTGCAAGGTATTCTGTAAAAGTCGAAAGTCGCCTTCTTACTAATCCGGTTAGTAATCCTCTTCACGTGGTATTTTTCCCTATATTGGCCATCCGTCCTGCTTCTTCGGGTCTTCCGTCCCTTTTTCCGCTCGTTCACCTACTTAATCTGTACGTCCCGCGACATAGAAAACATTTGTTCTTGCTTGTAACAAGTATGTTATTCACACGCTCCGATTCGTTACCATGCATTAGCAATTGTTGGGGAGGGTAATTTCGAAACTGCATTCTCACACCCGCTAGCCTTCACTCGCACATTTCTCCTCGTCCCTCAATTCCTGGATATCGACATCGACGTTACGACCTTCTTGAAGAGGTGTCATCTGTGACACATTGGAAGAGCGTTAGGGCGTCTGAGGGCGTCTGGACGGTGCTTTCCTGCCAGGCTTGGTGATGTGCGTTTACCATAATAAGGGGGGCCCCATCGCGTGGTGTCCGTCCTTGGCATCAAAATTGCGCTGACATCGCACTTGCGTTTGTAGGAGCTTCTGATGCCTGCGATAGGCACTATCGTAGTGTCCCACGATCGCGTCACTGCCTCAGCTAGCACCAGCGCCTCAGCATTCAAATATTCCACCCGTTGATGCGCTACCTCGATACCGCCACAATCACTTCCTCGGTCTCGCATGTGCCCCTTGGTATTTCCCGTGTGAAAGTGGTTATCACGACAACCCCGGTGGAACAACGCCAGGCGCGTGTGGCCACGATTTTTCTGAGTACGCCACAATGGTGTTCAGAATGTTCGTGTTTTTATTTCGCGCCTGCTCGACCCTTCCCATCGCTAACCTTCATCAGCCAACAGAAGTGCAACAGCCATAGGCGTAACTGGCGTTTCCGAGGTCGCAGAAGGGCCCGCACCACTAGCACAATACAACCGCGCCCCACGTGGCGCGCAAGTACTTGATTTGCAGGGGCTCGACAATCTCTTGCCTCTTTCCATTCTTGTGGTGCTGGCACTGGATGCACAGTGGAATGCCTCCGGCCGGGCAAAGAGTGCACGCAGCGACGTGGCCAGCGCGTGGGGCCAGCCCAGCGTGCTGGTTGTCAGCGGCGGATGTGACAAAGTCTGTGCGCGTGTAGGACTTGGTAACCAGGTAGGTTTTTCTATTGCCTCTTGTCGCAAGTCTTTCTGATCTGCGTGATGGGGCAAAACGTGGATGGTTGGTTAGATTCTCACTATACGGCTTTTGTCTTTTGTAGACATACCTCAACCGTGCGCTATCTCAAAGTGCTGCTCAATCGACCAATTGTGGTGAGCGGCTCTTGCCATGACACGCTGCGAGTGTGGGATGTACAACATGGGCGAATGCTGCACGTCCTAACCGGGCACGTGGGCAGCGTGTGCTCGCTTGATGTGTGCGGGAACTGAGTTGTTAGTGAGAATTACGATTGCACTTGCTGAGTACGCCACTCTTTGTCTTTTTTTTCAGGTGCCGATTGGTGAGTAGCTCTGGGATGTGGATACAAGTGAATGTCTGCAGGTTTTCTGAGGACACTTCAACCAGATGTATGCCGTAGTGTTTGATGGAAAGATTGTAGCTTCTGGTGGCCTAGACACCACTGTGCACCTGTGGGACGTTGAGAATGTGAACACAGCGAACTATTTGAGTCCTTTGGGAGCACAGGACGGCATTGATACCTGGGGCCACTGAACTTATGAGGGAATCATTTGATCAATGCCGATGAGCATGGAACGTAGGTCAGATGCAAACAATAGAGATGACAACGCCAACGGTCAGATACTCAAACTCTCAAGCTGATGGGTCACCCGATGACCTGCACTGCAAATTCAAGCAAGGTTGAGGCCGACACCGTCGGCGCTTCTAGTCGACTGAACGCTATCTAATCTAGCATTATCTAATCTACCTCAACCGCTGCGTTTCATCATAGATAGCTGCAGTTCTAAATTGTCAAGTAAAATTATACTCAATGGCTATTACAGTTGAAGGAGGAGTCAAGAGAAAGAGAAAGAAGAGATATAAGAGCTATCTGTGCTCTGAGGCTGGACATGTATGTCCGTAATACATAGGCGTGGGGGAGGAGCCTATGAACAAGACAAAGCCTGGCGCTCTACGTCTTTCGACACTTGCAAGTTGAGCGAAAGCGATCCCCGAAATCCAAGTCCCGTATGGTGTCGAATCACATTTGCTTTTAGTCGGCCAGATTAATCAGCAACCCCGCCTGTTTCTCTCTATCATTGGGAGTAGCTCAAGTCAGGTGGCGTCTCACAAGCCTTTGTCATGATTCTCTCAAAGGGCCAGGTTCCAACTTTAAAACTACTGAATCAAGGGTCCTATCAACCTACAACTGCATCGTGAACATAACACAAGAAAGAAACTCTCTGCCTCAACGTTTATCGCCATTCATCATGTAGAGTGATGCTTCCGTTTTCTGGGGTCGTAAATTTGTTATTCGGATCCGCCTCCCATTGTACTCGACCGTCAATTTTCCGAATGTACTTATATTCGATGTAGGTGCTCGCAGGGAGATCCAGGGTGACTGTGAATTCACGTCAGACAAACGGGAAGTGCCCATGTAATTGTATTGACGAGACATACTGGTCCATATCGGATAATACTCCGGGGACAGGAGCAGTGCGTCGTTCGCTGACCAAATCTCGAGTCCGTCAACGGAACCAGTAAGGTATATATTCTCTATGAGCGAATCAATCATCGGTGCCAAGCTGTCACAACAACGTTGGTGGACTTCTTACCTCCGAACCTCGTAAACGCTTGCACGTCGAAAGTAACGGAAACGATTGGCCCAGGAAATGGGGTACAGGTCGACGGCACGACCAGACCCTTTGCGCCCCAACTCACTGGCTTGACACCTGAAAAAGAATCGCCAGCCGTCAAGGCTGATGCGTAGCTCCACGTGAGGTCGCGCGCGCTCGTGGGTGCGCCCGTCTGTCTATCAAATTGCTCGGCCAAGCTGCCGTCTGAAGGTGTATACTTGGCGGCGATCTCGATGAAACCGTCAGCGAATTGTTTGACTGCACGTATGATATCCCAAAACTCAAACTCCTTTGTTAATCTTAAATTGTAGTATCTACCAATGCGGATGTTGGGCGCAAACTGGCGGAAAAAGTCGAGGGAAACGTCGGTCACATCAATGAACCCAACGGACTCCCAAGTGAGGACCGCGTCGTAAAGTTGTTCTGCAACCGCAAACGTGGACAGGTACCAGGGCTACAGAATCACATCAGCGGACAAGATCGGGGATTTTCAAGAGAAGTTATACATTTCCAAAGGACGGCTGGGGTTTTCCGGTGTATGTGTCCTCCGGGTAACGTCCAACCGCGACAGCAAACGAGGCATTGATGCCCTGGTTGATTGGGTAAAGGGAGCGGAAGGAGTCGACGTAAACCTTCAAGTTGGATAATGCCTTGTCCGAGCACGGCTGGAAGGTTGCTGCATCGCATCCAGCGTCAATGTCCCATGTGTGGATTGATGCGAGGATAGTGTTCGAGTCCTTGCCAGACCGACCACCCCCCGTGTTGGCGGTGATGTAACCTCCGGTTGGATTCCAATACGACTAGGATTGCAGACAGATAAGGATACGCTTCACAAGATATGGAAGAACCTCTCCTTACTTGGAGGAAGCATAGAACATTGGTAGCTTGAGTAGTGTAGGTGTCAGCGGAGGTGGTTTGACCGAGTTGTGCTGCTAGCGCTGCGCCCTCACGAAGAGCCCTGTGCTGTACGGCTGAGGTGAAGAAGGAAGATGACCTGACTTCCTCCCAAAGATCGAAACTAGAGATATGCATTGTGAGTGCACAAAGAGTGTCATTTGCGAGAGCGTACACACGTCGTTTGGTTCCACCAGGTCGCAACATAGTCAAGATCGAGCTTGATGACTGGCCACAGGACGTCTGCAACAATAGTGTGGTTGCCCAAGCGTAACAACCAGTTTGCGTAAGCGATCCAGGTTGTTGAACGTAGGGCAGGGCCATCTGACAGAAGAAACTTATGCTCAATCTGGGGTTCACGATGCTTGGTCCGTGAACAAACCTCGCTGAGGGCGACCCCAGGAACCAGTGAATGCGGTACCATCGATGTCGAATTTTGGTTCTCCGAGGCCACCAGTAAAAACAGTACCACTAGGGTTGGTCGTCTGTTGCAACTCGGCCTCAGCAGCAGTGAAGTTGACGATCTGACCGAAGAGATCGGGATCTCGTCCCGAAGTGACTCGATCTACAATAACTTTGAACACAAGCGACGAGTCGCGGACCCAAGTGTTCAAATAGTTCGGATCGTTGGTATTCGGGCTCGCGATCACAATCCCAGACTGACGATGGGTAAGTACGCACAGTATCCAGTGCTATATGAACACACACCTTGGCTCCTGATGAATCGACTCCGTTAGGGCCAATGTTAGCAAGAAGGCCAGCCTTTGCAATAGGTGACTCTGTCTTGAAGTATGTGGTCGCGTTTTCAGGCTGAATGATGGTGCCTATGAGACCGAAGATACCAGCAAGACAGAGGAGACGCTTCTTGAGAGAGGGTTTAGGATGGATATGAGTACAACGTGAATCCGAATTTATGGAGAAATCGGATGTGATCCCAGTAGCATATGCTAAAATGTTGGGAAGCATTGAAAACTGAAATGGGGAAACATTGTAAGGCCTCGCTACATAGTCGAGGGTTGGCATGATTGCGTTTTGGGCAACGAGGGCGGGAAGTGCGCAACTTGTGCATATATATGCTCATTACTATGACCATTACCGCATTGATACGTCATAAGAGGTACTCCACTCAACTTCAATACAATCCGCGTACCTGTGCAATATAGCACGGAATAGAGTCGGGACAGTGGGTGGACCGGGCCGGGTCTGGACAAGGCGGAGATGACCAGATATGGGAGTAGTGCCTCACTCAGTTGCGTCCTTGCCGATTCCTCACTTCAGATATCGCATATACTCATTTTGGCTCTAGCTCTACATGCCCGCGCCCATCCATTTCGTTTAGTAAGGTCTCAACTACAGTTCAAAAATTTCAGGACCAGTCCTGGCTTTGGGGTTGGGCATGGGGCACCGACACCACCGTCTCTGTCGTAGATCACTCTCCACCCGTCATATTCCTCTCCAGGCCTGCAGGTTTTGGCGCGGATCTTTCCGATCCACTTTTAGGCTATGTCATCCCGCTCAACGCGTTCACAGTCCCTTGTTCAAACGGGACAACCACTTCCCACTTCGACTCGCCTAACCTCGGATGCCCTTCGCTATGTAGCATCGATCCGAACATTCCTGAACGATTGGAACCGTGGATTGCTCTTGTGCAGCGCGGAGCTTGTCAATTCGTGTCCAAGGCGAGGGAGGCACAGAAATTGGGTGCTAAAGCAATTGTCGTCGGTGGGGAGGATCCTGCCATTTCTGGAAAGCCCGATACGCTTGTGAACATGTTCAGCCCAGGTGAGTCCCCTACTTTGTATAAATGTTCTGTATGTCTCACACCCTCAATAAAGAGGATGCCTCAGACATCACCATGCTAGCCAAAGAGTTCACTACGACCCAGCTCTACAATATTCTGGTCGCTGAGAATCATTACCGGTACAACGGAACCGGAAGTAGCTGTCTGGCCTGGACGACCGCGTTGGTGAAGCTCCTTGAGACTAAAGGGATTTTTCCTAAAGGTTCCGTGACGAGAAGGTGGTGGCGGAGGTTCGCGCTGATAACAAGTGTTTGGTGGCGGTGCCAAGTTCTACGAATGAGCATCAGATTGTCCTACCAAACCTTATCCAGTCTGAATGAGGACAATACAGCGCCGTATTCGTTCGACCAAAGTACAAGCCTGGTGACAGCTACCTTTCCTCCTTGAAATATGCCAGTGGCCCACAGATAAAAGGGACCAACGCCTTCCAAACCTGGTCTTTCGTTCCACTGACCGTGTCATCCTCAATCTGCCACCGCATCGCCACATATTCAAACCACGGCGGATAATATTTTGCCCATCCTCAGTCGACGACCCAAAGGCGGACCATCTTCCCCCATGACGACGTTTCGAAAGGTTGAGATCCTGATGTGTGAGAGCGAGAGGTTCGGAGAATAAATCGTTCCTCGAGGGGCCATCTTGAGGCAATTTGTAGGCGTCCGTCACCGTCTGGGGGCGCTCGTTAAAAAGGGCCGAGGGTTCAGAATAGAATACGAGGCGAATAGACCGCGATGAGATAGAGCTTGACCAGATATGGGGGTTCACATATCCGTGCTCATTGCGCGCTCAATGGGCCAGGCGCACGCTTTCAGGCGCGGACATAGCAGCGCAATGTAAAAGCCACGCGGATTTTCCGTCACGTCGAAAAGGTGGGCCAAACGTGAGCCAGCATTGGACCTGGGATGTAGTCCATGACGATAAAGGAG
The DNA here is from genome assembly GCA_022376515.1 of Lactifluus volemus. NCBI lineage: Eukaryota > Fungi > Basidiomycota > Agaricomycetes > Russulales > Russulaceae > Lactifluus > Lactifluus volemus. The sequence continues at coordinate 23,840 of WTXI01000213.1, forward strand.
TCCCATTGACGTTTCACATCGCGGTGGACGCGTAGGACGGGGATGGTTGTCTCTGAGAAAAGAAGGTCAAGGTCGAGCGCGTTCGCTTCCGAGACGTCTGCAGCATCTTCGTCCAAGGCTTGGCGACTGTGCTGGCGGTCAATCTGACGACACCGGCGTCTGGGTCTAGTTTGGAGGAGGTCGACGTCCGACAGCTGGAGACACATGTACAGTAGAATTTACTCACGAGGATGCTCCTCTGTGGTCTCTTGTCCGTCGATCGGCTGTGGAGTGATTGAAGTGACGAAGGGTGGGGCGATCGCTCGCTAACAAACTCAATACCCAAAATGAAGATGATGGCTTTTGGTAGGCTTCCTAACCCTTCATCAGACTAAACCTATTGAAAATTCAAGCTATCCAAGTGTTAGCATAGTAGGGTGACTCCAGGGCCCACTTGCTTGTATGTACTTTGCAGTGCCTTTTCCACAGCGTAATGGTCGCGCTCGAACTCCTGGGGCTTACGATTCCTTTCTGCAATCATTAAAATTTGCGATTTGCTGCGTGCAAGCTGTGTTGGGCAATCATCAACGAGTTTCAACGTGGATAAAGACGTGCCACCAAGCAGGGATCTCTCGCGCGTCTCTGCTTGAGAACATTCTGAAGCACTTTCGCGCCTCCCCGGATAGGTCTGAATGCAAATATAAATGGGGTTCCGGGAGAGGTTTTAAATGAAATATGGACACGCCCTTGCAAGAGCACGACTTGAGCTCCATACGTAGCGACAAGCATGTCGAGCGCTTCCACGGCACAAACAACGCAATACAATGCCAGACGGGAACACCGATCCAAATGGGATGCGCACCCTCTACTAGGAGGATTCGGAAAGGCGTGGTACGTTACCGGAAGGAATCAGGAATGAATCGAGGACGAGGTACGTGTTACGGCCTGCTCTCACAACGGTGACTTATGGTAAAGTGTAGTTACAATCGAGGCACTCCCAGATGATGTCCTCCTGGACATATTCGAATCCTACATATCGCGCTCTGAGAATCCGCACAAGGAGTGGCATCCGCTGGTACATGTGTGCCAAAGATGGCGATACCTCGTCTTTGCATCCCCACTCCGTCTCGATCTGCGCCTTATCTGCACAGACAGTAGTCCCGTGAGGGAGAAGTTGGATATCTGGCCCCCCTTGCTCATCGAAATATGGTCGAGATCTTCCAATCTTGGGGATAACATCATTGCCGCACTCGAGCACTCCGATCGCATACGCGAGATTTGTCTCTGGAGCATTTACTCACCACTGGACCGTTTAATTCCAATGATGCAGAAACCTTTTCCAGAACTAGAATCGCTTTATCTTGCGACAGAGGATCCTGAGACTGTGCCAGCGCTTCCTAATACCTTTCTAGGTGGATACTCCCCACGTCTACGGTCACTCCAGTTAGATGGCATTCCATTTCCGACATTACCCAAACTTCTTTTATCTTCCAACTGCCTTGTCGATCTCACCCTTGACCGGATACCGCAGAATGGTTACATTTCACCCGAGACGATGGCCGGATCTCTCTCCGCCTTGACCAAGCTCTACTACCTTTCCATCGGTTTCAAATCCCCGATCTCTTTTCCTGACCGACGTCCACCTACGCCGACACGTGCTGTCCTCCCCGTTCTCACCCTGTTTTGGTTCTGTGGGCCCAGCGAGTACTTGGAGGACCTCGTGGCCCGAATCAATGCCCCTATACTCCACACTGCCCGTATAGCTCTCTTCAATCAGCCCATCGGTGGTACCCAACAACTCGCTCAGTTCATCGGTCATGCACCGATGTTCATGTCGTATAATCGGGCAAATATAGACTTTATGAGTGACGCCGTCTCAATATATTGTTCCTCAATAGAAGGACATAATCGATGTTTGAAATTAGACATTCCATCTATCGAGGGAGATTTACAAGTCCCGTCCATGGCACAAATATGCAGACAGCTTTCGTTCCTTATGTCCAGAATTGAACGGCTCTACATCCTAGCACCCTCTCAACTGTTGACGGCTTTTCGAGCCGACATGGATGACACACATTGGCGAGAACTTTTCTGCCCATTTACTGCTGTCCAGACCCTGTATCTCCTCACCATTCACCAGTTTTGGACACCCATCGTGCAAGCTCTGCATGGGCTCGGTGAGGAATCAGTCACAGATGTATTACCTGCGCTGGTTGATCTATACCTGGAGGGGTATCAGGCATCTGGATCGGAGCTACAGGACATTGAGCCGTTGATAACTGCACGCCAGCATTCCGGTCACCCTGTTGTCGTCCACCGCTGGGAATAATATTAGTCGGAACAAGGGCACAGATATCTATCATTTATTCTGCTAGATTCTTATGCTGTCTACTACCCTTTCTCAGTTGTGCCTACACTTGTCATTCCATGCTTTGAACTCTTGCTGCCTTTATTAACCCATCGTACTCTCATTGTGTCACGGTATATTCAACTCATGTTGTGCCACTGTCATACACGCTCAATACACCATGATATGATTTTATGCCCTTTTACGAGGCAGATTCTTTTGTAGTTGTTTCCACCCTTGGAAATGTGCGCTTCTCACAGCTCTCGTGTCCGAATATTTCGATGGGGTGCGGTCAAGATAAAGAGGACTCAGGCTGACGGTGAGATAAAGAGGACCGCCTACGAGGGAACTATAGCAACAATCGCGCAGATAATTGTATGATTCACTTTCCCTGGATTGTTCATTTTATTGACATTACCCTTACCTACAGTTACTTCGCATCAGGCGGCGCCGCTCGCATCCCAGGCACTTCCTCAAACCCCCCGTCCTATCTGGGGATCGAGCCTTTCCCACGCCAGGTGCAGCATTGTCGGGAACGTCTTGCCCCTCTTACCTTCGTGTGCAGCTAGTCCATACCAGATTAGATTTCTTTGCGATTCCCTTCTTGTATCTGCTCTGTAACTGCTCATGTTTGTCTCGGAAGGCTTGCCTAGGAATACTGGGTCACGAGAACGGGTACGCGACCCAATGTACGTCTTCACTCCTCGCCAAACCGGTGCCAGCTGTCACGTGCTCGAGCTTGATGGCCTTTACGGGTTGTCTTGGTTGTATCCACATGAATCATAAACAAACAGGCAAAAGGGGAAGCTAACGTAGTAGCGAACGGATTGGGCCAAGGCGACAGTTGTAAATGTCACACTTCTGACTTTGAAAAGCCCGTTTGCCCTGGCAGGTATCCGGCCAATAAACACTTCTTCATAATCCGTGGAAGCTGTGCGGGCACCCGGCCATCAACAAATTGCTGAAGATGGATGACATAATATCCACAGGACCAAGCAGCCTTCTCCATGCGCCTACGCTTGTAATTGTATTTCCTACGGTGTGACGTGTTCTAACAGCTCGTCGAGCCTCCTCAATGGCCCCAGCTCATCCGTCACCAACTTGTTACTTTTTTAAGTTCATTTTCAACTTTCGCGCGCCGATTCGGAGTAGCACTGGATGTGATTCTAAACGAAGATGATGAGATCCGCACCTGAAGGACGCAGAAGGCAAACAATACACACCATTCTCGACAAGCATCTCCTCCCAACCGAGAACCTCCGTCCCTATTGATGCGCTTGCTCAAGAGCGCGACTTGAGCTAGATAACTTCTAGTACATCAAGTACTTCGGCGCGGTCTTCATGTTGTAAATCAGCTTCTATCTTCGCATTGGCTGGCATCCTCTGTCTCCTCTGTCTCAACACCTCGACGTCCTCAAGATCTGGCACATAACCATCAGAAATATTTTATAGGGGTGACAGAGAAGGAGAGGCGCTGGGAGAGGATATAAGGCCAATGTAGACACATCCGAATCGTTGACAGTGCGGGCGTGGGGGTCAGATCTACGTTCATGATACCATTCTCTGCCTCTAGGTAGTTTCGTATTCGTTTTCGACTTCACCGGCTTCCACTGCCTCGGTGGCAGGGGGTCGTCCTCGTCTCACTCTTTGACAGTAGCTGTGGAAGCTGCTGGCTGAGAAATAACATCATCCTCAGCGTCCTGCCCTGCCGAGGGATTCGGGGAATGAAACACGCCGGCAGTGATGGGGGGTCATATCGTCAACGTCGAGGTCGTCTTCTCCTTACGCATCATCGTCGATGATTTCTTGGCATCCCATTTCGGTTCGGTCCCCATGCGGGCCGGCCCGGGGCAGGTTCACGGGGCTGACCGTCGCAAACAAAGCCATACAATAAATCACTTGAAGTTATCATCCAAGTCAAGCATGCTTCGAGGTCGGGGTATGTTTGTTTACGGTCTACGCTCACAAAAGTGACTCATTATAAGGTGTAGTTACAATCGAGGCACTCCCAGATGATGTCCTCCTAGACATCTTCGAATTCTATATATCGGATTCTTGGTATCTGTGGCGTACGCTGGTACACGTATGCCAAAGATGGCGATACCTCGTCTTTGCATCCCCACTCCGTCTCGATCTACACATTTTCTGTACAGACAGTACTCCCGCGAGGGAGAAGTTGGATATCTGGCCCCCCCTGCCCATCAAAATATGGTCGAGGACCCTCAATCTTGGGGATAACATCATTGCCGCACTTGAGCACCCCGACCGCATACACGAGATTTGGCTCTGGAGAATACGCTCACAACTAGATCGTTTGGTTTCAACCTTGCAGAAGCCCTTTCCGGAACTGAAATTTCTTTATCTTGAAATACATGGTGTGACCCTCCCAGCGCTTCCCGGTACGTTCTTAGGTGGATCCGCCCCACGTCTACGATCGCTTCATTTAGGTCGCGTTCCACTTCCGACATTACCTCGACTTCTTTTGTCTTGTAATGAACTCGTCCGTCTTTCCCTTTCGCAGATACCCCGTTCCGGTTACATTTCATCCGATAACATGGCCACTTCCATTTCCACCTTGACCAGGCTTGAATACCTTCTCATCGGCTTTGACGCCTTTGACACTCCGACTCCTCTTCCTGATCGGAGAGCCCAACGACCACTGCTGACACGTGCCAGTGCTGTCCTCCCTGCTCTCACCCAGTTTTGGTTCCGTGGGGTCAGCGAGTACTTGGAGGACCTCGTGGCCCGAATCAATGCTCCTCTGCTCCTTACTGTCAATATAATCTTCTTCAATCAGCCCGCCTTTGGCACTCAACAACTAACCCAGTTCATCGCTCATGCACCAATATTCACGTCATACAATCAAGCAGAGATAGACTTTATAGGTCCTGTTGCCTTGATAAAATGTTCATCAATAGAACAACATAGCGGATGCCTGAACTTGGACATTCCATGCATCGAGGGAGATGAAGTCTCGTCCCGTGCCCAAATATGCAGCCGCTTTTTATTCCTTATGTCCAGAATTGAACGGCTCTACATCCAAGCACGCCATCGTCTGCCTTTTAGAGTCGAGATGGATGACACACATTGGCTAGAACTTTTCCGCCCATTTACTGCTGTCCAGGCCCTGTATTTACCTCTCCAGGTTTGGACACTCATCATGCATCGGCTCAGTGAGGAATCAGTCACAGACACGTTACCTGCGTTGGTTGATTTATACCTGGAGGGGTATCAGACTCCTGGATCGGAGCTGCCGGACATCGAGCCGTTTATAACCGCACGACAGCATTCTGGTCACCCTGTTGTTGTCTGCCGCTGGGATATGTAATGAATCGGAACAGGGGCACAGATGACTATTGTCTATTCTGCTAGATTTCGATGCTGTCTACAACCCTTACCTACACTTGTTATTCCATTCTTTGAATTCTTGTTGCTTTTATTAATTCGTTGTGCTCTCACTGTATACCTAACTCAGTTGTACCACTGGAATACACGCTCAATACACCATGATATGATTTGTGCCCTTTCACGAGGCAGAGTCTATGGTAGTTGTTGCTACTCTTGGAAACGTGCGTTGCTCACAGCTCTCGTGTCCGAATACTTCGATACCTTCATGTCTGTACTACAAGTATATGATAGAGTAAGTACTACACTACGTAGCTGCAGTTCTAAAATGTACTTAATTACTCCCAAACTACACTTGAAGAGGGGGAGGAATCAAGATGAAGAGAAAGAGAAAGAGGAGATATACAAGCTATTTGTGCTCTAAGGCTGGACGTGTATCTCCGTAATACATAGGCGCGGGGGAGGAGCCTGTGAACAAGACAATGCCTGGCGCTCTACGTCTTTCGACACTTGCAAGTTGAGCGAAAACGATCCCGAAATCGAAGTCCAGTATCATTGGGAGACCAAGCTAGCCAAGGAGTTCACCACGACCCAGATCTACAATATTCTGGTCCCTAAGAATCATTACCAGTACAACGGAACCGGAAGTGGCTGTCTACCGCATTGGTGAAGCGCCTTGAGACTGAAGGGGTTTTTCCCAGAGGTTCCGTGACGAGACGGAGGTTCGCGCTGATCACAAGTATTGGGTGCCTGACGAACCTGGTGCCAAGTTCTACGAATGGGCCTCAGATTGTCGTACCAAACCGTTGCTTCTATGGAAAGAATTTGTTATCCAGTCTGAATCAGGACGATACAGCGCCGTATTCGTTCGACTAAAGTACAAGCCCGGTGACATTCTCCACAGCTACCTTTCCTCCTTGAAAGCGGACCATCTTTCCCCACGATGACGTTTCGAAAGGTTGAGATCCTGATGTGTGAGAGTGAGAGGTTCGGAATTGTCGAATAAATCGTTCCTCGAGGGGCCATCTACTTGTTGGCGTCCGTCGCCACCTGGTGGCGCCCGTTGTGCGCTCGTTGAAAAAGGCTGACTCCAGATACGAGGCGGATGAGATTGAACTTGACCAGATTTGGGGGATTCACATACCTGTGCTCATTACGCGCTCAGCGGGCCAGGCGGCGTAATGTAAAAGCCACACGGATCCCGCCACGTCGAAAAGGTGGGCCAAACGTGAGCCAGCGTTGGACATGGGATGTAGTCCATGACGATCATGGAGTCCCATTGACATTTCTCAACGCGGCCGACACGTAGGACGGGGATGGTCGTCTCTGCGAAGAGAAGGTCGAGGTCGAGGGCGTTCGCTTCCGAGACGTCTGCAGCGTCTTCGTCCAAGATTTGTTAAGTTGGTCGACGTCCGACGGCTGGGGACACATGCGCACCGCTACTTGAGCATTAGGAGTACGAGGGAGTAGAATTTACTCACGAGGATTCTCCTCTGTGGTCTCTTGTCCGTCGATCGCAGTGGAGTAATTAAAGCGAAGAAGGGTGGGGCGATCGCGCGCGGCCACCCACTAAGATTATGCAGCGTTCTCTGGCGCGTCTCTGCTCGAGCAACTTCTGAAGCACTTTTCATATCTCCCGGATAGCTCCGAATTTAAATACAGATTTTTCCGCATGAGGTTTTAAATGAAGATGAAGAGTCACCGTAGACAGGCCCTTGCGAGAACACGGCGAGCATGTCAAGCGCTTGGACTCCGCAAACAACGCAATACAATGCCAGGACGGGAACTCCGATCCAAAACGGGTCGCACCCTTCTAACTTACTAGTAGGATTCGGAAAGGCACCGGAAGGAATCAGGAATGAATCGAGGACGAGGTACGTGTTACGGCCTGCTCTCAATACGATGACTTATGGTAAAGTGTAGTTACAATCGAGGCACTCCCAGATGATGTCCTCCTGGACATCTTCGAATCCTACATATCGCGCTCTGAGAATCCGCACAAGGAGTGGCATCCGCTGGTACACGTGTGCCGAAGATGGCGATACCTCGTCTTTGCATCCCCACTCCGTCTCGATCTGCGCCTTATCTGCACAAACAGTAGTCCCGTGAGGGAGAAGTTGGATATCTGGCCCCCCTTGCTCATCAAAATATGGTCGAGGTCCCGCAATCTTGGGGATAACATCATTGCCGCACTAGAGCACTCCGACCTGCGCCCAAGGGACGTCGTGGGCTCACTCGGGGGAGTATTGGCCGGGTAGTGAAGGGGGGAAACGTATGACTCGACGCCGACAGCTGCGGTGGCAAAAGTGATCACGGAGAGCACGCTGTCAGATCAGCACGAGCGGAAAAAGGGACAGAAGACCAGTGGACCGCGCGGCAAGTGGACATGACCCCGAGGCACGGTAAGGAGCGTGTGAATAACATACTCGTTACGAGCAAGAACAAATGTTTTCTATGTCGCGGGACGGACAAATTGAGTAGGTGAATAAGCGCAAAAAGGGACGGAAGACCAAATAAAGGAGGACGGATGGCCAATATAGGGAAAAAGACCACGTGAAGTGGATTACTAACCGGATTAGTAAGAAGGCGACTTTCGACTTCTACTTTGCAAGGTATCCATAATATAAAACAGAACCCTCGCCGAAAAAGGAAGTCGATTACCAAAAAAGGTATATTGGTCAGCAGTTGGTCAGCGACCCTCCCTGCTTTTAGCGGCCGAAAAAGGAAGGAGAATCTGAGTAAGCCAGAACTCCCACGCGCCGTTGTCATTCGAAAAAGGAAGGAGGATGACTAAGCGTTTGCACGATGTTGATTTTCGTTCCCTGTCCCCCTCTGTCGCTGTCATCTCAGTGTCGTGGCCACCGCTGTCGCCACCACCGCTCACCGTCTGGCGCCACCACACGTTTCAGCATCCCCGCCTTCTCCTTGCCACCGCGTTGCCTTTTTTTTCTTTGGACTTCCCCTGCCCCAACGTGTCCCACTGCTGCTTCCTCCGTCTCCCCCCTCTGCCTCTGCCTCTGCCTCTGCCTCTGCCTCTGCCTCTGCCGCATCCTCCTTCTTGCGCCTGCACCACCTGCACTGTTTTCGCCTCCTCCACATCGCGCCCTCCTGGACCCACTGCGCACGCTGCCTGCGCCGCGCCTTCTGCACCTCCTCCTCAGTATGTTGTACACTGCCTGCCCCACCCCAACGTGTCCTGACCCTTTTTTTCGCCTCCTCCTGTGCTCCCGCCTCCCCTGCCTGCACCACCCCTCCTGCACCTCCTGTGCACTTCCGTCTCCTCCGCTGTCCCCACACCTCCTGTGCTTCCCGCGCCCCTTGCGCCTTCCGTGCCTCCCATGCCTTCTCCCGTGCCTCCTGTGCCCACATTGCCTGCGCTGCGCCTTCTGCACTTCCTCCCCGGTACGTTGTACACTGCCTGCCCGGCCCCAACGCGTCCTGACCCTTTTTTTTTCGCCACCACCTCTGCCTCCGCTCCGCCTCCTCCTGTGCCCCCGCCTGCACCACCCCTCCTGCGCATCCTGCGCACTTCTGTATCTTTTGCCGTCCCTGCGCCTCCTGCGCTTCCCGCGCCTTCCGCGCCTCCTCCTGTGCCTCCCGTTCCTCCACACCTCCCGTGCCCCGTGCCTCCTGCGTCCCTTGCCTCCTCCTGCGCCTCTCGCACCTCCTCCTGTGCTTCCCGCGCCTCCACTGCCACTGCCACCTCCACCTCCTCCCCATGGCCCTGTAGCCCCACCCCTGCTAGGGCTGTTGCACCATGGCCTGTGGAACCACTAGATTAGTACATAGTCCTAGATAGTTATTGATGTAGTAGTTTGTCTGAAATATATACCACTTAGTGCTTAAATTACTGTGTGGTTAAACATATGAAAGCCATTTATAAATGTGAAAGATGGTTGAAATTGCTTAGGTCTGCTTAAATCGTGCTTAGGCCATGCTTAATTAGCTTAATTAAGCACAAATTAAGCAGAATGTGCTGGAACCAGCAATGGGGTTTATCCTTACTCTGCTTAAATCAATGTTTCTTAAATGGCTCTTAATGTGCTTAAAATTGAAATTAAGCATGTTAAGCAACATTAATCACCACTTAAGCAAATATTGGGTTTTCCTGATGCTCCTATGCTTTCTCTGAGTCCCCCACCTGCACATTCTTCTCACTTTCGGGATTTTGTAATGTTTATTTTGCTCTTTATTCCATTACTACACCCAGTATCAAGCTCCGTACCCTACTCTCTACAGTATCTTTACATATGCCTTTCAATTTCCACCATCACCTGTCTGTTTACATCAAGTTATATCTCCTTCTTGCCCTCCTCTGTCTTAGCATTGCTACTACCTCTGCTATTGAAAAGATGAAGTTAAGAAAGCTTTTCTTTAAAGTTAAAAAATTAAAAGAAGTTAAAATTTGAATTGATCTAATATAAGATAATTTAGGCAATTTGAATTTTGAACTGAAGAGAAACATATAATATATTAAGGGTTAGTGGGCTTTATTTCTTCTAATTTATCATATTGTCACTGTGTCACAATAATATAACTTTTACCGCTAAGTTCAATGCAATAGACCAGTTTTCGTTTTACTCGACTTAGAATTTGTGTTTACATGTGGCGCTGGTACAAACAAACTATGCCAAATGCGGCATGCTGAATAACACATATTTGTCAAATATGGCATGCTGAATAACACATCTTGCCAAATACGGTATGCCGAATAGCACACTTTTGGCATAGTTTGTTTGTACCAGTGCCACATGTAAACACAAATTCTAAGTCGAGTAAAATGAAAACTGGTCTATTACATTGAACTTAGCTGTAAAGACTTAATTTTGCGACGCAAGCAGGGGTTTGGGGGCGCAGCCCCCAACAAGCTGGAGTTCGGGCCGGAGGTGAGAGGCACGAGCCAGGAACTGGCGAGTGACTCGAGCCGTAGGCTCGAACTTCAGCTTGTTCTGTAGAAGTCGAAAGTCGCCTTCTTACTAATCCGGTTAGTAATCCACTTCACGTGATCTTTTTCCCTATATTGGCCATCCGTCCTCCTGTATTTGGTCTTCCGTCCCTTTTTGCGCTTATTCACCTACTCAATTTGTCCGTCCCGCGACATAGAAGACATTTGTTCTTGCTCGTAACAGGTATGTTATTCACACGCTCGTTACCGTGCCATTGGACCGTTTAGTCACAATGATGCAGAAGCCTTTTCCAGAACTGGAATTTCTTTTTCTTTGGACAGATGATAGGACCGTTCCAGTGTTGCCTGATACCTTCTTAGGTGGATCCGCCCCACGTCTACAATCACTGACTTTGGATGGCATTCAATTTCCGACGTTACCTCGACTTCTTTTATCTTGCAATGACCTTATCAGTCTTTCGCTTTTGCGGATACCCCATTCTAGTTATATTTCACCTGAAGACATGGTCACATCCATTTCCATCATGACCAGTCTCAGTTTCCTTGACATCAATTTCGACCGTCCGACTTCTCTCCCTGATTGGAGAACCCAACGTCAACGTCCACCTCCACTGACACGTGCTGTCCTCCCCGCTCTCACCTTCTTTTGCTTCATTGGTGTCAGTGAGTACTTGGAGGACCTCGTGGCCCGAATCAATGCTCCTATACTCAGAACTGTCTACATAACTCTCTTCAATCAGCTCGTCTTTCGCACCCCGCAACTCGGACAGTTCATCGGTCATGCACCGATGTTCATGTCATACACTGAAGCAAAGATGGACTTTACAAGTACCAACATTGCGATAAACTGTTCATCAATAGAACCGTGCCTCAGCTTCGGATCCCTGAAGTTGGAAATTTTATCCATTGACAGTGAGGAAGATTTGCAAGTCTCGTCCATGGCACAAATATGCAACCATCTTTCGTTCCTTGTGTCTAGAATCGAACGGCTCTACATCCAAGGACCCTCATGGCCGTTGACAAACATGGACACCACACAATGGCTAGAACTTTTCCGCTCATTTACTGCTGTCCAGGCCCTGTATTTACATGACTCTTTTCGGTCACCCATCATGTCTGCTCTGCAAGGGCTCAATGAGGAATCAGTCAAGGACATATTACCGGCGCTGGTCGACCTATACTTAGACGGGTATCGGGAAGCTGCACCGGAGTTGCAAGACAATGAAGAAATCGAGCCATTCATCGCTGCACGTCAGCGTTCCGGCCACCATGTCACTGTTCACCACTGGATCAGATAATGGTGAGTGTAGGAATGATGGCACAGATAATCACTACCTATTCTTTGTTCTGCTAGATCTCGATGTCATCTACAATCCCTTCCCCGTCGCACTTATATACTTACAAGTTGTTGTATCACCTTCCGTGCTTGCGCTTTTGTTACTAGTAGCCAATCATGCTCACTTTGTATATATCTAACTTGTGTTGCCAGCGTACCACTGGCATGCACGCTCAATGTCACGGTACTAAGATACGATCGATGCCATTTCCAGGCAAGGCAGGTTCACGGTAATCACGGTAAAAAATTAAAGAGCGAAACGGGATGGCTCAAAGAATAGAGGCTGCGAGCCACCTCCAAGTCCACCAAACACCCGACCTGGACTTGGAAAAGGCAACCGCGACGCGCGAACAGTAAACTCCTTCGTGCACGAGTGACAGGGTCCTTGTGAATTCGGGCCAAACCTCGACTATCTTCTTGGCCGCTGCAGGCCAACTTTGCTTGTTTACTTTACAGATCCTTCTCGACATCATCCATGTCCTCGGTTCCGGATCACTCGAGGATCCCTTTGACTTCGATAATCTCGGGTGCCACAAAGAGACGGATTCTCCTTGAGGACCCTCCAGAGGGCGAGCTTGAACAAGCGATCTGCAAATGATTTTACCTCGGCCGAAATGTCCGTCTTGCTAGGGGCTGATTTCCAATAATCATTACCAGTACAGCAGAACTGATCTGGACGACCATGTTGGTGAAGCCCCTTGAGACTAAAGGGATCTTTCCCAAACTTGAAGGTCCCGTGACAAGGTGGTGGCCGAGGTTCGCGCTGATAACAAGTATTTGGTGGCTGACGAACCTAGTGCCAGGTTCTACGAATGAGCATCAGATTGCCGTAAATAGGAATCAAACCGTTGCTTCTATGACCGGAAATGGAACGAATTTGTTATCCAGTCTGAATCAGGACGATACAGAGCCGTATTCGTTCGACTAAAGTACAAGCCCGGTGACATTCTCCACAGCTACCTTTATGCCAGTGACCCACAAATAAAAGGGACCAAAACTCGCCGTTAGTTCCACTGCCGTGTCATCCTCATTCTGCCTCCGCATCGCCACAAACTCAAACCACCGCGGATAATGTCCTGCCCATCTTTCCAAAGGCGGACCATCTTTCCCCATGATGACATTTCGAAAAGTCGAGATACTGATGACTGAGAACGAGAGGTTCAGAATTATCGAATAAATCGTTCCTCGAGGGGCCATCTCGAGGCAACCTGTTGGCGTCCGTCGCCGCCTGGTGGCGCTCGTTGAAAAAGACTGAGAGTTCAGAATACGAGGCGAATGAAACTGCGATGAGATAGAACTTGACTAGATATGGGGGATTCACATACCGTGCTCATTGCGCGCTCAGTGGGCCAGGCGCCGTCGTCGCGCACGCTTTCAGCGCAGACATAGCGACACAATGTGAAATCCACACGGATTTTCCGCCACGTCGAAAAGGTGGGCCAAACGTGAGCCAGCGTTGGACCTGGGATGTAGTCCATGACGACCAAGGAGTCCCATTGACATTTCACAACACGGCGGGCACGTAGGACGAGGATGGTTGTCTCTGCGAACAGAGGTCGAGCGCGTTCGCTTCCGAGACGTCTGGAGCGTCTTCGTCCAAGTCTTGAGAAGGCTTTGGGACTGTGCCGGCGGTCAATCTGACGACACCGGTGTCTGTGTCTAGTTTAGAGGAGGCATTCGTTTTCAGCTCGGGTTGCTAAGATCTGCACACCGCCACGTGAGCATTGGGAGTACGAGGGAGTAGAATCTACCCTCACGAGGATCTTCCTCTGTAGTCTCTTGTCCGGCATCACGAATGAAGGTGTAAAATAGCCATTCTCGCGTGTCCTTCAGGTATTTCCATTGAAGTGAATGGGTTGGATACTTGAGACTTGACTTGGTGCGCTCAACTCACCTCCGTGCCAGTCGTTCCTTGCAGTGAGTTGAATGTCGCCACGTAAACCACGTACCGCATATACTTACATTTCACCGGAAGGGAAAGTGCTCACGTGTCTCCGCCCTGACTAAGCTCCCAGACTTTTCCATCGGTTCCGAATTCCCGCTTCTACCTGACGTCCACCTCTGCCAACATACGCCGTGCTCACCGCTCTCACCTGGTTCCAGTTTCATGGTCAACAAGTACTTGGAGGACCTCACTCATGGCTCGAATCGATGCGGCTCATCTACTTGATGGTGTCAACATAACACTCCTCAATCGCTCGTTTTTGACATCCGACAACTCTCTCGATTATTCGGTCATCCGCCGATACTAAGCAAAGATAGGTTTTGGCAGTGACTATGTCGAAATCCCCCTTCATCCGCCAATTTAAACGTCGACGTTCCGGTCATCCAGTCTCTGTCCATGTGGGCTACACGATGAGGAGTGGGAATGACACCGCTGTCCTCCATGGATGGGCTGGCAACAGCAGCGATAACGACGAAAAAAAAAAAAAGACTGACGAGTGGAGGAAATTACGAGCGATCGTGTCGGTCTCGTCAATCTCAGTGGCTTTTTTCTCCCAGGAATGGAGCTTCTTACTCACCGCTAATCCTACTTACTACACTTGTTGTTCTATGCTTGAACCCCTCACTGTTCGCCATGCTCTCCTGTGTATTTGTGGTGTATTGTAATCAATGAGAAACGATGAATTAAGATTTTTGCGACCACATGCTGATGATATTTTGTAACGCGCGAAAGAAAGTAACGTAGACATCCAAAACACATCGCACCCTTTGAGGCCTTTGAGGTCCAGACGCTTTCATCTGATAGAGGCTCCTATTCTTGAGACAGGCCGAAAGCCACCTTACTTACTGTGTCTGCGTGAGTCCGCTGTTGAAATTATGCGACCTGATCTAATGATTGAGTCGGTCGCGGTGGGGTAATTGAAGCGACGAAGTGTGGGGCGATCGGTCGCTAACAAACTCAATACCCAAAATGAAGATGATGGCTTTTGGTTGGCTTCCCGACCATTCATCAGACTAAACCTATTGAAAATTCAAGTGTTAGCATGGTAGCAGGGCTCACTGGCACTTGCTTGAATGTACTTTGCTGTGCCTTTTCCACAGCGCAATGATCGCGCTCGAACTCCTAGCGCTTACGATTCCTTTCTACAATCATTAAAATCTGCAATTTGCTGTGTGCAAGCTGTGTTGGGCAATCATCAACTCAACGAGATGAAGACACGCTACTAAGACTAAGCGGCGTTCTCTCACGCGTTTCTGCTTGAGCAATGTCTGAAGAACTTTTCGTATCTCCCGGATAGCTCTGAATGAAAATACAGGTTGTTCCGGATGAGGTTTTAAATGAAGACAAAGCGACACGCCCTTCCATGAATACGACCTGAGCTCGATAGGGACGAGCATGTCACTGCCCAAGCGCTTCGAAGCTGCAAACAACGCAAAACAATGCCAATGGGAACTCCGATCCAAAACGCGCACTCGTCTACTAAGATAAGTTAGTAGGTTTCGGAAAGGTTACCGGAAGGAATCAGGCATGAATCGAGGACGAGGTACGTGTTACGGCCTGCTCTCACAACGACGACTTACGGTAAAGTGTAGTTACAATCGAGGCACTCCCAGATGATGTCCTCCTGGACATCTTCGAATCCCACATATCGCGTTCTGAGCATCCGCACAAGGCGTGGCATCCGCTAGTACACGTGTGCCGAAGATGGCGATACCTCGTCTTTGCATCCCCACTCCGTCTCGATCTGCGGCTTATCTGCACGGACCGTACTCCTGTGAGGGAGAAGTTGGATATCTGGCCCCCTTTGCTTATCGAAATATGGTCGAGATCGCCAAATCTTGGGGATAGTGTCATTGCCGCACTCGAGCGCCCCAATCGCGTACGCGGGATTTGTCTCTGGAGCATCGACTCACCACTGGACCGTTTAGTCACAATGATGCAGAAACCTTTTCCAGAACTGGAATCCCTTTATATTGGGATAAATGATCAGACCGTGCCAGCGTTTCCTGATACCTTCCTAGGTGGATCCTCCCCACGTCTACGAACAATCCATTTGAATCACATTCCATTTCCGACATTACCTCGACTACTTTTATCTTGCAATGACCTCGTCTCCCTTACCCTTTCGCGGATACCCCATTCTGGTTATATTTCACCTGAAGACATGGTCACATCAATTTCCACCATGACCAGGCTCAGCTCCCTTTTCATAAGTTTCGACTCTCTGGCTTCTCTCCCTGATTGGAGAACCCAACGTCAACGCCCACCTCCACTGACACGCACCGTCCTCCCTGCTCTCATCCAGCTTTGGTTCTCTGGCCTCAGCGAGTACTTGGAGGACCTCGTGGCCCGAATCAACGCTCCTCTACTCCGAGTAGTCTCCATCATTCTCGTCAATCAGCTTGTCCTTCACACCCAACAACTTTCCCAGTTCATCGGTCATGCACCGATGTTCATGTCATACACTGAAGCAAAGATGGTCTTTACAAGTACCAACATCGCGATAAACTGTTCATCAATGGAACCGCCCCTCATCTTCGGATCCCTGAAGTTGGAAATTTCATCCATTGGCAGTGAAGGAGATTTACAAGTCTCGTCTATGGCACAAATATGCAACCAGCTTTTGTTCCTTGTGTCTAGAATCGAACGGCTTTACATCCAAGAACCCTCATGGCCGTCAGCAGCTTTTCAAGTCAACATGGACAACACACAATGGCTAGAACTTTTCCGCTCATTTACTGCTGTCCAGGCCCTTTATTTACATGACTCTTTTCGGTCACCCATCATGTCCGCTCTGCAAGTCCTCAATGAGGAATCAGTCACGGACATATTACCTGCTCTGGTCGACCTATACCTAGACGGGTATTGGGAAACTGCACCGGAGTTGCAAGACAATGAAGAAATCGAGCCATTCATCACCGCACGTCAGCGTTCCGGCCACCCTGTTGCTGTTCACCACTGGACCAGGTAATGGCAAGGAGTGTAGGATTGATGGCACAGATGGTCACGATCTATTCTTTGTTCTGCTAGATCTCGATGTCGTCTACAATCCCTTCCCGGTAGCACTTAGGTTGTTGTTTCACCTTCCGTACTTGCGCTTTTGTTACTAGTAGCCCATTATGTATATCTAACTCCTGTTGCCAGTGTGCCACTGGTATGCATGCTCAATGTACTACAGTGTTATTTCCCACAGGTAAGGCAGGTTCACGGTAATTACAGTAAGAGAATTAGAGAGCGAAACGGGATGGCTCGAAGAATAGAGGCTGCGAGCCACCTCCACCAAGGACCCGACCTGGACTTGGCAAAGGCACCGCGAGACGCGAACAGCAGGGTCCTTGTGAATTCGAGCCAAACTCAACAAGCTTCGTGGCCACTGCAGGCCGATTTGCTTGAATGTACTTCCACTGCGCAACGCTCACACTCGAACCCTCGGTGCTTAATGTTTCTTTCGGCTGTCATTGTAGTTTGAAACTTGTTTGCGTGGAGCCACCTCCGCCAAGCACCCAACCTGGACTCGGCAAAGGAACGGGGACGCGCATACTACGGTAAACCCTTCGCGCATGCGAATAGCAGGGTCCCTGGGAATTCGATCTAAACCTTGGCTAGCTTGGAGGCCACTGCAGGCCGACTTTCCTTGAATGTACTTGCCTGTGCGTTTTCCACAGCGCAACAGTTGCGCTCAAACTCCCGGTGCTTAAAATATCTTTCTGCCATCATTGTAGTCTGCATCGTGCCATCGTGTTATGTGAGCAATTATTAATAACTAAATTTCCTATGACATGCGACGAGTTCTATGCACTCATCGTGCTTCCAGGCTCCTGAATGGCTCCAAAATGTAAATGTAATGACTCCGGGTGGTCTCTAAACAACGACAGTGAGATCCGCGTAAGTAGAATACCTTGTGAGAATGATACTCACTATTCTCGGCCAAGGCCGAATCGCATTGGTGTACGGTTCGGTCCAAGCGGAGCCTGAGGGGGCTGACCGTCCCAAATAATGCAATACGATACATCACCTTCCCCCTTTTGTATGTTATTATCGAAATCAAGCATGGTTCGAGCTCGCGGTATGTGTGACGGGCTGCACTCACAACGGTGACTTATTGTAAGATGTAGTTTCAATTGGGGCACTCCCAGATGATGTCCTTCTAGACATCTTCGAATTCAGCATAGATTACGACGCGTGGTATCCGCTGGTACACGTGTGCCGAAGATGGCGATACCTCGTCTTTGCATCCCCACGCCGTCTTGGTCTGCGTCTTTTCTGCACAGACCGTACTCCTGTGAGGGAGAAGCTGGAAATCTGGCCCCCCTTGCCCATCAAAATATGCTCGATGTCCCGCAATCTTGGAGATAACATCATGGCTGCACTCGAGCACCCCGACCGTGTATGCCAGATTTGGATGTGGGATATCAACTCACCACTGGACCGTTTAGTCACAATGATGCAGAAACCTTTTCCAGAACTGGAATATCTTTCCCTTTGGGCAGAATGGACCATTCCTGGGATTCCAGCGTTTCCCAATACATTTTTAGGTGGATCCACCCCACGTCTACAATTTCTCTATTTGTATCGTATCCCATTTCCGACGTTACCTCGACTTCTTTTGTCCTGCAATGACCTTGAAAGTCTTCACCTTGTGCAGATACCCCATTCTGGTTACATGTCACCTGAATCTATGGCCACATCTATATCTGCCTTGACCAGGCTCAAATCCATTTTCATCGGCTTTGACTCTCCGACTTCTCGTCCTGCTCAGAGAACTCAACGTCCACCTCTGCCGAGACATGCCAGTGCTGTTCACCCCACTCTCACCCACTTTAGTTTCTGTGGTGTCAGCGAGTACTTGGAGGACCTTGTGGCCCTAATCAATGCTCCTCTACTCAACGCTGTCAGTATAACTCTCTTCAATCTGTCTGTCTTTCACACCCAACAACTCTGCCAGTTCATCGGTCATGCACCGATGATCATGAAAGGAAAAATGGAATTTACAAATACCTCCATCACGATAATTTCATCAATAGAACCATATAACCTCAGCATCGGATACTTGAGGTTGAATATTTCATCCATTGGCATCGAGGGAGATTTCCGAGTCTTGTCTATGGCACAAATATGCAGCCAGCTTTCGCTCTTTTTGTCTAGAATCAAACGGCTCCACATCCAAGAACCCTCATGTCTGTCAACGACGTTTCGAGTCAACATGGACAACACACAGTGGCTACAACTTTTCCGCTCATTTAGTGCCGTCCAGTCATTGTATTTATCTCACTCTTTTCGGGCACCAGTCATGTCCACTCCGCAAAGTCTCATTGAGGAATCAGTCACAGACATATTGCCCGTGCTGGTTGACCTATACATAGAGGGGCATCCGACAACTTCAACCGAGTTGCACGACATCGAGCCGTTCATCGCTGCACGTCAGCGCTCCGGCCACCCTGTTGCTGTTCACCACTGGACCAGGTAATGGCAAGGAGTGTGGGAATGATGGCACAGATAATCACTGTCTATTCTTTGTTCTGCTAGATCACGATGGACTCTTCCCGTCAAACTTAAATCCTTTCAAATTGTGTTTTGTGCCTTCCGGGCTTGCGCCGCGGCTTTTGTTACTAATAGCCCATCATCCTCACCTTGTGTAAATCTAACTCGTGCTGTACCACTGACATGCACACTCTATGTACTAAATATGATAGTCGTCATTTCCCACTGGCAACTTGAAGGCAGATTCACGGCAGTCAGATTAATGAAAACTAAGGTGCGAAACAAGGTGGCTCAAAGAATAGAGGCCGCGGGCCACCTCCGCCAAGCACCGCGAAATGCGAACAGTAAACTCCTTCACGCAAATAGCAGGGTCCCTAGGGATTCGAGCTAAACCTTGACTATCATAGTGGCCACTGCAGGCCGACTTGCTTGAATGCTCTTGGCTTTGCGTTTTCCACGACGCGGCGGTCGCGCTCGACTCGGAACTCCTGGCGCTTAAGAATTCCTTCTGCCACCATTGTAGTCTGCAACTTGTGTGCAAGCTGTGTTGGGTAATCGGACGAAGACATGCCACTCACCAAGACAAAGCAACGTTCTCTGTGCGACTCTTGCTTGAGAATATTTCATAATTCCTACGGCGTGCGGCGAATTCCATGCAATTATCGCGCCCCCTGGATAGCTTCGAAATGTAAATATAACGATTCTGGGTGAAGTCCTGAACAACGATAGTGAGATCCGACGCTTTGAGTGAACGATACTCACCATTCTCGACGAAGGCCATGCGAGAGTCACCATCCCTTCAATATAGACGCGCAAGAACGCGATTTGATCTCGATAGCAACAAGCACGACAAGTGCTTCATGGCGATATTCGTGTTGTAAATCGGCCTAATCTCCGTGTTGGCTGGTTCATCATCCATCTCAGCGTCCTCATCATCTGGTGCCTCTCCTGAGGATAGGGACGGAGAAAGAGAATTACTCGGAGAGGGTACAATTGAATGGTCACACCGATTATAGATGCAACTAATACTGATGGCGCGGTGGGTTGTGCAGGGTCTTGTCCTGCCTCGGATTCGTCATCACCATCTGCGCCGCCGTCGCTGAGGGATTCGGACATGCCGGCAGCGATGGAGGGTCAATATCGTTAACGTCGATGAGATCAGTACATGTACGACGCACGAGGGCAAATGATACGCACCATGCTATGCAAGCACTTCCTCCAAAGCGAGAGCCTCCACACCTTCGGCATAGATGCGCTCACAAGCTCATTCAAGAGCGGGGCTTGAGCTCAATAGTTAGACGTCAAGTGTTGTTGTCGGCCTCCGCGTTGGCTGTCTCATAATTTGGGGGTAGTGGCGGAAAAAGGAGTGGTAGTAATCGGAGAGGATACAACGGTTGTACCTATGATATCAAGCGCAAGAATGGCATTCTTTCGACCTGGGCGTCGGCGTCGGGAGACGTGGTGTTAAGGGGCACGTCACGGTGTTGACCTTCGCAAACAATTCAATACAATACCACGTGTCCCTCTCTTTCTCCAACTCTACGATTCCGCGAGACAGGAAGGCATGGTACGTTACCGGAATAACCGGGCGATTACGAGTCGAGGACGGGGCAAGGGACGGGGTATGTGTCGCAGGCTGTGCTCCAAATGACGGCTTATTGTAAAATGTAGTTATTACAATCGAGGCACTTCCAGATAATGCCCTCCTAGACATGTTCGAATTCTACATATCGGGTTCTGATCATCCGCACAAGGCGTGGCATCCACTAGTACACGTGTCCCAACGATGGCGATACCTTGCATTTTCATGCCCACTCCGTCTCGATCTACGCCTTTGCTGCACAGACAGTAATCCCGTGAGGGAGAGGTTGGATATCTGGCCCCCTTTGCCTATCGAAATATGGTCGAGATTGCCCAATCTTGGGGATAATATCATTGCCGCACTCGAGCACCCCGATCGCATACGCAAGATTTGGTTTTGGAAACTACGCTCGTCACTGGACCGTTTGGTTACATTGATCCAGGTGCCTTTTCCAGAACTGGAATCTTTTCATCTTGGAATAGAAGTCGACGATACTGAGGTTCTTGACATGCTTCCCCATACCTTCTTGGGTGGATTTGCCCCACGTCTACGATCATTTCACTTGGAATGCCTTCCATTTCGGAAGTTACCTCGACTTCTTTTGTCTTGCAAAGACCTTGTCAATCTTTCCCTTTCACAGATATCGCATACTAAAATTTCGACCAAGGCCATTGCCGCATGCCTCTCTGCCTTGACCAAGCTCAAGGTCCTTTCCCTCGATTTCCCATGCCCGATGTGGGGCCGTATTTCCAATTTTCGGAGAACCCAACGTCACGACCGACCACGTGCTGTCCTCCCTGCTCTCACCCACTTCCGGTACGATGGTGTCGGCGAATACTTGGAGGACCTTGTGGCCAGAATCGAAACTCCTCTACTCTACTCTATCCATATAACTTTCATGAATGACCTTGCATTTGATACCCGACAACTCAGCCAGTTCATCAGTCATACACCGGTGGTCATGTCGCACAATCAAGATCAAGCAAAGATAGACTTAAGGAATGGCTACATCGCGATGAATATTTGTTCACCCATAGCTACCTTCAGATACCTGACATTGAAAATCTCTTGTGGCGAAGTAGATCGGCAAGTCTGGTGCATGGCACAAATATGCAGCCCTTTTTCATTCCTTTTGTCCAGAATCGAACGACTCTACATCCAAGTACCCTCTTGGCCTTCGGGACCGAATTTTCTAGTCAACACGGACGACACCCAATGGCTACCACTTATTCACATGTTCACTGCCGTCCAGGCCCTGCATATATCTCGCCAGTTTCGGTCACTTATCGAAGACTTACCGGCTCTGCAAGGGCCTAGTGGGGAATCGGCTTCGGGCGTGCCAGTGTTGCCAGCGCTGGTTGATCTATACCTAGAGGGGTACGAGACAATCATATCAGAAAGTCTCGAGGACTTCGTCATTGCTCGTCAGCGTTCCGGCTACCCTGTGGCTATCCACCACTGGGATATAGGAGAGTATGAATGATGCCAGTGGCACAAATAATTACTGATTACTGTCAGATCTCGATGTTGTCTACAACCCCTCCCCAGTCATATTTACACTTGTTGTCTCATCCTTTAAATGCTTGCTTTCGTTGGCCCATCGATTTATCCCCTTTCCTCATAAAATCACCTCAGCCATATCCCACATTCCTATCCTTACGCCTCAGACTCAATGTGGAGTTGCACAGCTCTCATGTCCGAATAGTTCCAGCCTTGCCATAACGCCCGTACCATACGCTCCACTACACTAGATAGCTACAAGTCTGGAACGCCCTTAAGGCTCCTAGTAATAGTGCGGACGATCATCACATGATTTTCTTTCTCCTGCCAGTGGAGTCCTGGACCATTTGTTTTCTTTTTCGGGCTTTACCTAGCACCAGTGGGCACCGCTGGCACCCACTGGCAAGGTGCCTTACACCCTCGATTCATTTGGGGATCGAGCTTGTCCACGCCAGGGCACAGCGGCATCGGGAACTTCATTTGCCTTGCCTTATGATTCCCTTCTCATATCTGCTCTGCAACCGCCTTAAGTTTTGTCTCAGAAGGTTCGCATTCAAAGTTAAAGTTTCCTAGGCATGGACTAGTAGCCAAATAACCCAATAACGTCAACCTGAGGCATTCTTCCCTCATTTCCCTCTGAATCACGTGATCGCTCCCGCTCTTATTAGTAACGTGGGCCGAGGCTGTTGTGGAGGTGGGGAGCACGATGCATCGCGTTCACGCTCACGTTTGCACACCATCGGTTTCGCGCTGGGACTAATAAGATGACCTTCTGTGGTGACATCGTGACTTGGCCTTGCATCGTTTACGCGTAGCATGTAGCATTTGCGATTGCGCTGACTGGCTCGGCTGCGGTGGCGCCGGGAAAAGTGAAACAATCGTGAGGATGAGCGAGGACAGTGGGCTACGAGGCGCGTCTCGTTGAAGATGTCATGAGTCATTGGTAGGTACCATTTGGGGGCGGGGTTGATGTCGGTCTGCATGATCCCCATGGACGTGAAGTGATGGCAGATCACGTTCGCATTCCCAATTTCCCATTGCCGTGTCACGGTTGAAAGCTGTGGTCCCCCACCTGATGACAGGGAGTTTATTTGTCCTTGGAACGCACGGTGGCTCTAGATCACGCAGCGGTGCGAAACGTGGTCCATCGAATAGGTGAACGGTGGTGGTCGAGTGAAGAAAGCTATAGGATGCGCGCCTTTCTTGATCGGGAACTTCCCGGGGCTCAGGTCGTAGTACAATAATCATCATTCACCATATTCACCCCCTGGCCCATCTCCAATCCAAGAGGACACTTTACAAGGTGATTAGAAGGCATGGTATGTTACCAGAAAGAATCAGGCATGGTTCAAGGACAAGGTACGCTGTTGCGAGCTTTGCTCACAACGACGACTTACTAGCATTTCTAAGTTGTAGATCATATTTCACCACGTGTTACTACAATCAAGGCACTCCCAGATAATGTCCTCATAGACATATTCGAAGAATGCTTGTCGTATATGGAATCCTTCAAGGTACCGTACTGGCGGGCAAGGAGGTGGTCGCTAGGACATATATGCCAAAGATGGCGATACCTCATATTGGCATCCCCAGTCCGTCTCAATCTGTACCTTTTCTGCTGCGACAATACGCCTGTTAAGAATGCGTTGGATGTCTGGCCCCCCTTGCCCATCGAAATCCAGTCAGAATCTGGAGATTTTGGCGATAACATCATCGCTGCACTTGAGCACTCCAACCGCGTACGGGAGATCCTACTTTGCAGAATCCGCTCACCACTGGAACGTTTGGTCACAGTGATGCAGCAGCCATTTCCTGCTCTGGAATCTCTTCATCTTGGAATAGATTGGGACGCTTGTGAGACCGCACCGGCGCTTCCCGATACGTTCTTAGGTGGATACGCCCCACGTCTACGATCACTTCGTTTGCACCGTATCCCATTTCCGACGGCGCCTAAGCTTCTTTTGTCCTCCCCTGACCTTTCCTATCTCGTCCTTAGCCATACACCACATTCCGGTTACATTTCACCCGAGGTGATGGTCGCATGCGTCGCCGCCTTGCCCCGGCTCGCCTTCCTTGATATCGGTTTCGAATCACCAGCTTCTCGCCCTGACCAGGGAGCTCAACGACCACCTCCACTAACACGTGCGGTCCTCCCCGCTCTCACCAAGTTCGAGTTCCGTGGTGTCAGCGAGTACTTGGAGGACCTCGTCGCCAGAATCTTCGCTCCTCTACTCGACGATGTCAAAATATTGTTATTCAATCGACTCATCTTTGACATCCAAAGGCTCGCTCAATTTATCAGTCATGCGCCGGTGCCCGTGCCATACGATTCTGCAGAAATCACCTTTCACAGTCATACCGTCATGATCAGGCTGTCTTCGATGAGAGGACCTTACACCAAATTCTTCCAGCTGACGATCTCATGTAAAGGGGGAGATTGGCAAGTCTCGTCTATGGCACAAATATGCAACCAGTTTTCGTTTCTTCTACCTGGAATTGCCAAACTCGACATCTTAGAGCGCTCTGGATCGTTCGACATGGACGACGACACACAATGGTTAGAACTTCTCCGCCCCTTCACTGCTGTCCTGGCTCTGTTTTCGTCTCTCAACTGTCAGTCACGGATCGTGTCGGCGCTTCAAGGGCTTAGTGAGGAATCGGTCACAGAGGTGTTACCTTCACTGAAGGTCCTTACCCTAGAGGTGTCCGGTCCACCTCAAGCTGCATCGGAGTCAGAGCTCAAGCCATTCCTCACTGCACGTCGGCGCTACAGTTGCCCTTTCATGGTCCGGTACTGCCAGTGGAGACCTCAATGAGGAGAATGGGGCTGATGGCACAGATAAGTGCTGTCTATTCTTCAATTTGTCCCATGAAAACTTGATGTTGTCTACAAACCCACTCATACTTACAATTGCTGCTTCACGCTTTGAACAATCACGGTTCCTATTAGCTCGCCATGCTCTCCCTGCTTATGTCAAGCTTGTGTTATACCACTGTCGCACGCCCAAGTACTTTGATATGATTTGTTATGCCCCTAACAGCAGAATTTGTGTTGAAGAATGCCTTGTCTCATAGATATGGAATGTGGAAGAAGGGAAGGTAGGCATGCAGGCATGTCATATTTCACAGCTTCTCTTCTGATCATGAGGTGCTCCGGTGCGTGCCGTTATACTGGACCCAACGTGAAGTAAAGCCTATTCTCACCGAGAGCCACCGCTAGAAAGACGGTTGCGCAGAATTGTCGATCATCTGCAACTCTATTGCGGCACATATAGCGAGCTTATATATCAAGCTTCCAATCACACTGGTATCGACGACGATTTAAGGGTAGTTTGAATGAAGCAAATAAGTGCACAAAAACCTATCTTATCTCCACACCTTACTACTGGCCCGCGTTTTCTATACATTCAGTACTATTATCCACGAGGGTAACAACTAACATAGAACTCAAAGAAAAAGAAAGGAAAAAAAAAAAACCAACCTAGACGAGAATACACTACTGTCTGAATAGAAAAAAAAGGAACTTGTGCTCCTGTCGCTAGTCGTTCCTAGCCAACCATCAGATCATGCACCTTCGCCGGCCGCAACCTGCACGCTCGGAGGTGGCGGTATAGAGACCGGCGGAGGCGGCAATGCAGGACTTTGACCCTCTCCTTGCCCCGCTTGTGATTGGAGTGAGGCAGGAGGCGGAAGCGGCATGTGCGGGGGCAAAGGGAGCCGATGTGCATGAGCATGGGTAGATGGCGATACTGGTGGTATAGTAGGTGTCGATGTGGGCGGTGGTGCTGAAGGTGCTGAAGGTGGTAGTGGTGGTGGTGGTGGTGGTGGTACCGAGGAGGAGGTTGACTGTAGCGGTGGTGGCAACACGACACGTTCGCGCTCGCCGTCCATCGGTTTCGCGCTTGGGCTTGCGGGTGGCGGCGGCATGGTCCGATGTGCAGTTTTCGGTGGTGACATGGTGTTGCCTTGTCCCTGCATTGCGTGCGCCGTAGCATGCAGCATCTGCGACGCTTGTTGCGCTGGCGCTGGCGAAGGTGAGACCATACGGCCCGGCAGACCGCGTGTTCGTACGGGTGAACCGAGCGGTGTTCCTCCTCCCGATTGGGAGGTGGATGATGAAGGCGGCGGAGGTTGGTTAGACTCGTTGAACGACGGCCCACGAGAAGGGCGTTGGGCAGATGAGGGCGGCGGCAGAGGCCCATTACTGAACGGTGTCAAGGTTCGTTCATGAGGACCAGCGGGCGGGCCGGATGCCGGTCTGCCGCGGTCCCTGTCGCGTTGTTCCCGTTCCCGATCACGATCACGCTCCCGCTCCCGGTGACGAGGTGATGGCGGCTCGCGCTCGCGTTCCCATTGCCGTGGTGGAAGCTGAGTTCCGCTCCCCGACGATAGAGAGATTACCTCTGTCGTGGACGCTCGCGGTGGCTCTAGGTCACGTGGAGGTGCGAGACGTGGTCCATCGTATGGGTGAAGCGGCGAAATTGACGGTGGTGGCTGGGAGGAGGGTGGAGGTGCAGAGCTAGAGTTGTGGTGGTGATGATGTACGTGATGGTAATGCACATGGTGATGGTGGTGTCCACTCGATGAATGGTGCGACTGTGGAGGTGGCAACGGTGGCCCTTGTCCAGGACCGACATGTGAGTCGGGACGAGAGTGCGGTAAGGAGCGGGGAGGCGCATGCTGTGTTTGTTGTTGTGGTTGCTGTTGAATAATGTAATGCACCTGTTGCTGCTGCTGCTGCTGCTGCTGCTGTTGTTGTTGCTGCTGCTGCTTGAGCATCAGGAATTGAATCTCCCTTGCGCGTTCCATTTCGATCTCCTCGCCGCGTTCATCTCGCTCATACATGGGATCACTGGGCCGCGAGCCACCTTCGCTAGGTATCCAACCGTTAATCTTGGTACCATGAGGTGGAGGTGTCAGTGGGCGGCTGAATGGGCCTGCGTTGTGCTCCAGTTCGTGTTGCAGGCCCGATGGACCAGGCGGATACCGACGCCGCGGCGGAGGTGCTTGTGGTGGCGGGCGTCCGAATGAGGACATGTCGAGCACGATCCCCATACTAGGAGGCGCCGGCGGCGCAAACGGTTCATAACGCGATGGCGGAGGCTCGGGGGGCCATCTATGATTGAGGAGATAGTCAAGGTCATGCGTAATCTCTCCCGCAGACAATGAAGAAATGGAGGGAAATGCGCGTAGAGGAGGCGGCACATCTTTGCCACGGCGACCAGATGACGATGCACTCTGAGGGTTTTTGTTGACAATCTCATAAAGTGTTGGCGGGAAGGGGATCTCATGTGGGAAAGGGGGAAGTCGCAGCACTATTCGAGTGTTAGCGTAGTAAAGGAATTGCGGGCTGAACGTACTTGGCTGTGGCTTTTCGGCAGCGCGACGGTCGCGCTCGAGCTTCCGACGCTTACGATTCGTCTCTGCAATCATTGTTGTCTGCAACTCGTCACGTGCAAGCTGGGTTGGGGGGGCAATCATCAGCGAACTGCTAACAGTTTTACGTGGGTGAAGACTTGCCATCCACCAAGACCAAACAGCGTTCTCCTCCGCGCGTCTCCGCTTGAGAATATTCGCGACTTCATAATTCCTACGGCGTGCGGCGAGTTCCATGCGCTTATCGCGCCTCCTCGACAGTTCTGAATGTAAATGCAGTAGCTCCGGATGAGATCCTAAATGAAGATAGTGAGTTCTGTGCATGTAGGACACGGAGGGCGAACGATACGCACCATTCTCGACGAGCGCTTCCTCCCACGAGAGAGCCTCCATCTTTTCGACGTAGACGCGCTCACGCAAGAGCGCAAACTTGAGTTCGATAGCGGCAAGTGCGTCAAGCGCCTCGGCGCGATGCTCGTGTTGTAAATCGGCCTCTGTCTCCGCGTCGGCTGCCTCGTCGTCCACCTCAGCATCATCTGCTTCAACGTCCTCAGGTTCCGGAGCTTCACCATCTGGCGCGTCCTCCGGGGCTGGGGACGGAGAAGGAGAGGCACTCGGAGAGGGTACGATGGCCGCGCCCATGATAGATGCAACCACTGGTGGGGCCGAGGGTGCGGTGGCAATGGCTGCAGGGATGGATGTAGGCAGGCCGTTGACGGCGGGGGCCTGGGGGTCAGGTGGGTCCTCATCTACGTCCATGACGCCCTCTTCCACCTCCGGATCATCCTCTTCCGAGGCAGTTTCGTTCTCGCTTTCAGCATCGTCGGGTTCCGCCGCCTGGGCGGCCGGGTCGTCCTCGTCTTCTGTGAGGTCGGGAGTGGCTTCTTTGATGGCAGCTGTGGAAGTTGCTGGCGGAGGAGGGAGAACGTCGTCCTCAGCATCCTGTCCTGCCTCGGATTCGCCATCATCATCTTCGCCGCTATCGCTGAGAGATTCGGGGCATGGGACACGCCGGCGGCGACGAGGGGTCACGTCATCAACGTCGACATCGTCTTCGTCTTCATCCCTTTCTTCTTCGTCCTCTGCATCATCGTCGATGATATCGCGTGATTTGGGTGCGCGGACGGCATTGGTAGAACGGCGGACGCCCGGCTGCTCCTCTTCATCCTCTTCCTCTTCCATAGGTCGGGGTTGAAGAGCAGGGTCATCTTCTTCCTCCTCTTCTTCCTCTTCCTCCTCTTCCTCTTCTCCTTCTTCCTCATCTTGATCCTCTTCTATATCACCATCTTGTTCGGCGTTCTTGCGACTCTTTCTTTTATAATTCCAATCCCACTTTCGTTCGGGTCCAGAGCGTCGAGAGGCCTTTGGTGTTGGACGCGCGGCAGGGGTGTCGCCTTTGGGATCGTCGTCGTCGTCATCTTCCGAGGGGAGGTTGGTCTTGTCGCCATCAACATCTTCGTCAGTTAGTTCTGATAGTTCGGAACTTGTGTCGAGTTGTTGGGTGTTAGACTTGTTGGCGGCAGTGTTATTAGAAGGCAACCTAGATTTTGACGATAAATGTGAAAGGGGTGGAGGAGATGGGGAGGGAGAAGTTAAAGGATCTGAAGAGGCCATTGACTTTGGCATCGTGCTCGAGCTTTGACTGACCTCTGACCTCGACCTGGAACCCCCATCTATTATATCATGTGACTTTCTTCTCAGGGTCATCCCATCATCACACCGATCTCTAAGCACAAACTACAGTATGTTGTCTCGTCTCTTATCCTTCATCACACGTAAACAGTCACGAACCATGACAACAGCAACTTCTGTTCCAAAATCCCAAGTTGCAATATTTGCTGCTGGCTGCTTTTGGGGTGTCGAGCACATCTTTCTAAAGCAATGGCCCATCAAGGAGAATAAGGGCATCCTCAAATCAGCCGTTGGATACACTGGTGGACGCGCAGACTCGAACAATCCGACCTATCGTGATGTCTGCTCTGGAAATACGAATCATGCCGAGGCATTGAGAATCGAATTTGATCCAAGCAAGGTCACGTATGATGAACTTGTCGGTCAGTCAGCTTATTCTGTTGATCGTCAAAACTGCCTTTCTGATGTGCTGTTGCTGGCAGAGTATTTCTATTGCACGCATGACCCCACAACCCTCAATTCTCAAGGCTTAGATCATGGCACTCGTCCGTTTGTTCCCTTTTTTTCGTTTTCAGTATTTGACAAATCCTACATATATGCAGAGTACCGCTCCGCCATATTCTTCAACACCCCAGAGCAAGAGTCGATTGCCCGCCGCGTAACGCAGGAGGTGCAGGAGAAACACTTTTCTCCAAAAGGGCAGCAGATTGTTACAGTCATAGAAGAGGCGGGACTCTGGTACGATGCTGAGGACTACCACCAAGAGTATCTGTTTAAGAACCCCTCCGGATACCAGTGTGCTACGCACAGACTCCACTGGTAAACATTGATATTTAGAGTTGGAGTTTGTTGTTTGGTCTTTTAGGGTTTATGATGTAAAATAAGTAAAGAATACAAAGTAGTTAAAACGACAAAACATGAGACCGATGAGACACGAGCCTGTTGCTTCCTTGAGTGTTTGATCCACTCTCACGACCAAAATACAAAAAGGCGCCATCAGAGGTGTAAAGCCCGTCCCTTTAATGTAACAAGGTAGGGTTGTGCCGAACGGGCGATGTCACCTTGCGTCCCATCCCGGAGGAGGATCGCAATCATCGCTCTGCACTACATTTCTCATCCACTGGCGTTTTGATCGTGGAAGAATCTGAGAAACAACCTTAAACAAATCACTTGACTTTTATATACCCTAATTATTACGTCATCATGCTAGTCCCAACCATGACTGCTCAGAAGAGCCTGATAGGCGTCCTCAATGTTTGCGACAACTTCCGTCCGCACCTCTCTCCAGAACCTCTTGTACCCTTTCTACTAGCGCCTAATGTCCGCCCAGCCCTCGGCCTTCTCAGACCCGTCGTAGTCGCCGCTCTTCGCGCAGACAATGCCTGGCGTATCGCGCACGGCCACCCACTAGCATGGGACATTCTCACGTCCGCGGATACGAGTGAGAATCCACCACCGTACATCGCATTTGCGCCTGCCTTGGCGAACGGTACCCCCGCCGCGCGCACTCAGGCCCTCGCAGAGACCCTCGAACGCTGGCGCGCCGCAGCCAATGGGGAAAGTGACATATTCTCGGGTGTAATCGGGGGCACGCGATGGCGGGCCGAGTGGTATGACGTATACCTCGCTCCGGGCGGAGCTCTGCGTGTGGACGGACGTGACCCACTCAGCGTGCTCGAGATGTCTCACGATGAGTCCGGATACGTATTTTCGATGGAGCGCTCAGCGTGCGCATTGTTTGGTGTGGTCACGTATGGCGTGCATATGACCGTGTATGAGCAAGCTGCGTCGAAGCACGATGAGGGCGAAAGCCAATTGCGCGTGTGGGTTCCACGGCGGGCCCTTACAAAGCCGACGTACGTGTGTAATCACCGTGCACGTCTGGGTCGTCGTTGCTGACATGTATGCGTGGACGCATGTAAAGTTCCCCCGGTATGCTCGACAACTCGGTCGCGGGCGGCATTGCGGGCGGGACGTCTGCGTTGGACACGCTCGTCAAGGAGTCCGCGGAAGAGGCGAGCTTGAACCCCGAACTTGTGCGGAAGCGTGCGCGCGCAGTTGGTGCCGTGAGTTATTACCTTCAGACGAAAGGTGGGTGGCTGCAGCCCGAAGTCCAATTTGTCTACGATTTGCGCCTCGAACCGGGCGAGGCGCGGCTTACACCGATGGATGGAGAAGTCGAGTCCTTCGAGGTCCGTCTTTATTTTTTCTCTCTATTCCTTTTTTTTGGTTTGTAAATCGGGGATGTGATGACGTGTGGTTGGTGGTATGTACAGCTTATGCCGCTCAGTGAGGTCCTTATGCGTATGCATGCAGGGGAGTTCAAGCGGAATTGTGCTCTTGGTACGTCACGCCCTATACTGCACGCAGGCATGATACCTACTTACGTATCTCAAAGTCCTTATCGATTTTATGGTACGCCACGGGTACTTGACGCCAGAGAATGAACCTCGGTACCTCGAAATTAACCAGCGGCTTCATGGGCAGTTCGATATAGAGCGGTGGTACTAGACCTAGAAAGATGTACACCATATGAGTTTTGTGCCAATGCTTAGATTATTTGATACAGCAACATGGTCAAATTCGGCAAATTACTGACAGGCTCACACGACGCCATTTTCTTCATCCCTCGTCCGCATAGACAGCACCCCAGCCATGTCCTCTACACAAAAACGTAGGAGAGTCTTATTTTCTTCCCATTTCTAATGCCGACCAAGCTTTCCCTAGCCCTTCCGTTCTACGTCACTTTCACTGCTGGCGCTATTGCCGGCGTCTCCGAGATCCTCACCTTCTATCCTCTGGGTGCGCGAGCACCTTGTTAAATTGGCCCTTTCCACCTGCTTACCATCGCTGAATGCGCTGTCGTGCGTCCATGTATGCGTGCTCACGCGTGCTCTAGATGTGGTCAGTACTCTTTCTCCATCAGAGAACGGCGGACCCGTTTTCGTTGGGATAGCGGTAATGATGCCTTTCCCTTATTTTGTCCAGGTCAAGACTCGCATGCAGCTGGAACGTGGCAAAAGTTCCGCAGGTCTCCTCGGCTCCTTCCGTTCCATCATTCGCGAAGAAGGGTGCGTGTCATTGCTTTCGTTCCACTCCCACCTTTCGCGTGCTGAACTTCCCATTTTGATAGCTTCGGACGTCTATACCGCGGTATGTAGAGATCCATTTTAACCGCTGTACAATCCGACCCAAACTTGTCGTAAACAAGGTCTCGTACCCCCACTGCTGCTCGAAGCACCCAAACGTGCCACGAAATTGTGCGCATTTTTCCACCCTCTCGCTCGGGTTTTAAACTAATATCTCCCAACTCAGCGCTGCGAATGACTTTTGGGGAAAAACTTTTAGACAAATGTCTGGCGAGACCGAGATGACGAGGCAGCTTTCCATCATCACCGGATGTAGCGCGGGAGCGACCGAAAGCTTCGTCGTGGTACCCTTCGAGCTCGTCAAGATCAAGTACGACATTCTCGCCTTTTTACGTTGTGCTGTTCAGATTCGGTGACCATTGACCATCGCAGGTTACAAGACAAATCGTTGGCGAGTACCTACGGCGGACCTCTCGACGTCGTACGACAGGTTGTCCGGAAGGATGGCATCCTTGGGTTGTACGCCGGCATGGAGGCGACATTCTGGCGGTGCGTCAAAGTTCCAGGCTTGGCGTGGGATATGCCTACGTTAACGTGATATGCTGGCTGGTCAATGGCACAGGCACTTGTGGTGGAACGGCGGCTATTTCGGATGCATCTTCCAAGTCAAGTCGATGCTCCCAAAAGCCGATGTTAGCTGCTCCCTTGTTTAGTACCCTAACTGGATAACTAAATGTGCCTCAGACACAGCAGGGACAATTCTTAAATAATTTCGTATCGGGGACTATTGGAGGTTTCGTCGGAACTGCTATTAATACCCCGTATGTTATGGGTTGTTCATACCTCCCCATACTGGTGCTAATTCTCTCCCATCTAACCTACTAGATTCGACGTCAGCTGCCAATCCTTGTGCTCTTATTAATCACTTCAACTTATCCTTCCTCTGTAGGTTGTCAAGTCTCGCATCCAGGGCGCAGAAAAGGTTCCTGGTGCCATCCCGAAATACAACTGGACATACCCCGCGTATGTTCCCAGACCTTGAAAGCCTCTCGTTCAGGAAACTCATGTCCACGCAGACTAGTGACTATTTTCCGCGAAGAGGGTCCGGCGGCGCTATACAAGGGTTTCGTGCCCAAGGTACTAAGGCTAGCTCCCGGTGGCGGTGTGTTGTTGCTTGTGGTCGAGTTCACGCTGGGCGTGTTCCGGAAGGGTACGTCTTTGTAAAAGCGTATCTAAAACGCTGACCCCGTGACGATGATGCTTTTCCAGCGCTGGGTCCGCCGTATATCTAAAATGACATAAGCTACACTAGCTTTGTCTTCCTACAAGACTACAAGACTACTAGTATTGTTACGTCGTTCTGGGGGTGGTTTGCACGGCGTTATGCTTTTGCTTTTAGTTATCTGGAATGACGGCAACTATCATCTTGCAACATGGTACTCTCTAACTGTTCTGATCGGCCTCGAATCTGCATGGCTGAGGGCGGTATACGCACTGGCCAAAACGTAGCATTCGAGTAAAATCGGGGTGACCATTGAACATCGCGGAGTAGGACGAACCCAGCCACCTTGCTGTCGAGTGTTGTTCTGTGCTGAGTAGTTATACTCGAGTAGCATTTGAGCAACCTCGAGTAGCCCATTCTCCAGGGATCTAATCCCTTGTATGTCCTGGCTTCCTGAATCTTATGAAAATGAATTGAACAGGGGCGTAATATCTCATTTAGTCGTTCATTTCACTGCTGCCTAACTTACTGTTCGTGAATTACTAACCCTCCCCCCTACCAGATCACCCCCCCCCTTCCGGATCACCCCTCTTCTGGATCAGTCACACACCATATTTCAGACTCTGATTGGCTGTTGCTAGTGCTAGGCATACCATTTTGGAAATATCATAAACTCTGACACAGCAGGTGTGACAACCACACTGTTTTTTT
Source organism: Lactifluus volemus (assembly GCA_022376515.1). Lineage (NCBI taxonomy): Eukaryota > Fungi > Basidiomycota > Agaricomycetes > Russulales > Russulaceae > Lactifluus > Lactifluus volemus. Next base: position 58,291 of record WTXI01000213.1, read on the forward strand.
TTATTTCACCACACTATGATTTCTACCCAAAACATTCATGGAATATGATGACACATGGTACTAGATACTGTAGGTGAAATTCTGTGGTGATTGAGCGAGAAATGGGCAAGAAATTTGGAGTGATCCAGAAGGGGGTGTGATCCGGTAGGGAGGGAGCGTTAGTACCTCAGCGATTCACACATACAACTGTGAATTCCCGCTTTAGGGTTCGGCTAGGTTCGTGGGTCAGTGACTTTTTCCTCAAACGCTTCGTGTCGCTGGCGACATTCTTCGATGAGCCATCATAAGTAAGTAGGAAGTCCACTCACCTGCCATATTTTAGAAGTATCTGACTTCATGTTCACAAAACCTTAATAAGGCCCACTCGAGAGCCCATTAGCGATCCATCACTAGCTCATGCTCAAGCAGCATCGACATCACTCGCCACTCACTTTCTGACACTTTTCCGATCCAAATGGACGCGCTTTCTAAGATTCACGAGAATGGAAGGTGTGATATATTACCGGAGAGGACCAAGCACCATTCGAGGACGGGGTACGTGCTACGTGCTGTGCTTACGACGATGATTTATTTATTATAGAGTTGCAGATCATGTTTCACCACGTGTCACAATCGAGGCACTCCCAGATAATGTTCTCCTGGAAATCTTCGAATTTTGCAGTCTTCACTCTTGGTTAGATTGGGCGAAGAGGTGGCACATCCTAGTTCACGTATGCCAAAGATGGCGATACGTCGTGTTTGCTTCCCCACTCGGACTCGATCTGCACCTTTTCTGCGGAGCGAGTACTCCTGTGAGGGAGACGTTGGATGTTTGGCCCCCCTTGCCTATCGAGATACAGTCGGGATCCAAACACTCGGATCTTGGGGATAACATCATTGCTGCACTCGAGCACCCCGACCGCATACGCATGGTTATCCTCAATAAAACAAGCATACCACTGGAGCGTTTGGTCACAGTGATGCAGGAGCCATTTCCTGTGCTGAAATTTCTTCTTCTTGAGTCCGATGTTTGGACCGTGCCAGCACCTCCCGATACTTTCTTAGGTGGATTCGCCCCTCGTCTACAATCACTCACTTTGAGGCGCATCCCATTACCGACATTACCTAAATTTCTTTTGTCTTGCAATGAGCTTTCTTGGCTTGACATTTCGCAGATGCCATCTGCTGGTTACATTTCACCGCAGGCGATGGTGACTTGCATATCCACCTTGAAAAGGCTCATGCACCTTTCCATCGTTTTCGAATCCCCGACTCCTTACCTTGACCGAAGAATCCGACATCCACCTCCATTGACACGCGCCGTCCTCCCCTCTCTCACCCACGTCCGATTCAAAGGTGTCACCGAGTACTTGGAGGACCTCATGGCCCGAATCCACACTCCTTTCCTCGACAATGTCCATGTACAATTCTTCAATCAGCTCGTCTTTGATATCCACCAAATCCCTTTGTTCATCGATCATGCGCCGTTAATCAGCTCATATAATCAAGCGGAAATGGTCTTTACCCCTGACTCCGTCGCGATCGAGCTCTTTTTGTCAATGCGAACGTCTCGATCCCTTAGCTGGGGAATCTCATGCAAAGGGTTAGATTGGCAAGTGTCGTCTATGGCACAAATATGCGGCCAATTTTCGTTCCTCCTGTCTGGCATCAAAGAGCTCCGCATTCAAGAGTGCGTTGCTATATGGGAACCAACTTGGCAAGTCGACACGGACGATACACAATGGCTGGAACTTTTCCACCCGTTCACTTCTGTCCAGACCCTGTATATATGCAACAGGTTGCGATTACCCATCACAACATCACTCCAAGCGTTTGGTGGAGAGTTGGCCACAGAGGTATTACCTGCATTAGATGATCTTTACCTAGAGGGAGACCAACCATCTGCATTGGAGCAGCAGTACATCGAACCATTTATAACCGCACGTCAGCGTTCTCATCACCCCGTTGCTGTCCATCACTGAAAAAGGCGAGGATTGTTGCGATGAAATTCGTCTGAGTTATTGCGTACAAATAAGTGCTAGTATACTTCGTTAGCGCTTCGTGTTTTCCGCAAACTCCTACTGATGCCTGCAATTGTTATTTCATGAATAGTCCAAACGTATGTGGATTTTTTGCATCGTTGTGGGTGCCCATTGAACATCGCCGAGTCGTGGCTTTACGTAAAATCATCTCTTATCTAAACTACTCGGATGTCCCACCGCAAACGCAAATATCGACAACGGTCGGACACTCACAGCAGTCAATACGACCAGCCAGATAGTCCGTTGTCAGCGCATGCAGATCCTACGCTTTTCATCGTTGCACACGAAGCAGATATCATTCGAGGTCCGCAGGCGGCGCGCACTGCAGATTCACTCGAGGTTGGAATAAACGTTGATGGACAAGGAGGTTCGCGTATCGGTGATGGTTTGTTAAAATGGGAGAGGAGCAATGGATTAAGCAGGGATTCTGAGAGACACGATGTGTGGGTAGACAGGTGTGTAGTCTTTTATGCTATCAGATCTGGATCAAATTGCGGTCGTCTTTGTGATGGGATACGTTTGAACGGGACTATGAAATGATGCTCGAAGCTCCATCGTCGGATCTTCCTTCGGTAGTTTTTGTCGTCTCCGCTTTCACGGGTGCGTTTTACGCTCACGCCTCTGTCACATCATACACACAGATACGATGCTCGCCTCCTCCTAGATGCACTCCCCACCTTAACAACCGACTCTCCGACCAGTCCAACCATCTCCAGAAATAATGAACCTTCACCACACGCACAAAGACCGGACTCTCCAGGCGGATGGTCGGACCTTCCCTCAGACTCAGAAGACACCTTCTTCCTCACCCCATCCGAAACCGCCGACCTCCACCGTACAAAACGTCTACGCCACCTCGACGACCTCCGCACCGCGCGTCTGCGCGCTCTCTCCCCAGACGACAACGACGACAACAACAACGCGGAGAACGGCGGCGGTGACCACGACCCGTGGGGTGGTAGCGACGAAGAGCCGCCGGACGAGACACAAATAGAACTGATGCGTCGGACGGCTTCACACGTCGCACGCGCTACTAACGATGCCCAGCTTCGTGCGCGCATACTCGCCCACCACGGTGCTGACCCCCGCTTTGCGTTCTTGCGCGGACGCTGGGCTCGTGCGTGGGTTCGTGCGCAGGCAGATGCGCGTCGTGAGGTGTTCGCGGAGCGAGAGGTGCAGAACGCTGGGGCGCTCGGGGGATTGACGGGGTACGGGAGCGGGAGCGGAAGCGAGAGCGAGGATGGTACCGGTGGTGGGGCAAGTGAAGAAGAAGGCACTGAGCATGCGCCGCCAGTACGCATGGGCGCAGTTCAGGATGCTCGTGATGAGGCCGTCCGGGGAGAAGCCGAGCCACAGTTCGCGTGGTGCAAGAAGCCCGCCGAGCCAAGGCTCGAGAGTGGGCCGAGAAACGGCGTGCAGCCAAGGCTCTTGCCATGGCAGACTCGGACAGCGTCATAGGTATGAACTCGAATTAAGCGACATTTCTCGCCATGGCACGTACGTATCTCAGAGACTTTATAAATAGGTTTGTCAGGAAAATTATATATATACGTATCCGAACGAATTGTATTCACGAGGTAGCCCTCTATTCTTGCTTCACGTCCGTCTTACCCAGTCCCTCACTTCCATACTCTCCTAGTGCCTTGAGCCGCTCCGTGAGCGTCGGGTGGCTGTGGTGATATGCCGAGTACAGCCAATCGACCCAGACGGTTGACAGGTTGTCCACATGCAATCTGACCAGCGCACGCCCGAGGCGGGTGCCCATGTCCTTCATTGCTTCTTTTTCCGCCGCAGACTCGACATGAAGGATTGCGGGGAGATCGCAAGCAAAGCGGTCCGCCTGGTATTCGAAGCGGCGCGAAATAGCATGCAAGGCCATCCCGATGACGGATTCAAGTGGTGTCAGCAGCATCTGAAACGCCATCCCTAAAATGAGTTTGTATTCAAGGGAGGAGAAGAATGGCCGTGCCTGATAAAGGAGAAAAGCAATAATTGGGGGCGGGCGCGCAGCCACGGACTCTGGGAAACCAAAGGAGCGAAGAAACGGAGGCGCGTTGAGGAACGCCGGGAAGAGGGCGAGGATGGTAAAGAGGTGCAGTTGGGTCACGAGAAGAAGTTTCGTCGGGTGAAGGTAATACCAGTGTCCAAGCTCATGGGCGAGGACAGCCTCAACTTCCTCAGGCTTAGATTGTTTAACCAAGGTGTCAAAGATGACAATATGCTTGCTCTGACGAAGAGTAAGCTAGTAGTAGAGTAAGCTGAAAGGCGAACCTACCCAGGGAAGGCCGAAGAAGTATGCGTTAGAGTGTGAGCTACGCTTGGATCCGTCGATCTCGTAGAGGTGCTTAAGAGGAAACTTGAGCTTAGACGCGAGCGCCTCCACGCGAGTCCGGAGTTCGCCTTCTGGGAGAGGCGAGAGCTTGTTGAAGAGAGGCTGAATGATGGTTGGGTAGAGAATAACCATCGAAAGCTGGAAAACAAGGCTAAAGGATTTTAAGTTCGAATCAGGGTGGGGGACATAAGAAACGCACAGGAGCATCATGAGCCAAGGTACGAAGCGGTCACCAGCCCACTCAAAGACATAGAGGAAAGCGGAGAGAAGCGGTGCACCAAGAACTATGCCAAGAGCCCAACCTTTCAACATGTCGATAAAGTATAGGGAGAGGGTGGTCTTATTGAAACCATGTTGTTCCTCGAGGACGAAGGTTTGATACAGGCCGACGGGCAGGGTTGGAAGGGTAGAAAAAAAGTCAAGAGAAGGACGAATACAACTGACTGGGAGATCTACGAGGGAGTGGGATCAAACAATCGT
>WTXI01000214.1:0-62687 GCA_022376515.1 Lactifluus volemus
GTGTGATGCCAGGGAGCGAACACGTCGGCAGATGGTTGTGGAGAATCGCGGCGTACTCGAGAGCATCGTACCAGAAAGAATCGGGGAGGGAGGCATCATTAAGCATAGTCCGCACCTTATCGAGCAGTGTGCGGTTCATGCATTCCGCAACACCGTTGTGCTCAGACGTGTAGGCGGTCGTTACCTCCTGACGGATTCCCTTCTCCTCGAAATAACAAGTTGGTATTGTTCCAGTGTACTCGCCACCTCCGTCTGAACGCAGTACTTTGAGCTGCTTTCCCGTCTCTCGTTCGGCTCACGCAACGTAGGTCTTCAGGTGCTGGAGGAGTTCGGACTTGAGTTTCAGTCCGGCAACAGACACCATCCGAGTTTTATCGTCAGTAAAGGTCGCAAAATACTCGAAACCTTGACGAGAGCGCGTCGGGAGTTTGCCGCAAATGTCCAAGAATACATGGCCAAGAACGTCGGTGGCACGTGTGCTGGTCGCCTTTGATATGTCGGTGCGTGTTTGCTTCCCGTTAAGACACGGTTGGCAAATGATGCTTGCGCTCGTAGGACCATCAATGGTAATCCCATCTACTATCCCCTTTTCAGCCATCCGAACGATGGTATCGGTGCTGACATGTCCGAGTCGACGGTGCCAGGTGGTGAGGGAGGCTTTAGAGCCAGCGTCCTCACTGAGGAGGGCAATTTGGTCAGGCGCGGGGGGATTCTCGTCATCACGCGGGAAAGGGGTGACGTTAGCGATCTGGACTCTCTCCGGGACAATGGTCTTGATGTCCATAATATAGAGGTTCGATGACATGTGACCATGGCAGGTGGTAATACCTGACTTGTCCCGAAGTAGGCAAGAGCTGTCACTGAAGAGAAGGCTTGCGCCGTGTTGCGTGAGATAAGACACGGAGAGTAAATTTCCGTGTAAATCAGGGACGAAAAGGACCTCCTGGAGGATTGCCGTTCTCCATTGGTCGTCGGTGTGCATGCGGACACGAATACGTCCGACACCCGTGGCTAAGATGGAGCGAGCATCTCCAAGTGTAACCTTGATGGGGACGGAGAGGGGAGAGAAATGGGTGAACCACGAGCGATTGCAAGACATCGTACGGGACGCCCCTGAATCGAGGATCCAGGATTCAAGAAGGGGGGGAGAGGAGTGCGACGGGCAAGCTTGATAAAGAAAGATTTCCTCGTCGTGCGATGAAGCCACCGCCACTTTTGCGGAGGTGGGCGCAGAGGTCGAAGTGGAAGGGGGGGCGGATGCCGTTGCAGGTGTCGTAGTCGCTGCCTTCGCTTCCTTTTCCTTCTGCGCCTTGAGTTTTCGGCACTCACTGACGTCATGACCCGTGTAGTTGCAATGGGTGCAACGTTTCTTTTGTTGGTCTTTGCGCTTGTTCCGATCGCCTTTCCCCTTATCCTTATCGGAATCCTTCTTCTCCGACTTCTTTTTGCCGTCCTTGCCCTTTTTGGCGGCCTTAGCATAGAAGGCGGCCGCTCCGTCTCCGGATTCACGAATGCGTGAATCCTCGTCCGTAAGGATGCGTAGCTTGATGTTCTCAGCCGTTTGATCGAGAGGGCTTAGGTTATTGAGAACAATCTTGAGCATCCTGTGAGACGCAGGGAGGGCGTTGGTGATGGCATGAGCGATCTGTTGGTCGGTGAAGGGGGATCCGGCTTCGGCGAGGCGATGAGATGCGTCGATCATGGCGTTGATCTGGGGCTCGAGGGGCTCGGTGTCATTGAGAGGCGTGCTGAAAAGCCTGTTCATAAGTTGGGAGATTTTATGTCCTCCTCGGCCTTCGAAACGCGCTGAGAGACAGTCGAGACAGTCTTTCGCCGTCTGGGCATGGAAAATGAGGTGTGCGGGCTCTCCAGTGAGCGATAACGCGATGAGAGAGAAGGCTTGTTGGTCCTTCTCATCCCACGCGGCGGACTCGGCAGGGTAAAGGAAAGCGTTAGGGCGTGGGTCATTAAGCACAGTAAGGAGTTTGTAGCTCCTGAGGACGACGCGCATATGAAAATGCCACACTGAGAAGTTGCTGCCGTCTTGCTCGAGCGGAGGGATGTCGTACCGTTGCGAGATGACCGTTGGGGCGGCTATCGCAGGTGGTGGACGAGCTGGTAGGATCGGAGCCTGCTGAGGTGCCGGCGGAATCGCGGCCTGCTGACGTGCGAACGGCATTCCTGCAAATGGATGCATTGGTGGAAGTCGTGGGATCGGTTCCGGGTAATGCAGCGGACGGATCACGTCAGGAGGGGATTGCGAACGAGCTGGTGTGTTCGCAGCCGAAGTCAGAGGGGATCGTGCATGAGCGGAGTCAGCAGCGGAGCCATGAAAGGAACTGTGGACGGAGCCAGCAGGGCCGGCGACAGCGTTGTCGTTGTCTGCGTTTTGGTCGACGTCCGGGGGTTGTTGTGCCGCGGCATGTTGTGCAGCGGCTTGGCTCATGCTTCGAGTGATGGGCGACAGTGTGGTCGAGAAGCTCAGGTAGAGACTCGGGGCTCAGAATCTGTTGTAAAATAAACTCAGCGGGTTGAAAGAAAACGCTATATTCTTCATCTCTAACCTGTTGTAAAATAAACTACGTTCTAAGGTTAGATAAAGATGCTACAATGAAGATAATAAGGCATAATGTAATGCTCACCTCAGCGGGTTGAAAGAAAATGCTGAGGGAAAAGTGAGGAGGGCGCGCGAGGCCCGTTTATGTACGACTAGTCCGGAGAGTAACATGTGAAAATGCTCGTGGAGTAGAAGATACTCGAAAAACATGAAAATAGGCAGAGAGGGCCCAAGTAGAGTAGCAAGAGCGCAAAAAAGTATAAACTACGAAGTTACGATGATCAACGGAAGTGGTCCGTGCGCAGCCACTTTAGGGCTGGTCAAGAAGATGAAATCACAACATTATGTGGGTAGTCTGTCTTGATCATTATGCACAATCGGCATGATAATACGTCAGTCAGAATCTACTGGAGAGTGATGTTTTATGATACCGGAGCATGCCCTCGCCGCGCCCACTATCTTAACCCTGGATAAATATCTAGTTGTACAGTGGTTGACTCTGGGCTGCACGTGCCAGTACGAGTATAAGCATGCCCTAACCGTTTCGGGATCCAGCCAACTCCCGGAAAGTCAAACATTCCAACCCTCCCCTACCCAGCGCAAAACGCCCCAAAACTCGCGACGTTCTTTTTCTCCGCGTCATAAAAAGTCATTTTTAAGAACACGAACGGTGTCCCGCCCTCGCCGCCGTGGAAAACCTCCCTTAACACGCTCACATATACCACCGCTCGACGAACGCGCTTCGTTCCATGGACACAGCGACGATGATGCAGGTGAAGGAAATCAAGAGGGGGAAGACGAAGCCGAAGCCGAAGCCGAGGAAGAGCATGAAGAACCCCCGCCACAACCCCTTCCCCTCCCTAATCCTCTGCGCCGTCAGCCGTCGATCACAATGCCCAGTGCCCTCTTCCCTCGCAGTCCGTCAATCGACCCCAACTCGTCCCAACCTGTGGTGCGCCATGTACACTTTCCAACCAAGCCGACCTACTTTGACTATGAGGTGCCTGTGGCTGGCACATCGAGCTCTCCGGAACGCCCGCCGCCGCCGTCTACACCGATTCCCCGTCGATCACGTGCGGAATCAGTTGGTGAGCTGTCTGGGAGGCGCGGCGAACGGGTCGCAGGTGGCGGCGATACCGTGACGGTATCGGGACTGTTACGGACAGAGAAGGGCAAGCAGCGCGCGACGGATTCTGTAACGGATGCGGGATCGTCGCCTCCGACGAGGTCGACTACTTTCGCTGGGCGAAACAGAGCCGATGCGGGCGACGATGTGCGATTTGAACCCGTAAGCGCGGACACGTCGAGCGAGATTCGCGTGCGCGGGATGGAGAAGCAGTTGTCCGCTGTGCGGGAGGAACGTAGAGCGCGCGAAGAATGGTGGGACACAGAGGCGGAAACGACCTTGATTAGGGAGGAGAAGGCAGGGTATGAAGATAAGATTAAGAGGTTGGAGGAGGAAGTGAGACGGCTCAGAGAGGAGGTACGCATCTCGAGTCCCAGTTTTTCCATCTCGTTTTTTTTTTTCGTATTGACAATCTTTTTTTTTTCTTGTTCCCGAAAGCTGGCGAGGAGACCAGCAACGACCCTCGCAGACTACTCATATTCCCACTCCATGCCCCCACCGCCACCTCCACCGCCGCCACCACCACTACCAGATAGATCCCTCGTTCTTCCCCGAATACCAACAACTCCTGCATCAACGGAACTATCCTTTTCCGACGTTCGTGCACACTTACGACATGCTGGGACACCTGTCGAGGCTCCGATTAACGGTCCATCAAGGTCAAGGCGCGTCGGACAACCTACCATCGGCGTACCTGCAGACAAGATGGCCGCGTTCCTGAAGGAGATGAAGTCCGTACGACTAAAGAAGGTGTATAACGCACCGGCAGATATGGGGCGACCCACTCTCCATGCGAGTTCCGCCGACAACTCGTTTGTCGCTGCAGGCATTCAGCGGCCACCACGCCCACGCCCAGTCGATGGCCCTGTTGCAATCGGCGAGAAGCGAAAGAGGGAGGTCGATACGCAGGCGATGGAAGGCGTGCAGTCGATCAAGCGTCGATTGATGGGTCCAATTCCTCGCTCGGCAGACTCTTCCTTCCAATCTACAAACACGAGCTTCTCTTCTCAGTCTCAGTCTCAGTCTCAGAGCCAGGTCCAACCAGAGGCAGGACCTTCGAAGCTTCCGCGCTCATTCATACCCGTACGAGCGTGGCCTTCGAGCTCTGTGGATGGGACGGACGTGACGCCGTCGCTCACTTCTGATGGAGATCCTGAGCAAGTACCTGATGAACCGTTGCCTCCCACTCCTCCCCAAATACCCGTAGTCGCCGCTGAATCGCCGGAGGAACAGGTTCTTTCGCCTGTCTCATCCCCCAAAAAGGGAGCGGCTGTCCCTCGCCCGCCTACACCCCCTCGACGAGCTCAGCCCCATGAAAGACTCGCTCACAGTGTGTTTGACAAGCGTCCCCCGCGATCGCCACTTCCTGCACCTACACCACTCAAGGCACGCCCTCCAACACGATCCGCAGCGCGACGCAGAATACTTGACGAATCTGACGACGAGGACGACCCACTGGCGATCGCAGTGTCCGATTCACCCCTTGTTGTGCGCGCGCGACGAGAGCGAAGACCCGCAGCGACGGGAATGGGAGCTGCTCGGCATACACGACGGGATGGCGAGTCATCGGCGCAAGGCGGCGAGCCAAGCAAGACTGGGCGACGGCGCACGCTAGACGAGGAGCTACGCAACTCTGATGGGGTGACTGAAGAAGACTTGTTGGTGTTTGATATTGAGCCGCATGTGTACACCACGGTTGGGTCGGCTAGTGGACCTGGGCGTGGGCGTAAAGGGTTTCTTGCGCACGGTGGCGGTGGAGGTATCCCCGTATACGTGGGCGCTGGAACTGTCGAACGCGTAGAAGGGGGTGATGACGATGACGATGAAGTGCAAATAATCGAACCTCCACCGCCACCGACTGCGCCAAGAAGAACAAGAGGTCGTACTGGTAGCGGTGTGCGGAGATGATGATGACTTGTGTTTTACGATGATTTAGAACATATGACACGAGATCTATCACTTGTTCATTGGTCTAAGCCTGTATGTAGTACATTGATTGTTGTGAACTTTGTTTTCGTTTGTTATTGGGCTTTTTTGTTATCATTCTTTGTCGATGTTACCCTATTTTCACTTCCTTTCCACTGTTCCCCCGGTGTGTGGCTTACTGTAAGGAACTTTGAGAGAAATTTGATTCGGAGCCAAGAGACCGGAGATCCTCAGACTCGTCCGTCTCTGTCGGCGCTTTCGGTCAGACAATCTGATCCTTGCCTTTGTACTGATATGACTGGCCACGTATTCGGCATCTCCGACTCTGCCCTCGCCTCACTCTCAACCAGTTCACGAGTGGCCATACAGCGATTGCTCGCTCATTCACCCGAATCCTCCAACACGTACGTATCCTCATTCATTTTCGTACAATTCCGGGCCGGCGGCGCTCGTTCTCTCTCTTTCGATTCTCGCGGGGCCCCATAGGCACCAACTTCCTTTTTGAAACTTTTGAACCTGATTTGCGCTTCCCCCCCCCACTTTAGATATGCGGATCTACCGATTTCGAAGCTCGCCGCGGTGCTGGTTCTGTTGTATGAAGGAGCCGGCGGCGAGCTACGCGTGCTCTTGACCACCCGCTCGAAGGAACTGCGTTCCCATCCGGGACAGACCGCACTTCCAGGAGGGAAAATGGACAAAACGGACGCTGGGGTGGTCGAAACTGCAGTGAGCCCTTTTTCTTTTCTTTGTCCTTCCCAATGGAGTCATTTGACGCATGGCCCGCGATTGTTGCGATTTTTTGGCTGGTAGTTTAGGGAAGCAAATGAAGAGGTCGCACTCCCACTGTACTCTCCGCACGTTCACACCCTCTGCACCCTCGATCCATTCGTCTCGCGGTACATGGTAGTGGTCACTCCCGTGGTAGCCTTTCTCGATGACCTCTCCGTTCTAGAGGAGCTGCGCGCGGCTCCTGGTGAGGTGGCACATATATTTGACCATCCGCTCGAGGCACTGCTCGATCCTGAGTTGGTCTGCAAGGAGGCACTCGTACCGCTGGATAGCGAGCATTGGCCTTACGAGGAGGAACTCCACGTGCGTCCCCTCGTTGTAGCGCCCTTTAGTTGTTCCTTTTCTCCCTCTTATGGTTATTACCATTACTCAGAACTTCACGGACGCCCTCTGGATAGGGAGTATTTACCGCCTGCACCGCTTCAGGAGCACAGCCTCGCCAGTGAAAGGATTTACAGCAGACATCCTCGTAGGCTTTTTCTAATTTCCCGGTCCTTGCCTGCTTTTGTTCGGTTGACTGACTGTGGAAAATTAGATGGAGATTGCGAGGATTTCGTACGCTCGCGATGCTGCATTTGAGAGGTGGGGACCAGGCCAATTGAAATCTTTTGAGGAAATCCAACAGGCTATCTCGGCTTGCTCGCAGCCACACTGGCATCCCTTATCTGGAAACGTTGCATCAACCGCAACTGTGTTGGCCTGATAGTTACTCAAACATCAGGTCGTTCCTCATAGATTTACGTACAAGAATACGGTAATGCGCTAATAGAATTTGTGAGTTTGGTGGTGGGAACGCACTGGTCTATGATCGTCCAAGTGATCCCATCGGACCTTGAACGACCGCAAAATGAAGGAAGAACAGCGTGGCCGACCAGGACAGGGTGGACTCTTGACTTTTGTGGAGTTAATGCATATGTATCAGTGCGGCCATTGGGTGGGATGTGCCAGACACTTAGGTGAAATATGAGGCTGGCTACTCTCCTCGGTATCTACGTAGGGTAATGTTTTTGTTTTTTTTGAATTGGAGTTTATTGTCCCCACGTAAGTGCGACAAGACATCTATCTACGATACATCTCTAGTAAGAACGAGTCTGAGGGTCATGTGTAAGAGATAAGGTAAAGAAAGGAGACGGCAGGCGAAGGAGTGTCATCATGTGGTGTAAAAGGTACGGTGAGAAGACGGGGTAGGGTAATGTTTATCAGGTGTATGTAAAGTAATGTAGCGTTTAGTAGCAATACAAAACGCGATAGCGAGTGACATCGGATTCCTATCACTGGCACACGTAATAGTACTACTACTCGGAGAGCTACGATACACATACTTTTCTTGAATCTGAAATTATATATGGCACGAAATATTTTTACAACTACCAGTACGATCACGGTAACAAAGACGCGCTTGTGGACGTGTGCTACGTGAGTCAAGAACGTGCCGGTATTATAACAAGGTTGGGGACATAGTGTAAGGTGTGGAATGGAGTGAAGATTGGGTTGTCACTATTGTCAGTGATGGTTGTGGAGATGGGCTGCGGTGTCGCATCCACACTCATTAGCCTGAGAAACGTGCTCTGAGAGCAGCTTGATCATCTCCTCATTATCTTGATCCGCAATTTGGAATGCAGTCTTGCCACTGTTATCCACCAGCCGTATATCCGCTCCATGCTCGAGTAATACGCGTGCGACCGCAAATCTCCCCTCCGGTGGTTCCTCAACTCCTCTCCAGTGGCTTCTCGCCACTAGCACATGTAGCGGGGTCGAGCCATCGTCTCTCTGCGCGTTCACATCTGCACCGTAGACAAGCAATAACCGAGCTAGTTCGAGAAAACCACGTTTTGATGCTACATGTAATTGTGTTTCGCCGTGGCCGGTAGTCTTAATTGTGACGTCTGCATGATGTTTCACTAGCAATTGAGCTGCCTCGAAGTTCCCCCACGCAGTGGCATAATGTAGTGAAGTCCAACCATCGTCGTCCTGGATATCCGTATCCGCACCATGACTGAGTAGCCACTGTATAATTTCAGTGTCGCCGTGTACCGTCATCCCATGAAGTGGTGTTTGTTTATTGGAGCCTCGAATGTCAACCTTTGCACCGTGTTCATAGAGTAACTGTGCGACATGAAAGTGTTTGCCTGCCAATGCAGCCCCCAGGGGTATCTGATACCATCCGCCACGGGCATTCACATCTTGTAGATGCCTGACAATGAGATCCTCTGCAAGGTCACGAAATCCACAGAGTGCGGCATAATACAGAGGGGAAGCCAGATTGCGGTGGGAGTTTAAGATAAAGTAAAAGGAACCAATGGGGGGTTGAGTGTCTATGTCGTAGCAACGGAGCCACGCCGAAAAATGTGGCTTGCTGGGTTCAAAAAGACGCTGCGGCCCCTTCCATACCTCGGACGACACATTCCCGAATTGCGCATGGTCGACCCAGTATCGAGCCGCATATTCAGCCAGTGGAAAGCCATCCATAACTTTATCTTCATCCTCCGAGTCGGCCTTATCTTCGTAAGCCTGGTCGTCTCCGGGCAAACGCAGCAAGACACCTAGGCAAGATTGTGCGAGCGTCTTGTGCGCGGGCTCCAGGGAAATATGATAACGGGAGACATCCGGACTTGAGTCGGCAAGACGAGGCGAGGTAAGGAACTCCTTCACCGAGAAATGCGAGAATTGAACGACTCGTGATTTGCCAGTGCCGACAATGGCAATCAAACTGGAACATGCCGCTTGAAGAGCCTCTTCTTGATCTTCCCACCGCCAGTCTGGGTTCAACTTCGGAATCCTTTCACCACTGTCGAAGTTAACAGCGAGGACTTCTCCGAGTTCCTCAACGCGAAGTGGTCGGGTGGCCACTACGAGACATTGGAAAAGGCGATAAGCATCCTCGCGGTTTGTGCCTTTGATTCCCTTCAGAACACGTAGATATGTCTCGTCCAGGGATTCGGGCAATTCGTTGAGGACACGCTCGACATTGCGTGCAAGACATTCCCTCAACATTTCCAGCTGACACACAACCCATCGAAACCTGAGTATTTGCGTGAGAACGTGTTACCAGCGTCAACGGACAACCTTACATTCCGTCAGCATTTTTGGAGAGCGTCTTGACAACTAGGTCCTTAATTTCTTGTCTCCACTTCTTTATCACTGGCTCCTTGTCTGAATAAATCACCGAGCGAACGTAGTCGGCAATATCTTCCTTCTGGCCATCTTGGTCGTGCAGAGACAGCTTGAGACGTGCTAAATGTTCAAGAGAATTTCGTATATCAAGCTCGGGGCGGCTTGTTACACATATATACAAGTTTGGAAGCTGCAGCTCGACGAGTTCTTTAAGAAACCTCAAGACCTTTTGGCGCGAGCGAGGCACCCCAATTGACTTGGAAATATTGGGGCATTCGTCAAGAGCGTCGATAGTAAGATAGGTTGGGACTTGTCCAAGGACCAGAAACACGTTTTTGAGGCAATGTGAAAGTGCACTTTCACTTGGTTGTTGTTTACCCTTATCGTGCGTGGAGTACAATTCGAAAAGGGCCTTGAAGCAAAGCTCCGATTGACGACAGAGCTGAACGAGAAGAGAAGTTTGCAAGGCGCGAAGGTCTTGCTTCGCAGCATCTTTAAAGTCGAAGAAAAAATACACCATGTGAGACGGCCTGGTGTCGAGGAACTGTTTAAAGTCATCGACGATCGCAGAGCTGGTCGAAAATATGACTTTCTTGAAAGACTTGTCAGTCAGATAGTGACGTACCTAAGAATGCTCTTTCCGGATCCGGCTATCAAGTCATAAAGGAGAGATCAGCAACGGCAAGTCGCTGGACAAAGAACATATGTACGTTTTCCATTAATCCAGAATAAGGACCCATAACCGGATGTTTTCCAATCTTGAAAAGCCTGTCCTTGAGTGAACCACACCCCAGTGCCATCGTGGTAAGCGTCTCGGGCAGTGTTGTAATTGATGGAAGGATCTGGAGGGGAGAGCCACTGGTGAAACATTTCGCGTAACTGATGTTCACTGGCGGTGGCATTTTGAGACTCTAGCCAGTGTCTCAGATCTCCAAGATCGTTCCCAACCTGTTGCATTGCTAACGTCGTTTCCTTTATGCCTATGACCAGGAACCTCATTATTAGCAGTAGACTAGTCGAAATACACGTTGCGCACCATCAACTACCTGATTCATCTTATTATCCATGCTGCCCGTAGCTTCCAGGACTTGCACACTTGCAGTTAAAGCCTCATCATTTGACAATCTTTCCATCCTTTTCAGCGAATCTTCAATATCCGTCTTTCCGCACAGCTTCATCAGATATTTCTCTGAAAACCGTCAGTCAACTTGAAGTGACAACACTACAAGAGATCAACTCACTCCCCCATCCTTGTCTGATCTCCTTCGTCGCAATAGCCAGGATTCCAAGAATCTCCGCCATTATCTTCGCAATCACATTCTTCATCGCTTCAGTCAGTCGAACATTGACGTAGATCTCGAGACGTCCGAAAAAGGTTTCGATTCGGTTGAAAAGATCAACGAGGGAATTTTGGCTTGCGCCGACATCCTTGGCTGCCTATAGACTTTATGGTCAGATTTGACTGTACCAATAAAAGAGTACCACACACCACGAGTAAGACACCAATTCCAGCAAAAATCACTTTTGCTGGTGAGAATACCTCGAGTCCGAATGTTAGGGGCATTTCCTTGGCGAGATAAGATTCGGAAATTCACCGTGCTAACACCCTGGCCGAGGGCGCCAGAAAATGCGCACAGAACAGTAAGAGTGGTGTTGAGCCATTGTTCAGAGCTCCCACTACTGCTCCGAGATTGAATGAATTGTTGAATATTGTACTGTTTGTTAAGCAGGTCGAGGATAGCGCTAGGAGAGTCACAATCTTCTAGTTGTACCGTGAGTTGGTTTGAAAGGAGGTCCCTCTTCGTCTTCCTTTTATACTTGATCAAGGCGGCATCGAAGATTGGCCGGAAATTGGAAGATGTGCCTGAAGAAGCCTGAGTCGGGAGAGGAGTGTGAGACATAGGATTTGTTCGAGAAGCTGGTCCGCACTGAAGGGGTTCGGTAGCCGATAAGGTATAGAAGACAATATAACACTTTGCTGGACCCGTGCGTAACTGCCTCGTGTACACAGAAATAGTCCCACGAAGATATGGCCAGGTGGCCGGACTCGGACTCGGATATACTAACTTAGTAGTACTAGATGATAGGCGCGCAATTCAACTCATGTAATGGCATAGTATACAAGGTGACAAACATGCAAGCAGAACACATCGTGGGGCCAGTCGAGATAGACGTGATGAGAGAAAGTCAAGGTGTTATGTGGGTAGTACTACTGTAGTCACCGTGCCGGTTGCGCATGCTGTCTTGATCATTATGCACAATCGGCATGATAATACGTCAGTCAGAATCTACTGGTAAGTGATGTTTTATGACACCGGGGCATGCCCTCGCCGCGCCTACAATATTGACCCTGGATAAGTATCTAGTTGTACAGTGGTGTGTGTCGGTGTCGGTTGACTCTGGGGTGCACATGCCAGTATATGCATGCCCTGTTTCGGGATTGAGCCAAGTCACGGAAGGTCAAAGACTCCAACCCTCCCCTACCCAGCGCAGAACGCCCCAAAACTCGCGACGTTCTTTTTCCTCGCATCATCAAAAGCCATTTTTAAGAACACGAACGGTGTCCTGCCCTCGCCGCCGTGAAACGCCTCCCTTAACACACTCACATACACCACCGGTCGACGAACGTGCTTCATTTCATGGACACAGCGACGATGATGGAGGTGAAGAATAGAAGACGAAGACGAAGCTGAGGAAGAGCATGAAGAACCCCAGCCACAACCCTTCCTCTCCTTAATCCTCTGCGCCGTCATCCGTCGATCACAATGCCCGGTGCCCTCTTCCCTCGCAGTCCGTCAATAGACCCCACCCCGTCCCAACCTGTGGCGCTCCATGTACACTTTCCAACCAAGCCGACCTACTTTGACTATGAGGTGCCTGTGGCTGGCACATCGAGCTCTCCGGAACGCCCGCCGCCCCCAACACCTATTCCCCATCGATCCCGTGCGGAATTGGTTGGTGAGCTGTCAGGGCGGCGCGGCGAGCGGGTTACAGGTGGCGGCGATACCGTGACGGTGTCGGGACTGTTACGGACGGAGAAGGGCAAGCAGCGCGCGACGGATTCTGTAACGGATGCGGTATCGTCGCCTCCGACGAGGTCGACTGCATTCGCTGGAAGAAATAGAGTCGATGCCGGCGACGATGTGCGATTTGAACCCGTAAGCGCGGACACGTCGAGCGAGATTCGCGTGCGCGGGATGGAGAAGCAGTTGTCCGCTGTGCGGGAGGAACGTAGAGCGCGCGAAGAATGGTGGGACACAGAGGCGGAAACGACCTTGATTAGGGAGGAGAAGGCAGGGTATGAAGACAAGATTAAGAGGTTGGAGGAAGAAGTGAGACGGCTCAGAGAGGAGGTACGCATCTCGAGTCCCAGTTTTTCCATCGTATTTCGTATTAACTATCTTTTTTTTTTTGTTCCCGAAAGCTGGCGAGGAGGCCAGCAACGACCCTCGCAGACTACTCATATTCCCACTCCATGCCCCCACCACCGCCACCACCGCCGCCGCCACCACCACCACCAGATAGATCCCTCGTTCTTCCCCGAATACCAACAACTCCTGCATCAACGGAACTATCCTTTTCCGACGTTCGTGCACACTTACGACACGCTGGGACACCTGTCGAGGCTCCGATTAACGGTCCATCAAGGTCAAAGCGCGTCGGATAACCTACCATCGGCGTACATGCAGACAAGATGGCCGCGTTCCTGAAGGAGATGAAGTCCGTACGACTAAAGAAGGTGTATAACGCACCGGCAGATATGGGGCGACCCACTCTCCATGCGAGTTCCGCCGACAACTCGTTTGTCGCTGCAGGCATTCAGCGGCCACCACGCCCACGCCCAGTCGATGGCCCGGTTGCAATCGGCGAGAAGCGAAAGAGGGAGGTCGATACGCAGGCGATGGAAGGCGTGCAGTCGATCAAGCGTCGATTGATGGGTCCAATTCCTCGCTCGGCAGACTCTTCCTTCCAATCTACAAACACGAGCTTCTCTTCTCAGTCTCAGTCTCAGAGCCAGAGCCAAGCAGAGGCAGGACCTTCGAAGCTTCCGCGCTCATTCATACCCGTACGAGCGTGGCCTTCGAGCTCTGTGGATGGGACGGACGTGACGCCGTCTCTCACTTCTGATGGAGATCCCGAGCAAGTACCTGATGAACCATTGCCTCCCACTCCTCCTCAAGTACCCGTAGTCGCCGCTGAATCGCCGGAGGAACAGGTTCTCTCGCCTGTATCATCCCCAAAAAAGGGAGCGGCTGTCCCTCGCCCGCCTACACCCCCTCGACGAGCTCAGCCCCATGAAAGAGTCGCACATAGTGTGTTTGACAAGCGTCCCTCGCGATCGCCACTTCCTGCACCTACACCACTCAAGGCACGCCCACCAACACGATCCACAGCGCGACGCAGAATACTTGACGAATCTGACGACGAGGACGACCCACTGGCGATCGCAGTGTCCGATTCACCCCTTGTTGTGCGCGCGCGACGAGAGCGAAGACCCGCAGCGACGGGAACGGGAGCTGCTCGGCATACACGACGGGATGGCGAGTCATCGGCGCAAGGCGGCGAGCCAAGCAGGACTGGGCGACGGCGCACGCTAGACGAGGAGCTACGCAACTCTGATGGGGTGACTGAAGAGGACTTGTTGGTGTTTGATATTGAGCCGCATGTGTACACCACGGTTGGGCCGGCTAGTGGACCTGCGCCTGGGCGTAAAGGGTTTCTTGCGCACGGTGGTGGTGGAGGTATCCCCGTATATGTGGGCGCTGGAACTGTCGAACGCGTAGAAGGTGGCGATGAAGATGACGATGAAGTGCAAATAATCGAACCTCCACCGCTACCGACGGCGCCAAGAAGAACAAGAGGACGTACTGGTAGTGGTGTGCGGAGATGATGATGACTTGTGTTTTACGATGATTTAGAACATATGACACAAGATCTACTAGTATCACTTGTTCATTGGTCTAAGCTGTATGTAGTACATTGATTGTTGTTAACTTTGTTTTCGTTTGTTATTGGGCTTTTTTGTTACTATTATCATTTTTTTGTCTTTGTTACCCTAATTTTCACTTCCTTTCCACTGTTCCCCCAGTGTGTGGCTTAAGGAACTTTGAGAGAAGTTTGGTTCGGAGCCAAGAGACCGACTCGTCCGTCTCTGTCGGCGCTGTCACAATCTGATCCTTGCCTTTGTACTGATATGACTGGCCACGTATTCGGCATCTCCGACTCTGCCCTCGCCTCACTCTCAACCAGTTCACGAGTGGCCATACAGCGATTGCTCGCTCATTCACCCGAATTCTCCAACGCGTACGTATCCTCATTCATTTTCGTACAACTCCGGGCCGGCGGCGCCCGTTCTCTCTCTTTCGATTCTCGCGGGGCCCCCAGGCTTTTTGAAACTTTTGAACCTGATTTGCGCTTCCCCCCCCCTCTCTCCCCCATTTTAGATATGCGGATCTACCGATTTCGAAGCTCGCCGCGGTGCTGGTTCTGTTGTATGAAGGAGCCGGCGGCGAGCTACGCGTGCTCTTGACCACGCGCTCGAAGGAACTGCGTTCCCATCCGGGACAGACCGCACTTCCAGGAGGGAAAATGGACAAAACGGACGCTGGGGTGGTCGAAACTGCAGTGAGCCCTTTTCTTTTCCTTCCTGCGCTTGGTCCTTCCCAATGGAGTCAATTGACAATGGGCGCGATTTTTGCGATTTTTGGTAAGTAGTTTAGGGAAGCAAATGAAGAAATCGCACTCCCACTGTACTCTCCGCACGTTCACACCCTCTGCACCCTCGACCCATTCGTCTCGCGGTACATGGTAGTGGTCACTCCCGTGGTAGCCTTTCTCGATGACCTCTCCGTTCTGGAGGAGCTGCGCGCTGCTCCTGGTGAGGTAGCACATATATTTGACCATCCGCTTGAGGCACTGCTCGATCCTGAGTTGGTCCGCAAGGAGGCACTCGTACTGCTGGATAGCGAGCATTGGCCTTACGAGGAGGAACTCCACGTGCGTCCCCTCATTGTAGCGTCCTTCAGCTGTTCCCACTCTTATGGTTATCGCCTTTACTCAGAACTTCACCGACGCCCTCTGGCTAGGGAGTATTTATCGCCTGCACCGCTTCAGGAGCACAGCCTCGCCAGTGAAAGGATTGACAGCAGACATCCTCGTAGGCTTTTTCTCACTGCCCTGCTTTGTTCGGTTTGGCTGACGGTGGAAAATTAGATGGAGATTGCGAATATTGCGTACGCTCGCGATGCTGCATTTGAGAGGTGGGGACCAGGCCAATTGAAATCCTTCGAGGAAATCCAACAGGCTATCTCGGCTTGCTCGCAGCCACACTGGCAGCCCTTACCTGGAAACGTTGCACCAACTGCAACTGTGTTGGCCTGATAGTTACTCAAACATCAGGTCGTTTCTCACAGATGTACGTACAAGAATAGGGTAATGCACTCATAGAATTTATGAGTTTGGTGGTGGGAACGCACTGGTCTATAATCATCCAAGTCATCTGATTTGACCTTGGATGACCCACAAAATCAGCATGGCCATTGGGTGGGATATGCCAAACATGTAAAGTTTAGTAGCAATACAAAATGCGATGGCGAGCGACATCGGATTCCTATCAGACGTACTTAGCATTGGTAACGATACACCGTTGCATACACTTCTTTGAATATGCGTTTACATGGCGCAGAATGTTTACAACAACCACTAGTAGTACAGTAACAAAGACGTACTCGTCGACGTGTGCGACGTGAGTCGGCCGTATCACAATAGGGTTGGGATGGCAGTGTACATAATGTGAGGTGGGGATGGGGTGAAGCCTGAGCGTTGTCAGTGACAGTTCAAGTTGTAGGGATGGGCTGTGGTGTCGCACATACTCTCATTTAGAAACGTGCTCTGAGAGCAGTTTAATCATCTCCTCATGATCTTGATCTGCAACCTGGAATGCCGTTCTGCCACGATTATCTACCGCTCGTATATCCGCTCCATGCTCGAGCAATACACATGCGACTGCGCATTTCCCCTCCCGTTCCTCTCCGGACGCCGTTGGGGAAGAAGCCAGATGTAACGGGGTCGAACCATCGTTACTCCGCGCGTTCATATCTGCACCGTAGACAAGCAATAACTGAACCACATCGGGATAACCTCTTCTCGATGCTACGTGTAATTGGGTTTCGCCGTCGATATTCTTGATCTTGACGTCTGCATTATGTTTCGCTAGTAATTGAGCTGCCTCGAACCTCCCCCATACAGCAGCAAAATGTAGTGGAGTCCAACCATTTTTGGTCTGGATATCCGTATCCGCGCCATGACTGAGTAGCCACTGCACAATTTCAGTGTCGCCATGTATCGTTATCCCATGCAGTGGTGTTTTTTTCATAGGAGCCTCGAGCGTCAACCTTTGCACCGTGGTCATAGAGTAACTGTGCGACATGAAAGTGTTTGCCTGCCAATGCAGCCCCCAGGGGTATCCGATACCATCCGCCATCGGCATTCACATCTTGTAGATGCCTGACAATGAGATCCTCTGCAAGGTCACGAAATCCACAGAGTGCGGCGTAATATAGGGGGGAGGCCAGTTCGCGGTGGGTGTATAGGTTTGAGAAATACTGGAAAAAGGAACCACCAGGGGGTTGAGTGTCTATGTTGTAGAAACGGAGCCACGCCGAAAATGAAGCTTGGTGGGATCAAAAAGAAGTTGCAGCCCCTTCCATATTCCGGACGACACATTCCCGAATTGCGCATGATCGACCCAATATCGAGCCGCATATTCAGCCAGTGGAAAGTCGTCCATAACTTTATCTTCATCCTCCGAGTCGGCCTTATCTTCGTAAGCCTGGTCGACTCCGGGAAAATGCAACAAGACACCTAGGCAAGATTGTGCGAGGGTCTTGTGCGCGGGCTCCAGGGAAATATGATAGCGGGAGACATCCGGACTTGAATCGGCAAGACGAGGCGAAGTAAGGAACTCCTTCACCGAGAAATGCGAGAATTGAACGACCCGTGAATCGTCCGAGTCTATCTCGACAATGGTAATCATGCTGGAACATGCAGCTTGAAGAGCCTCTTCTTGATCTTCCCACCGCCAGTCTGGGTTCAACATTGGAATCCCTTCACCACTATCGAAGTCAACCGCGAGGACTTCGCCGAGTTCCTCAACGCGAAGTGGTCGGGTGGCCACTACGAGACATTGGAAAAGGCGATAAGCATCCTCGCGATTTGTGCCCTTGATTTCCTTCAGAACACGTAGATACGTCTCGTCCAGCGATTCGGGCAACTCTTTCAGGACACGCTCGACATTGCGTGCAGGACAGTCCCTCAGCGTTTGCAGCTGACATACAACCCATCGAAACCTGATTATCTGCGTGAGGACGTGCTACCAGCATAAACAGACATCCGTACATTCCGTCGGCTTTTTCAGAGAGTGTCTTGATAACTAGATCTTTAAACGCTTGTCTCCACTTCTTCATCACCAGCTCATTGTCCGAATGAATCACCGAGCGAACATAATCGGCAATATCTTGCTTCTGTCCGTCTTGGTCGTGCAGAGACAGCTTGAGACGTGCGACTTGTTCAAGAGAATTTCGTATATCAAGCTCTGGGCGGCTTGTTACACATATATACAAGTTTGGAAGCTGTAGCTCGACAAGTTCCTTAAGAAACCTCAGGACCTTTTGACGCGACTGAGGCACCCCGATTGACTTGGAAATATTAGGGCATTCGTCGAGAGCGTCGATAATAAAATAAATTGGGACTTGTCCCAGGACCCGAAACATGCTTTTGAGGCAATGTGAAAGCACAGTTTCACTGGGTTGTTGTTTTCCCTGATGGTGCGTGGAGTACAAGTCGAAAAGGACCTTGAAGCAAAGCTCGGATTGACGACAGAGCTGGACGAGGAGAGAAGTTTGCAATGCGCGAATATCTTGCTTCGAGGCATCTTTAAAGTCGAAGAAAAAATACACCATGTGAGACGGCCTGGTGTTGAGGGACTGTTTGAAGTCATTGACGATCGCAGAGCTGGTCAAAAATATGACTTGGTTGAAAGACAGTCAGTCAGATAGCGACTCACCTAAGGATGGTTTTTCCGGACCCGGCTATCAAGTCATAAGGGAGAGATTAGCAACAGCAGAGTTACCGATAAAAGAACATATGTACGTTTTCCATGAATCCAGAGTAAGGACCCAGAACTGGATGCTTTCCAATCTTGAAAGGTCTGGCCTTGAGTGAACCACACCGCAGTGCCATCGTGGTAAGCATCTCGGGCAGTGTTATAATTGATGGAAGGATCTGGAGGGGAAAGCCACTGGTGAAACGATTCGCGTAACTGATGTTCACTGGCAGTGGCATTTTGAGACTCTAGCCAGTGTCTCAGATCTCCAAGATCGTTCCCAACCTGTTGCGTTGCTAACGTCGTTTCCCTTATACCTATAACTCGTTATTAGCACTAGACTAGTCGAAATATACGTTGCGCACCATCAACCACCTGTTCCATATCATTGGCCATGCTGCCCGTAGCTTCCAGGACTTGCACAGTTGCAGTTAGAGCCTCATCATTTGACAATCTTTCCATCCTTTTCAGCGAATCTTCAATATCCGTCTTTCCGCACAGCTTCATTACGAATTTCTCTGAAAACAGTCAGTCAACTTGAAGTGACAACTCTACAAGAGATCAACTCACTCCCCCATCCTTGTCTGATCTCCTTCGTCGCAATAGCCAGGATTCCAATAATCTCCGCCATTATTTTCGCAATCACATTCTTCATCGCTTCAGTCAGTCGAACATCGACGTAGATCTCGAGACGTCCGAAAAAGGTTTCGATTCGGTTGAAAAGATCAACGAGGGAGTCTTGGCTTGCGCCGACATCCTTGGCTGCCTATAGGCTTTATGGTCAGATTTGACTGTACGAATGAAAGGGTACCACACACCACGAGTAAGACACCAATTCCAGCAAAAATCACTTTTGCCGGTGAGAATACCTCGAGTCCGAATGTTAGAGGGCAGATCCTTGACGGGACAGATCTGAAGATTCACCATGGCAACACCCTGGCCAAGGGTGCCGGAAAGTGCGCATAGAACAGTAACAGTGGTGTTGAGCCATTGTTTAGAGCTTCCAATATCGCTCCGAGATTCAATGAACTGTTGAATATTGTACTGTTTATTAAGTAAGTCGAGGATAGCGCCAGGGGAATCGCAATCTTCCAATTGTACTGTGAGCTGGTGGGCAAGAAGGTCGTTCTTTGTCTTCCTTTTATATTTGATCAGGGCAGCATCGAAGATAGGTCGGAAATTGGATGCTGAGGGTGTCGGGATTGGAGTGTGAGACAGGAGTGTGAGACATAGGGAAAGTTATGAGTGTGTTAAGGCATACAGTAAAGACAAAGATGACAATGCTGCCTGAAAATAGTCCCACGAAGCTCGCCACCACGGAGTCAGTCTACGTATGAGACCTAGCGTATTGCCTGGACTCGGAGGTTTTTCAGTTTGCCATCGTCATCGAACGCTATTTAGACAAAGTACTGGATCGTCATTGACAGGAAAAGGTGCAAGAAAAGCTCCAGCGCCGGAGCTGCCAGTGTTCTTGCACCTTTCTCTATCACGCCTCTAAAATCTGTTGATTGATAACCGCGCTTCGTTTGACAGGCACGGAGACACAGCGAAGAGAATTACGACAAATCTGCGCCACAATCGTTTCGCCCTCCTGTTATGGAGACTGGACATTGAATTAATGACAAGCGCCTCTGAATCCCTGACTTTACCGCCGATTGTCCATCACGATCCCTGCATCGTCTTCCCTCACAGCCCACTGGGCTGTATGGATGCTGGACTGTCCGGCTCCATTATCCTGCTCCGTGGCATGCCTTGTGCATTTCCTGATCAAGCCTGTCTACTTTGACTACGTGGCATCCCTTCCGGCCCTTTGAATTCTTTAGAACCCCCTCCGCAGCCTACACCGATTACCCGAGGATCCCAAGCGGGATCGGTTAGTGAGGTGTCTGGGCACCGCAGCTAGTGGGTCTCAGATGTCGGTGGTGATGGCGTACTACCAGGGACCAGGGTGGTCATAGAAGAAGGGCTAGCAGTGCGCATGGGTGGATCTTTTAACATGTGAAGCACCGTCACTTCAGGCCTTCTGGGGTTGAGTTTGGCTGATCCAAGGAGGGTAAATGAGTCATTACCTTGCAAACATCAAATCCAACCAGATTTATGGTTGCAGGCAGGGAGAGAAATGCGCATCTCGTGTCCGGATTTCCATCTGTCTTTTCGTGTTGACAATCTGTCCGTTATTTTTGTTCCCGGAGGAGACCAGGAATGGCTCACACAGACTACTGGTATTCTACTCGTATTCTCACACCATGTCCCCACCCCCACCTTCGCCCCCACCATTAGGTAGACCCTTTGTTCTTCCCCGCATACATCCAACTCCTGAATCAGTGGAACTGTCCCTTTCCGATTTTCATGCATCTAGAGCAACGCGAATCGGATAACCTACCATTGGCGTAAATGAAATTGTCGGAAAAACGTAGATTACCATATCAGCATTGTGAGGCCTGACAACATCTTACGAAAATCTGACAAAGCTGATGGAATTTATCAGGACTTTATCATAGTTCCATAATAACTCATAAACTGAATAAGCCATGACAGCTGGGTGTGGCAGAAACGGCCTAACTGGAATATCAGTAGTTACGACAGCTGAAGGAATTATGATGGAGGCTGCTGTGCTGATCAGAGCTGATCAGGGCTTATCGGGGCTTATCATGTCTTTCGGGGCTGGGATGTCAGCATGTTATTGGCGTTATATCAGACCATGTAACTAGTTATACACTACATGTATAAAATAATTAGTGTTTGGCTCCATTTGCTCCGCTGTTGCCGCCCCTTGTCCATTGCCCGCTCTCACTTTGCTGCATGGCCTCGCTTTCAAGTAGTTCACATGTAATCACGGGTTGGGCATTGTTATGTGGGGTGCTTGGACGATGCTCGAGTTTCGTCACCTCCAATTCACCTCCCTCCCTTTCCTCCAATGGGCCTGATTCTCATTGTCCTTTCCCTGCTCACCTCGCACCACCTCCTTTCACTGGCCTTTTTTTTTTTTACATTTTCTGCCGCCCTCTTCAGCTGTCTTGCAAGCCCCTGATCACCGACCCCAGAACCCAGAAATGGATAAGGTATTTTTATTTACCATGATATTCAATTCGCATACCGAGGCGGCGTTCTGGCCATGAGACGGAAACATGACTAATGTTTCCGTCTAATGGCTCCCCTGGGTCCATTGTCTTCCGGCCCTTGTGTTTTCGCCTTGCGTGTCCATTGGTTCCTTATAACCGACATTTCAATTACAACCCAGCGTGTGGCGGTTTATAAAACCCAATCACAGTGAGTGAATTTGCATCCGTTTTCCTCCTAGCCATCTGACTTCCATCTTGACAGTCTCTCTTTCCCCCCTCTTCTCGCTCTGTTTTGTTCTACCTCCTTTTCTTCCATAACCCTTGTTTATTCTGTAAGCTCCTGAGGTGGTTGTACTCACTAGTCTCATGTGTGCATGTCTTTTTCTTTACATACTTCATCCACCGCTTTCGGCAAGAGATCCTGCTCAGTTTCTTAGGCAAGCCGCCCTCTCCAGCCGCAAGCTCAAACGTCGAAGGCTCGATGCTACAACCGCTTCTTCCATCGCCTCATTTTCCAGACCTTCATCGCTATCTTATGCTTCCTCGTCTTCCATTTCTCTTGATTACGGTCAAGAAGATTCGTCCCCATCAGCTCCGACCTCATCTGAACAACCGACTTCCCGACGACGACCACTGCACCGCCAATAGCACGTAGATCTCCACCTCGCACTATTATTCAGCCAGGTGATCCCGAAATTGTATGCCAAAGTCTCTCCCGCCAGATGTCCCCCACTGTTGGCCGTTACTACAGCCTAGGTCCTCACATGTCCGTGAAAGAGGACAAAAGCCGCGTTCAGGTCACCGAGATGCAACCGAGCTTGCTCCCAGTCCAGGTGACTAGTATACGTATCTTTTATGGCCGTTGAAGTACTAAATCACTTTCCCTTTCCAGTTCTCAGAGCGCGCAACTCTTCCCCCTCCGGAAAGAAATGTGTGTGGAATGGAATGAGAATGTCGACGCTTTGTGAGAAATCCGTATTTCAATTCTATTTCTGTTTACAACCGGCGAAAAAGAGTTCCCCTCTGAGTGTGGTGGTCAGCACCCCGAACGCTGCAACTGCCGCTCTAGACAACCCTACCGTTGAAGGAAGTGCTGCCCGTCCTCCTGTTCAGGCCAACAGTGAAACCGTTCAACCTACAGCAATCACCACATCTCCACCTCGGAAGGGTGGCATTTCCATCGGAAGTGGCACCACTACCCTCCTAGTTCTGGCGGACCTGCTCCTCAACCCCCTCTAGACGATGATGCCTCCATGCGGGAAGAGGGTGAAATCAGCGAGAATGAAGATCCGCCGTTTCGACAACCGGAGAGATTGATTCCCGCACCACCACCCACCACGGCCCTAGAAGCATTGTACGCTACAAAGCTCGCGTCCTCTAAAGTTCGGTGGGTGATGTGTTCACATCCTCTCGGCTTAGAAAGCCGCCGCCATCATCCGTGCGCCGCCACTTAACAACGAATGCCAACATGGTCGCAACAAGTACATCATGGAGTTCTACTGGTGGTTTTTGGTTCAGCGATAACGAGAATCCCCCGGAGCTTAATGTGCGTGGAGCAGAAACCATTCAGCCGAAGCGCGGCAAAGCGAGGAAGTGTCATGGCGTTGGGGAGCATTGAACATCTTCAGCATTACTTCACAAAGACGGGGCTTATCGCGAAGGAGTACGTATGGTAAAGTTGTCTTTCCTCTGACTATGGTTGAATTCTCGGCTTACTTTTATTGGTAGCTCATACGGCCACGTACAACAAAACACGAATTTTGCACAGGGACGTGAGCGCAGGAAATATCCTTATCACGGACAAGGGCACGGGGATGTTGATCGACTCGGACTTGTCGAAAAAGGTGAAAGAAGACGGGGACGCGAAGCCCAGGCGACATTCGCGGACGGTGAGGATTTGTCGCTCACTTAGAGGTACATATGGACTGAATGGAAGTTCAGGAAACGTTAATTCATATCCATAGCACGTTTATTGGATCCTTGGTCATGGCCGCACGGATCAGCTTCAGCCCGAGGACGACAAAAGGAGACAGCGAGCCGCGCCGATGACGATGAGCACGTCGTCCGCAGGGGCGATGGGTCAGTCGAAGTCTCCTGGGTACCCACCCTGAGATTCTGGTCTGCAGACGCGGCGGAAGAAGACGATCTCGTCCTCGGGGGTAGCGGGAGACGGCCCCGTAGGCAGGACGGTGATGTGCTGTGCAAGGGCTTGGCCGCTCACGGAGTATTCTTTTGGCTATCCCATTGTTCCTACATAATATCAATTTGAATATATCAATTTGAAATGCCACTACAATTTGAAATAGGCTAATTTGAAGGTGTGCACGTGAGTGAGGGCCAATTATGGAATGGGTGACCGGCACCTGATGACAGCTGATAACACCTGACCACGCTGATAAGCACTGACGATGCTGATGATGCTGATGATGTTGATTACCACTAATCACCTCAAGTTAGCGAGATAACACTGATAATGACCAATTGCACTGATTACCACTAATTTTGGCAATAACCAGTTATATGTGATTCTTGAAGCATATCACTGCCATCTGGCAGTTGAGGACTCATCAGATCTAATTCATACTATAAGATCTGTCGTGCTTATCACATATATCACAATGACATTGTCTTATATGTGATTCTTGAACCATATGGGTTAGATAACCTTCCCAAAATTCTGATGACCTTATATGCCCTTATACGTGCATATGTCCACCGATATGCTAATCCCATTTTTTCCGACAATTTTTTTGCAGACAAGATGGCGGCAGGAGATGAAGTCCGTACGACCAACGAAGCTATTCAACGCACCCGAGAGCTGGGACGACCCGAGTTCCGCCAACGACTCAGCCAGAGCCAGCCAGCCAGAAGCAGTACCTTTGAAGTCTCCGCCTCGGGTATACGGTACAAGCGTGGCCTTCGACTCGGAGTAGTGTGGGTGGGACGGACGTGACACTATCACTCACTTCTGATGGGAATCCCAAGCAAGTATCGATGACCCGTTGCCTCCTACTCTTCCCCAAGTACCCATAGATGCCGCTGAATCGCCGGAGGAAGAGGTGCTATAAAAGTCAAGTCGCCGGTGTCGGACCATGACGGACCGTGAGCGACGTGACTGCTTGCACTTGCGCTTGGCCGCCGTGTCCCGCGTCGTCCTGTTTGCCATCGCCATCGACCCAAATATCGTACGTGCATCAATTTCGAGCACCGTGACCCAGGAGCAATTCAAGAAAGCTGTGGTGATCATAATCACCCTTCCACGGGAAGGTCCCATCCAGCCCACAAAGGAGGACCAAGTCTAGGTGGGCACTCTTGTTTTCTTTCGTAGTCCTTTCATCTAACCTAATTATACTCTTATTACAAGCAGCGTAGGGTTTTCGATGCGCAACTGTGGGCATCACGGTCCTCATTTACACCAAATTTGGAATTCTAGCCACCAAACGCGACGTCAACATCCCGTGACCTGGTATGCTCTACGGATAAAGCCAAGTGGTGCGCGATCGCTTTCTTCCTTTTAAGCCATAATTGCTGATATGATGTAAACCATTTACACCCTATCACATTGCCCTTCACCGTACAGGTATGCTTGGAATGATCATCAACAGGGCACATCGAAGGAGGAGGCATTGACCAAATATGTAGAGAAGCTCATTGACGTGCGTTGCTCATGTGCCCTCATAAAAGTCGTGATGCTGATCTACCAATATATTACTCTAGATTTTCGAAGCAGCGGGGACGAAAGAGGCAAAAGGTCACATAGTCGATATCAACGCTGCCTGATTTGTCGACGGCAGATGGGGCATACAGTGAAGAGCATGAAGAATCCGCGTCACAATCTCTTCCCTTCCCCTTCCTCTCGTCACGGCGACCGGAAATCGAGGCCATGACAAGTGTCGCTGAGTGCCTGACTTCACCGGTTCACCGCTTGCTGTCCATCGCGATCCCCTCCATTGTCTTCCCTCACAGCCCACTGGCATCCACGGACTCAGAATTTCCCTGTTCCACTGCCCTGATCTGTGGCATACCTTGTACACTCCCTGACCAAGCCGGTCTACTTTGATTACGTGGCGTCCCTTCCCGACCTTTCAAACTCCCTAGAACACCTTTCGCAACCTACGTCGGTAGCCTACCGATCTCGAGCGGGATCAGCTATCGAGTTGTCTGAGCAGTGCGGCTAGCGAGTCTCAGATGGTGGTGGCAACGGCGGCGTACCTCTAGGGTCGTCATAGAAGAAAGGCAGGCAGCACATGGCGGATTTCTTAGCAGGTGAAGCACCGTCGCCTCAGGGGTGAAGTTTGGCTTATCCAGGGAGGGTGTACGAGACTTGACCTTGCAAACACTGACATGTCCAGCGAAATTTGTGCGCGCAGGAAGAAGAGGGAGCTGTCTGCTGTGCGGAGGGTAGAAAATATTAAGTAGTTGGAGGAAGAAGTGAGATAGCGTTTTTGGTCTAATTCTCTATCCATGTTCTTTGAGTTGACAATATCTTTGTTATTCAAGATTTTGTGAGGAGCCGAGCAAGAACTGCACGCCATCACTTCCGCAGCTGCCGTCGCCACTGCCATTATGCGGCACCCTTGTCTTCCCCAAGAGCCAAAAACTCCAGTAATGGCGGAGGTGTCCTTTTCCGACGGTTTTGCACACTGCGTCACCGTGGCACGCCAGTGGACGCTCCGATTGTTCACCGCCTAGAGCTAGAGCGAAGCGCGTTGGACAGCCCACATCGGCGCCCCTGCATATAGGCCAGCTGCCTCCCTGTACTATGAATTCCGCTGGTACTTTATTTATTTCCCCGAGTGTTCAGCGGCCACCACTCGCGGTCGATGGCCCAGTTCAAGTTACAATTAGCAAGAAGCGATATTGAGATGGTCGATACGCAGGCGAAGGAAGGCGTGCCGTCGTCAAGTATCAAGTGATGGGCCGACTTTCTCGACATGTTACAATACATTACATACCTCGTTATTAAGTGCAGTACAGTGCATACATTAAGGAATTGCTTTGGCCACGGGCTCTCTGCACGTGACTCTTAATCTTGACGGAGTTCCTGGCCCAGGTCGGGTTGGCAACTACTGTTAGTGCCAGCGCACTGCTAAATCTGCCCGCAACCCGCAAACACATCTCCTCCTGCAGCTCTTCACATGACCGATCATCTGTATTTCTCTCTCTTCGTCTGCGATCAGCCCGTCAAGCAATGATCTTAGAGTCGCCAACTCTCTGCAAATTGGCGTTCAACATCCTGTCATCAAAGCGGAACTGCAGCCATATTCGGTATATCCAATTCAGCTCGCGCCTCTTGCCGCCTCCTGGAGAAGAGACTTACTGATGGCTCCGTCGCTCGAATCCTTGAAACGCAAACGTATTCTCATTCATTTGTAACTCTGGGCCAGTCCACTGGTGTAATTTGACTCGGATCTCTCCATTTTGGTGGTGGGTTGCTTGTGAACGTTCTGAACTTTAAATCTGATTTATTCCCTAGACATTTTGATTTACTTATTTCGAAGCTCGCCCGCAGTGCTCGTTCTGTTGTGTGAACATGCCAGTGAGACCCTCACGTCCTTCACTACCTGCTCGGAGGAACTGTGCTCCCATCCAAGGGAGACGGCTCTACCTGGAGGAAAAATATGACAGTAGACGCTAGATTTGTTGAAACAGCAGTGAGCCTTTCCCTCTTCCTTCCGCCCCTTTCTGGCACCTTTATTCCCACTGTGTTCTCTTCGTGTCCACACACCCTGCCCCCTCGACCCATCCGTCTCGGATGTGGGTCGCTTCTCTCGTAGTAGCACCTTTTGACGATGTCCCATTCTGGATGAGCTGTGCGTAGCTCCCAGTGAGGAGGTACATATATTCGACCACCTACTCGAGGAGTTTATGATCATACAAGTGATCCCATTTGACCTGGGGCGACCACAAATGACGGACGACCAGCGTTACCAGGTGGGATCCTTCGAGTGGACTTCGTGGAATGGACGTATGTCGTTATTATTAACAAATGGGACGTGCCCGACACTTATACGGAATATCAGTTTCTTGGGTTTTACGTCTGTAGAAGTACCTGAACAGTAGCTGTTGTGTCCTTCACTGGTACCGCAACGATTCCTGTTAGTGTGAATCTCTGAAAATTTCTGAGCCAAGACGTTGCCGTCACGTTGGCTTTGCGGGTTACGGCCACATGGATAGCAGTTTTGTAAAGTAATGCGGCAGTGCAGCATGTAGCGATACAACTTGAAATAATGACGAGTACTCGAGAGGAGCTGACCCAGCTCTCCCCCACTCTTACATTTCCTTAAAAGGAAGGTATTACAAATCTTATGCAATTACCATGCCACGTGCATGTGTTATTTGTTCTTGTTGGCACGATGTTGATTTTCGTGCCTCTGCTGCGTCCTCCTGTCCCTCCCTCTGTCCCCTCTGTCGCTGTCTCTGTAGTAGCCTCTGCTGTCGCCACCGCTCCCCATCTGGCGCTGCCACATGTCTCCACGCCCCCGCCGCCTTACCGCGACTGCATTGCCTCCTGTGTGCGTTGTCACCCCAACGCCCCCCACTGCTGCCTCCTCCCCCTCCCCTCCTCCTGTGCCTCTGCCTGTGCCTCCACCGCTTTCGCCTCCTTTGCATCGGCGCTTACGGACCCACTGGCACTGTGGGGCGGTCCACGGTGTCATGCTGCCCTGACGCCTTCTGCACCTCCTCCCCGGTATGTTGTCATGCTGCTTCCCCCACCCCAATGTGTCCTGACTCTTTTGCCTCCCCCTTCTCTATCTCTGCCTCCTGCTCCTGCTCTGCCCCCTGCGCCGCCGCCACCCCTGTCTGCACCACCACCTCATCCACCTCCTGCGTCACCCGTCTCCTGCACCGCTGCCTCCGCACCTCCTGCGCTTCCCGTGCTTCCCGCATCTCCCGCGCCTCTTGGGCATGCTGGGCCTCCTGCGCTTCCCGTGCCCCTTGCACCTCCCGTGCCTCCTGCACCTCCTGCATCTCCCACACCTTCC
The DNA here is from genome assembly GCA_022376515.1 of Lactifluus volemus. NCBI lineage: Eukaryota > Fungi > Basidiomycota > Agaricomycetes > Russulales > Russulaceae > Lactifluus > Lactifluus volemus. Next base: position 28,664 of record WTXI01000214.1, read on the forward strand.
GTGCCTCCCATGTCTCCCGCTTCTCCTGCACCTCCCGTGCCTCCCGCGTCTCCCGTGCCTCCCATGGTCTCCCGCACCTCCCGCGTCTTCCGCACCTCCCGGGTTTCCCATGCCTCCCGTACCTCCTGCGCCTCCCGCATCTCCCGCACCTCCCGCGCCCCCCTAATGATGTTTGCACCGTGACGTCACCAGCATCGCACATTTATCACATGTATTAGTTATTGCACAAGTACTTAAGTTGGGGACTTTGGGGCAAAACAATACAATAACTTTTCTCTCCTTTCCCCTTATCATCACGTCGTGATCCTGTCATGGTTCTATTTCCATTTGGTTATGGGCCCTGCCCTCGCTACTGCTCAAGCTTAGACTCCTCTACCATCATTATAACCTTAACGCTCTCACTCATACATAATCAACATGTCTTCGTCCACGAACCAGGGACCGAACCAGCTCCCGAACCAACCCGGGGCAAATACGAATGCACCCACGAATCAGGTACAATCAACAACGGCAGCTGCCAGTCAAACTCAATCAGGAACAAACCAAACCATGACGAACGCAACACAAGCGAATGTTTCTCAACCTGCTCCCGCTTTCCCAATTCGCCCTGTACTCTCACCAAAAGATATCCCCCTCACACCCATGTTCATCTCTGACCCTGGATGGCCTAGCTCGCTGACCCTCGACCTACAGTCATCAAACTGGGCCGAGTGGAGCCGATGTCTCGAACTCCTCACATACCGACAGGGCTTATCTTCGTGGCTAGACAGTACTTTATCTTGTCCTGACCCAATCACGGACTCAAAGATCTGCTGGGTCTGGTGGACGAATGACGGTTCCCTCCGGTCATTCATCCTACAACACGTTTCCCACCTCGATTACGACATTGCCAATAAGTTCCCGACCGCGCATCTCGCCTACTCCGCACTTCGCCGACGCCATGAACAACTTGGCACCCACGCTCAAGCCCACCTAATGAAGCAGATCATGGACACACAATTTGTACCCAGCACTCCACTAATTGAGACAGCCGCCAAGATTAACCAACTCCACCAATCGTTCGTAAAATGTGGCATGCCCGACTTCGACAAGATGCACTGCGCGTGGCTTGTCAATGCTGCCTCACAGCATTATCGTACACTTCAATCGGCCCTGCAAGCCCTGACACGCGATCCTGCCTGCACCGCTCACACCATCCTCGCCCGACTCCAAGATGAAGACGACCTCTACCGCCGCCGTCCCTCAAACAACTTTCAACATGACACACAATTGGTGGCCCTCCTGGCCCGCACCGAGAATCCGCTCCGAAACTCTCAATGCACGAACTGTAAATGCACAGGCCATACAATCGATTTTTGCATCCGACAGGGTGGTAAGATGGCCGGACGTACCATAGAGGAAGCCCGCACTGCCGTAGCCCGCAAATTCCCCCGTCGAAATTCTGGAACCCCCAACTCTGGACACTCGGCCAACCTCACTACCACAACCTCTACCACGACCAGCACGTCAAACGCAACCACGTCCACCACATCCACCCCAAACGCTGGTCCAAGCACAAATGCGCCTGGTAATATTACTATCAATGGCATCACTTATGCGTTTGTCCCAGTAACAACAAGCTCTACTACACCGAACACATCGGAACAAGCTTCGCCCACCCCGACCTCTGTTCATATTGACTCCGGCGAACCTTGGGAAGCCCTTATCGCCTTTGACGATGCCGAGCAATTGGACCAATTACGCACTCGCCACTGACAACACTACTGTTGAGTCACTTGACGCAACCCCTTTTATACTTGACACTGGCGCGACGTGTCACATTTCTCCAGTAAGAACTGATTTTCATGATCTTTCTACTATACCCCCTCGTGCCATTAAAGGCCTGGGTAACTCTTCCGTTTTCGCTACTGCTATGGGCACCATAGACGTACTACTGCCTAGCGGGATGACACTGTCCCTTTTTGATGCGCTCTACATACCCTCTTCGCGCGTTCGCCTCTTATCAGTGCTGAACCTTAACCGCCGCAACAACGTTACAACGCACTTTGACTCTAAATCGTGTTGGATGACTGACATTTCCGGCTCCACCATTGCAACAGGTACCCTTCTGAAGTCTCGCAATCTGTACATCTTGCCCCCCCCCTAGCCTGATAAGGATGGTGGCAACGTTCCACCGAGGACGAGGGTGAGGGAGCGTGTGCCTTTGAGGTAGCGCAAGACACACACACCGGCCTCCCAATGCTCCAAGCGGAAACAGTCGAGGAAGGTGGCAAGTTTGCTGACAGCGAATGCAATGTCTGGGATTCCCATGGCGATGTACATGAGACTGCCGATGAGTTCTCGGTAAGGAGTACAGGAGCACCATTCAGTGACGACAGGATCGACAGGTGCGCTCTTATCAGGACGTTCGAGGCGCAGTCCAGTCGCCATGGGTGTGTCAGCGGGGCGAGCGTCAACGAGCCCGAATTTCTCGAGGAGGCGATCAATCATGGCAGATTGAGATAGCGATATGGTCCACGTAGTGCGATCACGGGAGAGTGCAATGCCAAGGGTGAACTTGGCCGGCCCTGTGGCTATGTGTTCAATCTCGGTACTGGGGCAATCTCTTGGTGCTCGCGTAAACAACGCACCGTTGCTGATTCTTCCTGCTACGCCGAATACATAGCCCTACATGAAGCCTCCCACGAAGCTGTCTTCTTGCGGCAACTACTGGACGGTGTCGGCTTCCAACCCACTATGCCCACACCCCTACTCTGCGACAACGTCGCAGCAACCACCATTGCTGAAGATCATGTCTGGCATTCGTGTATTAAACACATCAGAGTTAAATACCACCATATCCGCGAACTAGTTGCCACCGGTGATCTCAAAATTAGTTGTTGCCACTCCGCAGCCAACATTGCTGACATCCTCACTAAACCCCTCCCCAAAGCCGACTTTGGTCGCCTACGACATTCTCTCGGACTGCAATTCAGCGATAGTGATCTTGGTCTTGCCGTGCAGGAGGAGTTTGCCAGTGCTCACACGTAGTTGTGTTCCCACTGAGGAGGAGCATTGATGGTATGTTTTTTCTCTTATCATGGCCTCACCGGCCCCTTCATTTTCTCCCGCCTATCGGCACCTTTTTCTTCATCTTCTCCCGCCTATCGGCCCCTTTTCTTTCTCTACCTGAATACCACACCTTACTTTGATAATCACCTGATAATGTTTTTCGACAACTCGTTCTCCCTTCTTTTACTGCCGCGGCGGTCCCCTTGCTCTTTTTGCCTCGCGCACACCTTCGCACACTTTCACTCTCTTTTGCCGCATGGCATTCTGTTTACCTTGGTCTTGGACATGCAAATTATGTACGATGAGGAGGAGTAATGATGTTCGCACCGTGACGTCACCAGCATCGCACATTTATCACATGTATTAGTTATTGCACAAGTACTTAAGTTGGGAACTTTGGGGCAAAACAATACAATAACTTTTCTCTCCTTTCCCCTTATCATCACGTCGTGATCCTGTCACGGTTCTATTTCCATTTCCCCCTACCAGATCACACACGCCCCCCCATCTGGATCACTCCAAATTTCTTGCCCATTTCTTGCTCAATCACCACATTTTGCATAGTACCATGTATTACATTATTCTGAATAAATTTTTTTTTGGTAGAAATTGTAGTGTGTGGCAAAATTAAACAAAAAAGGTGTGTTTGTCACACCTGAGACTCTGAGAGTTTACAATATTTCCAAAATGGCATGCTTTGCTCGCAACAGCCAATCAGAGCCTGAGGGTTAGTAATACCGGCCTCATCTGGCCCGAAAATCCCGTCGGCGCTTCTAACTTAGTGTATTAGTCGACTACGATTTACATAATAAATGTATTTCTAATGTCTATTATGCTCCTATAAGCCCCCGGCTATGTCTAGCCCGGGAGCCATAAGATAGCCGGTGTGAGAGTGGGGGAGGCGAAGGACGGTTCTCGAGAGGCCTATCTTTAGACATAAGCAGTACTAGTAGTGGACTTGTGAGAGTTATAGTACACGCTCACTTTGTAATGTGTTCTGACAGCAGCTTGATCATCTCCTCATCATCTTCATCTGCAACCTCGAATGTGACAACAGGTATGGGTCGAATCGAAGGATTTTCGAGAACGCGGGACGAATGGGGATGGAACAGGAGAACAAACTCGTTTTTTTTGAAGGGGCATTTTGCCCGTATTTAATACATTCTCATAATTTGTTTTTTAGACTATTTTAAAATGGAGAACAAGAATAATATCTTAGAATCTTAGAAACAGTAAGCAAACGAATAAACGATCGAAAAATAAAACAAGACTGAGATATATGACCGTGAGGGTCATCGCGCGAAGTCGCGCTTGCTGCCAATCGAAAAAGGAAACTCGAATAAGTCACGATAAACGCGACTACTTTTTTGGCATCGTTCTCGATGCTTCGAGACTGCGAGAATTAGATAGAACTTGAAGGAACAAAGCCATGATGAGATAAATCAAACAATACAAGAGCATAGAAACAAAATCGGAGTGAAACACGTCCAGACCGTGTTTCTAGACGCTTGGAGCATCTTCCCTGTCGTTCGTGTCGGCTCACTCGTTTTCGATATCGGCGGTGGTCCCCCTGACGTCGTAATCGATATTACAACAGAATGCTGTCCTACCGATGTTATCCACCACCCGTATATCCGCCCCGTTCTCGAGTAACAATCTTGCAATAGCAACTTTTCCCTCCTGTATTCCCCAGAGTAGCAGATCCAGATGCTCATCCCTGCGTGAAACCATATGTAACGGGGTATAACCATCTTCCATCCACGCGTTCACATCGGTGCTGGAGACAAGCAAGAATCGAACCACATCGAGGTGACAACTTTCTGATGCCAGGTGTAATGGGGTGTGGCCGGCGAAAGTCTTAGCATTGATGTCCGCATTGTGCTGCACAAGTATCTGAACTGTCTCTAGATTTCCACTCAGAGTTGCAAAATGCAGTGCGACCGCACCCCCTTTGGTTTCTTGGGCATTTGTCTCCGCGCCACATTCGAGTAGCCACTGCACCATTTCGGGCTCGCCGCCCACTGATTCCATTTGCAGTAGAGTTTTTTCACCCTCGCCTGGAACATCGACATTTGCACCGTGTTGGTAGAGTAACTTTGCAACATGAAGGTGCTTCCCCGCCAATGCAGCCCCCATGGGTGCCACATAATATCCGCCACGGGCATTAACATCTTGGTGATGCTTAACAATGAGGTGCTCCACCAAGCCATAAAGTCCACAGAGTGCGGTGTAATACAGGCAGGATCCGTTTTTTGGTCTCTGCTCTAGAGCGAAAACGGAAAGAAAGGACTTGTTATTGGGAGAAGTGTCCATGTCATGGTATTGAAGCCACGTCGAAAAATGGAGTTTGTTTGGGTCAAAGAGAAGTTCCACCCCTTCCGATACACGTGACGACACATTCTTGTACTGGACATGATTGACCCAGTATCGAGTGGCGTACATAGCCAATGGAAAACGGTCATCGACGTTATCTTCGCTATCGCTGCCATCATTTTTCTCGGTGTACAAATCCTCGCGCACTGGCAAATGCATCAAAACACCTAAGCAAGATTGTGCGAGGATCGTGTGCGCGGACTCCAGGGAAATATGATAGCGGGAGACATCTGCACTTGAGTCGGCAAGACAAGGCGAGGTCAGGAACTCTTTCACCGAGAAATGCGAGAATTGAACGACTCGCGATTTGCCTGTATCGACAATGGTGATCAAACTGGAACATGCCGCCTGAAGAGCTTCTTCTTGATCCTCCCACTGCCAGTCTGGGTTCAATTGTGGAGTCCCATCATCACCGTCGAAGTTCATCGCGAGAACTTCTGCAAGCTCGTCAACACGAAGTGGTCGGACAGCCACCACGAGGCATTGGAGAAGACGATAAACGTCCCCACGGTTCGCGCTCTTGACTCCCTTCAGGACACACAGATACGTCTCGTCTAGAGATTCGGGCAATTCACTGAGGACACGCTCAACATTGCGTGCAAGACATTCCCTCAGTGTTTCCAACTGACATACAACCCATCGAAACCTGAGCGTCTGTGTGAGAACGCAGAATAAACATAATCCGACACTCGTACATTCCGTCGGCCTTTTCAGAGAGCGCCTTGATAACCAAGTCTTTAATTTCTTGTCTCCACTTCTTCATCACCAGTTCATTGTCCGAATAAATCACCGAGTGAACATATTCGGCAATATCTTGCTTCTGGCCATCTTCATCATGTAGAGAGATCTTGAGATGTGCCAATTGTTGAAAGGTATTTTGTATATCGAGCTCCGGGCGACTTGTTACACATATATGCAAGTTCGGAAGGTGCAGCTCCACTAGTTCCTTCAGAAACTCCAAGACCTTTTGACGTGAGCGAGGTGCCCCAATTGACTTGGAAGTATTAGGGCATTCGTCAAGGGCGTCGATAATAAGATAGATTGGCACTTGTCCCAGTACCCGAAACATGGCTCTTAGGCAATATGAAAGTGCACTTTCACTGGGCTGTTGTTCACCCTTATCGTGCGTGGAGTACAAGTCGAAGAGGGCCTTGAAGCAAAGATTGGATTGACGACAGAGCTGAACGAGGAGAGAAGTTTGCAAGGCGTGAATATCTTGCTTCGCAGCATCTTTAAAGTCGAAGAAAAAATACACCATGTGAGACGGCCTGGTGTCGAGGGACTGTTTGAAATCATCGACGATCGCAGAGCTGGTCGAAAATATGACTTGTTTGAAAGACAGGCAGTCAGATAGCGACGCACCTAAGGATCGTTTTTCCGGATCCGGCTATTGAGTTGGGAGGAAGGATGAGCAATAGCAACGTCACTGAACAAAGAATAAATATACCTTTTCCATGTACCCAGAATAAGGACCCAGAACCTGATGTTTTCCAATCTTGATATGTATGGCCTCGAGTGAACCATGTAGCAGTGCCATTGTGGTAAGCATCGCGTGCCGTGTTATAATTGATGGATGGATCCGGAGGAGAGAGCCACATTTGGAGGTTCGCTTGTAAATGGTCTCCTGTGTGGAAATTTGAGGCTCTAAACAATGATATTGAATTAGGAGATCACGAACGTTTCAGATCACCGACACGGCTTTCAATCTGTTGCGTCACTATAAAATACGACAATTAGCCATGAGAGTATATGGAATACACTTGCATGTTGCGCACCATCAACGACCTGTTCCATTTTACCGTCCATGCTGTCCGCAGCTTCCAGGACTTGTACAGTAGCCGTCAGAGCCTCATCATTTGACAGTTTTTCCAACCGAGTCAGTGCATCTTCAATATCTGTTTTTCCAGTCAGCTTCTTCAAATATCTCTCTGAGAATGGTCAGTCAAGTGACAGTTCTGCCTAGGGACCGACTCACTACCCCATCCTTGTCTGATCTCCTTTGTCGCAATAGCCAGGATTCCAAGAATCTCTGCCATTATCTTTGCTATTAAGTTCTTCATCGCTTCGGTCACTCACACATTGATGTAGATCTCGAGACGTTGGAAAAAGGTTTCGATTCGATCGAAAAGATCAACGAGGGCCCCTTGGCTTGCGCCGACATCCTTGGCCGCCTATGGAGTTCATCAGCAAAATGTCCGAGCAGCTTATTTCTACTTAAACTCACTTAAAAAGTTTTTTTAAGTACTCCTAAGTACTTTAAGTACTTTAAGCACTTTAAGTCATTTTAAGACAAGTCGGCCTCCAGGAAATTGCTTATTTTCACTTATTTTCACTTATTTTCTTTTTTTTTTTTACTTAAAATCAGGTCAATTTCAACATTTGAGTGAGTTTCAAGCATGTTTAAGTGAGATTTAAGCACTTTTAAGAACATTTTAAGCAAAATATATTTGAGATTACACTACAACATTAATAACTAGGACAAGGCTCATGGGAAACACAGGAGGCACAGGAAACATGGAAGCCGCAGGAGATGCAGGACAATCCACTTGCATTTCTCTACCAAGTAGCAACACAGCCATTCATCTTTCCAGAGGTTGCCACTCACGGTCATCGTCTGCTGCGTCATACAGCTCGAAGCCTTCAAGTGAAAACCAATACCACAGTTCATACCACGGGCCGCAAATTACCTTGGCCAATGCAAGGAAACCGCTTTCGTAAAGGAACACGGCAAGGTACTTTGCCTTGAGCGCAGGCACTCGTACCACAGCAGGTGGCGGGGGAGCAAGGCGGCGGGGTGATAGAGACCGTACCCGATACCGTTGGATGTACGAGAATGCTCGTGGAAGGTTGATACAGGACCAATTGTCGACAAGAGCGCAGACTAAAAAAGCGCAATATGTCATGCGCAGATCGGTATTGTCTGCTCCGGGTAGCGTCGCGAATCTATACAAACAGGCGACGGGACGGCGCCCTCTCCAAGATCAACAAACATAACACAAATACAATAATTATGAATAATGCGCACCCTCTGTCTTTGCCTTGGCACGAGCCGACCTTATGCGCGAGGGAGGCACGGTCCAAGAGCGAATAGTCGTCCCATAGTATGGCAAGCGCGAGCAGCGCACAGTACATCATGATTAAATGCGGCGCCGCCACTCCGATCTGTTGCTATTTTTCCGCGCGCAGGGACGACAAACCGTTAGACGCGTATGTATGCTTGTTTTGTTGTGGGGAAGGGGAAGGGCGTAGGGTTGGAGGAGACGTACCTGTGCCGGATTGTCGTCATCATCATCACCACCGCTCACGAACACTGGACCAGGACGAAAACTGCCGCCTTGACAAAAAAGAAAAAAGGCGATTCGCGCCATCATCACCACCCGAAAACAATCAGTCCGAGCTAGAACAAACACAAACAACAGGCCAAAACAAAAAAAAAACTTACCGAAGTAATGATCCCAAATCCACCCTTTCCATCTCTCACGATCTGACTTTGCTATCTTTTGTTCCGCAAATCCAGCCTAACGTGCAGGGACTGAGCGTACGGATGAAGGTAAGGACTGTGGCTGGTGCAGAAAGGCACGCGCCAATGCGAGAAGTTTGCTGTTGCTGAAGGTGCGAAAAATTTGCACTGTCGACAAGGGCCGCAACATCCGCCATCGCCTTTTTTGCATCCGTGACGACTGCATCCATTCCAGTAGGTGCTGTCGGCCTGCGGTTGAGGATAAGTGGGGCAAGTAGAAGTGGATATCTGCAGATTTGCTGAACAGGTCTAATAAGATAATGTGAATTGCATTCGCAGATGTGGATCACGCTCTCAAAGGCAGCGCAGGAAGTGGTGGAGGCGGTGGAGGCAGTGGGGCAGGAGGCGGCGGCGGAGGCGGAGGCAAAAAAAGAAGAAAAAAAGTCAGGAAGTGTTAGGTTTGGACAGGCAGCGTGACAACATACCGGGGAGGTGCAGAATGCGTCAGCGCAGGCAGTGTGATACCGTGGACCGCCCGGCAGTGCCAGTGGGTCCAGGAGGTGCGCAATGTAGAGGCGAATGCGGCGGAGGCGGCGGAGGAGACAGAGGAGACAGAAGTGGCCCAGGAGGCCCAAGAGGAGGTGGTGCAGGCAGTGCAGGCGGCGGTGCAGGAGGAGGCAGCAGAGATGGAGGCGGAGGGGAAGGGGAAAAAAAAAAGTCAGGCACGTTGAGGTGGGGCAGGCAGCATGACAACGTACCGAAGAGGGCGTAGAAGACGCCGACGCAGGCAGCATGACGCCATGGACTGCCCGGCAGTGCCAGTGGGTCCAGGAGCCGCGCGATGTGGAGGTGGCAAAAGCGATGGAGGCGGCGCGGAGGAAGAGAGAAAAAAGGCAGGGATGCTGAGACGTGTGGCGGGGCAAGACGGCGAGCAGTGGTGGCGACAACAGAGGCGAGACAGCGACAGAGGGAGACAGAGGGAGGGATAGGCGCAGACGACGAGAGGCACGAAAATGATGAGGCAAACGAAAATCAACATCAAGCAAACAAGAGTAAACAACCGATGCAGGTGCACCAGAACGACTTAGCAAAAATTTTGTGACTTTGGCAAAAAACTTCGCGACTTCACAAAAATTTCAGTGTGCTTAGCTAATTATGTGATAATTAAGCGACTTTAAGCGACTTTAAGCGAATTTAAGCGACTTTAAGCAACTGTACATGTATAAGTAACAATTAAGCAAACACAATAACTAGTAACCAGTGAACCAATTGTTTTAAGTGGTTTTAAGTGACAATTAAGCGACACCTGATAATCAAGCAACTGGTAAGTGCAGTAAGTGGTCAACAAGATGTTTTAAGTGCAATTAAGTACACAGACATGACACTTAAGCAGTTGATTAAAAATCATGTGACCACTTTGCTTAAAAAATAGGCATCGCGTAACTTGCTTAATTGTGCTTAAATGACTTAATTGTCTTAGGCTTCGCTTAATGTACTTAAAACTACTTAAAAAGCAATTTTAAGCAATTTTAAGTACATTTTAAGCATATTTTAAGCACATTTTAAGTAAAACTTTTTAAGTGACTTTAAGTAACTTTAAGCTGCTCGGACATTTTGCTGATGCATTGCAAGTGCCCCCAGTATAAAAGCAAATGGAATCACCATACTCCAACATCAGTGTGTCAATGGTGACAGACCCAACCAGTGGAATGTTGGTGGATCCCACCATGCTTCCAGCTGCTCTCTCCCCCGCTCCACAACCTCATCCTAGTGTGCCTAGTGGTAGTGCGTTCATCAGGTCAGCTGCAGTCAGCACTGCCATTACCGCACCAACAGCACTAGCTGGCATCACAGGATTCAGCTCCTCTGGGCAACCTGGAGGAGGACCTCTGGCTGGGGTACAGCTGGGAGGAAGTGGAGGCGGCAGCGGAGGTGGAGGTAGAGGCGGAGGTGGAGGCGGAGAAGGCGGAGAAGGCGGAGGAGGTGCTCCTGCAGGAGGACAACCAGCAGGGGGCCAGCCGCCCCACCCATCGGCCCTTTTTGGCACGATCCCTGAGATTTTCAGTGGAGATCGCGACGACCTCACGCGCTTCTGCCGCGCCTTTACAGTCTACTGGGAGATGAATCGGGACCACCCCTCCATAAGCAGCCCCTACATGTGGGTCCTCACCTGTGTGGGAAGGATCCGAGGCAAAGCAGTCGACCAGTGGGTCGATGGAATCATCCAACCTTTGATGAATGGGGTAGCAATGTGGCGGCAGTACCCAAATCACCTTCTGGCCATTGACCCAAATGATGAACAGGTCTGGACGGACTTTGACACAGCATTCAAAGCTCAGTTTCAGAACACTGTGGCCAGAGAGGAGGCAATGGGGCGCCTGCTCACCCTGCAGATGCAAGGGGAAGACCTCAAAACGTACATCAATGATTTCAATACACTGATCGCTCTTGCCAAGTGGGGTCCAAATGAGCAAGGGACCCTCCTTCGATTTAAGGATGGCTTGAAGCGAGTCCTCCGTGAAAAGATCATTGATTTTGAGACCACCCTACCCGATACTCTGAAGGGATGGCAAGACGCGGCCTTGAGGCGTCAAGGGAGGTGGATCGAAGCCAGAGCCACCTCTGGAGACAAGCCAGGCCAAAACTTCCGCCAACGCCTTGCTGCGGCGCTAGGGAGGTACCAGCAGGACAGGCACCCGAAACCCTGACCTTCTGACACCATGGACATTGACGCCATCCAGACAGGGGGGCCTACCCCTGAAGAAAAGAAGAAACTAGTGGCGGAAGGCCGCTGCTTCACCTGCCGGCGACAGGGCCATGTGAGCCGCATGTGCCCTGAGAAGAAAAAGAACCAGAACAAGGGCAGCAAGCCTGCACAGCGCCCCGCCGCAGTGCGGGCTGTCGAAGAAGAAAGAAAAGAAATCACCCGCGACCAGCTTATGGACGGGCTTATGAAGTTGTCTGACGATGACAAGGAATGCTTTATCAAGGATATGGTTGACTCCACCAACTCTGCACCCCAGGATTTTTGAAGAGCTCGTGCCGCGTGACCTGGGTACGAGCCTTAGGACTGAAATGAATGTACATTAGCTATGCCAATGCCAACACTTTGAATTTGCCCATTTCGTTCTCAAATGTCCACAAAATGGTCGCAGATGTCACCTTAGTCAACAGTGGAGCCACAGAAAACTTCCTCGATCAGCGCACAGTCCGCCGATGGGGACTCAGCACTCACAAACTCCCCCGCCCCCGCTACGTCTATAATGTGGATGGAACCCAGAACCAAGCTGGGACGCTCACGGAGTATTGTGTTCTTCGCTGCGTCGTAGGAGACAAGGACACTCTCCAGTGGTTCTATGTCACCAATCTTGGCAAGGATCGTGTACTCTTGGGGCACCCCTGGCTCTCAGAGTTCAATCCTCGCATCGATTGGACCAAAGGGGAAGTGCAGAACGGAGGAGTATGGATTGAAACCAAGTGGAGGAAGTTCCAGCGCCCTCGTCAAATACACAAGGACAGGGAGAAGGAACCAGCACACATTGATCACACCAATGTGGCCCAGGAATGGGCCATAAAGGCGCACCAAGAGCAGGTAGCCAGTGGGGAAAAGCACGAGGTGCTGCCACCCCAATACCAGGACTATGCAGACGTCTTTGACGAAGAGAAGTCCCATTGCTTCCCACCTCCACGACCAGAAGATCATGCCATTGTCTTGAAGGAGGATGCCTCAGCTACCATCAACTGTAAAGTCTATGCCCTCACAAGGGAAGAAAGAGAGGCGACCCAGAAATTCTTAAAGGAGAACGAGCAGTGGGGATTCATCGAAAAGTCCAACTCTCCTTGGTCGACCCCTTGGTTCTTTATAAAGAAAAGAGATGGGAGTCTTCGACCCATCCAGGACTATAGGGAAGTGAACAGCTGGACGATCCGAGATGTGTACCCCATCTGTTACGGTTTGGCACGTGATCTGTTTATGTATTGGCCCCACGTGATTGTGGGTATCTTTTTCACTTTCTTCCGAGACAATCTACGATACGGATCTTCAGATCTTTCCATGTACGATGCAGATCTCTGGATCTTTCCGAGGTATCCCGCAGATCTCCGTAGTTTCTCCGTTTGATCTACGATATATTATTTAGGAGGCGTGTCACGCTGTGACACGCCTGGGACTCTATGACTCAGCATCACACCCTAGGAGTATATAAACCGGTCCGTTGTAGCTTGTCTCCTTAGACTTTGCTTTGTCTGCAATCAGACTAGTTGAACCCTCTTCCCTTCTTGTCCCTTCAAGTCAGACCTCCTGACCGTTGTTATCCAAGACTTAGTCTCATCTTGTGATTGCCCTTGACCTCTTCTTTGACGATACAGTAGAGTGCATCCGTCAGCGCGACGCTCTCCTCTATAGTAAAGCCAAGGGAAGAACTTGTGTGATCCTCGTCGTGCTGAGGCTTAGTGCCACGATCAGCCCTCCTCGATCACTGTCACAGCACCGTCGTGCGCCAAGGCCCCTCTGAGCCTTGACAAAAGCGAAGTCTCCTAACAACCCTAAACCCTACAAGACCTCAGTTGGTCTTCAAGCCATTAGCTAAGTACACCCACTCGTCACCCAAGTCGACCCTCCACTTGTAAAAGAGGCTACACGCCTGTATAAGTGAAGGAAGAGGAAGAAACCCGTCGCATCGTTGCACCCAGAGGAAGAACCCTGTGCCCTACCAAGACCCCGGTCACCCTTAGTTACCATACCACGTATAAGGAAACTCCTTCGACTCCCCCAAGAACCCATCACTCCCGTTCCCCCTCCTACCTTTGACCTCCGAGCTCTACTTCGAGGACCACCGTACACCACCCACGCCTTCCACGAGTTTGTACCAGGAAAGAAGGTACATTACACCCACATCCACGCCCTTCAGCACGAGTGTTTCTGCAAGGAGTACCATTGCCGTTACCATACAAAACAATAGATCCCTCGCACGCACCCAATCATCCGGAAAGACCGCAAGCACCCGAAAGGACTCCCCTCCTAAACAGGGCAAACCTTAGACCCTACCTCTTTAACCGCCGCTTGCGAAGCCAACCAAGAGACCTTATCTTTCATATCCGCCTAGAACTCGAGTGGATTCATACCAACCTACTCCTCTTTGCCTCCCTACGTGAAGAAGAACCAGAGCTCGTCACCTTCTTCGAAAACACTATCCACCTCCTCGAACAGTATCGCTTCTTCCTCCAACATATCCTCGAATACAACAGAACCGACGTCACCATCGACTGAGGACACTACCACTCTTGTCGACGAGACTATTACAGAACTCTTTGACGTCGAAGAAAGCCTCGACTTACTCCTCATCCACCTCTCCACACACCCAGATCCGGGAGGGATCATCGCCTTTGCAGTAGGAATCCTTATCCGTCGCAGAGAAAACCTCACGCAACGTCTCGACCACCTAACCCAAACCCCTACGAACGAGTAGACCCCCAGTCTCTAACAGAAAACGAAGAAGAGATCCGTCTCGAAACCAGCCAACAGATCCAAGATCTACAGGAAGAGGTAGATCGCCTCCGTTTTATCCAATCCACCCTCGACGAACTCGCCGACATCGCACGGGAGATCGAATTCATTGAACAATACATCAGGGAATACCCACAGTTTGCCCCACACCACCAACCCAAACTCAACGCCTACCGCTACTATAAGGTTGCGCTACTGGTACTACTAGGAGTACCAGAAGCAGCGGCAGTTCAGGCAACACGTCCTTAAACGCCCCGATCCCTGACAATAATCATTGGACCTATATCCCTCTTCGAATCAGAGACGGCCTACCTGCACACATAAAAGGCAGTGCTCAGTGGGTCTTTATCCAACCAGACGTTGGAAGGGGAGCCTATCAGGTTACCACCCGTGACGGACGAGGAAATCTACTTAACAACTTTTGCGAATTCATAAACAACTCCTGGTATCTGATCGAACCAGACCCAGAAGGGAACATCTTCCGAACCCGCTCAGGAAACCTCTTACAACCCATACATTGCTCTACAGCAGGCTTAGGCTACTGGAGAGAAACTGACAGAGAACACCCCGCGTACTGATCCCCTAGACCGCCGGGTAGATTCGGCGTCTCAAACTCAAACTCCTCCGACTCCGAGGCCGGAGAAGAACCTCCAACCTCCCCTCAACAACAGCCAAACCCCCTCGCGGACGACACTCTCGCCGCTGCTACTAGTGCCATTGTCACCTTACAAGGAACTCATCCCCTCACTCCGGAACAACCACCCGCTATGGCCCAACAAATATCCTCACAAGTTTACGACCTCTACCAACGCGGAGGGAGCCTCCTTCCCCCGCTACTCTCCTCTCAAGCCGCCCCTAGTACCCCTAGTGGGTTACCTCCCATACCCGTCGCCGCCGCCTCTTCGTCTAGCCAAAGGACAGCTCACGTGGGAAGCACCATTACTGCCACCACTAACCCCCCTACGAACCCAGGAACCGGAGGATTGAAAGGGCTGGCCCCTTCAATCTTCTATGGGGACAGAAACCGAAGCGACCTCTTCCTGAAAGAGTTCAAGCAGTGGAAGCTCATAAACTGGAACAGCGACGAAATGAGCAACCCGTTTAACCGAGTCCTCATGGCTCTCAGTTACATCAAGGGGGAAAAGGTCAATGACTGGCAGGAGGAACAGTTGATGAAACTAGAAGCCACCACACATCCACACAACGAAGAAGCCATTTGGACCGAATTTGAACAGGCGTTCAAAGATGCCTTTACCGACTCAAATAAGAAACAGCGCGCCTATGAAAAACTCAAAGACCATAAGATGGTTAATGATGATATCGACACGTACATCGCAGGCTTCGAAACCCTGGTCAAGCAAGCTGGTTGGTCGCGAAACGACGCTGGAACTATGGACCTATTCCAGGCAGGACTCAAACACGAATTGAAGAAAGCCATCCTTAACCAGGAAACCTGGCCGACCACCTTAGACCAGTGGGAGCGAGACGCTAGGAACCAGAACAACCGGCATAAAGCCAGAGTGGCCCTTTTGGGACAGCGACCAGGCCAACCAAGCCGACCTACCCTGACTCAGGAACAGCTGAGAAGGGGGATGGGACTACCACCGAGGCCCTCACGACCCAGAAGAGACCCCTTTGCCATGGATGTCGACACTGCCCATACCGAGGCCAACCTGGCAACTCGTGCCCAGCGGGAGAAATTCCGAAAGGAAGGACGATGCATGGGGTGTGGACAATTCGGCCACTTCGTCAAAAACTGCCCCAAGGGACAACCTTCCAGACGCGCTCCCCAGATCACCAGAGGCGGACAACAAGGCAGGCAGCCTTCAGGAAGCCGGCCATCCTACGCGCAGCCTCGAACTCGTTCGGGCGACTGGCGCCAACCCCCTCCAGCATATGCGCCACGACCACCAGCCTACGGGACCAGCCACAGTGCCCCAGAACCCGAACAACCTCTCATCGACCTACTCCCCTCCTCGGAAGACCCCACGCCCACTGTTAATCCTGGGGCTCCCGCGGAGGTGGCGCAACACCTTCGAAGGATGAACCAGGAGGAGCGAGAAAAGGTGTGGGACGAATTACAGAAAGAGGATGGGGAGGATTTTCTCTAAGCTCCTGTCCGCCAACCTGGCACGGAGCGGAACAACCACGCATCTTGTTCATACGACACCAAGGCATTAAGTCAATAAATATGCCCTTTATTTTTCGGTCTATGCGTGGAACGGTTGGAGAAGCAGCCCTTGTTGACAGTGGGGCGAGTGAAAATTTTATTGACCAACGAACAGTTGAGCGGTGGGGGATTGCCACCCGCCAACTCCCAATACCAGTGCAAGTTACCAATGTGGATGGAACAAACAACCGAAGTGGTGCAGTCACGCGGTACATGGTACTCCACGTCACCCGGGGAAATAAAAGCGAGGAACTATTATTCCTCGTCGCAAACCTAGGAAGAGACCGAATAATCTTCGGCTTCACCTGGCTCAAAGCTTTCAACCCAAAGATTGACTGGACAAATATGACTTGGGATGATGTCCCTATTGAGGTAGCCACTCGTGCGGTCACCAGGGCCTG
This sequence comes from Lactifluus volemus, assembly GCA_022376515.1. Lineage (NCBI taxonomy): Eukaryota > Fungi > Basidiomycota > Agaricomycetes > Russulales > Russulaceae > Lactifluus > Lactifluus volemus. The sequence goes on from WTXI01000214.1 coordinate 45,625, forward strand.
CTTCCTAGGGGTGGAAGACCATGCAAAGCAACGACTCAGGGAGGCGGACGTTAAACGGGAGAACAGTCACAAAATGCTGGCCCACCTGAAGCTCCGACTGCAGGACGACAGACTGACTGCAAGTCAGAAACAAGACCTGGAGGACAGGCACCCTGAACTAAAGAGGTGGGCGGAATACTTCCCGGAGTGGCCCAATGGTGTCTCCAAGATATCCGAGCCGCGTGTCATACCCCCTACGAGCCTAAACAAAACCTCAGTGGCCACGGAATGGGCCATTAAAGCTCCACGGCAACAGGGAAACCCCTCCCTTCCTCATGAATACAAACAGCACTGGAGGGTCTTCTCCGAGGAACTGTCCCATCGCTTTCCCCCAGCTCGGTTAGACGACCATGAAATTAAACTGAAGGAAGGGGCTCCCACCACCATAAAAAGCAAAACCTACCCGCTCAGCCCAGCAGAAATGGACGCGGCGCGCAAGTGGATTGATGAAAACGAACAGCTGGGCTACATTGAGAAGGGGGACTCGCCCTGGGCGACCCCACTCTTCTTTGTAAAAAAGCAGGATGGATCCCTCCGCCCGGTCCAGGATTACCGCAAGGTCAATGAATGGACTATACCAGACGTGTACCCTCTTCTGCGTATCGAGACAATTTTAGAACAATTGGAAGGAAAACAACTGTTCACCACCCTTGATATTCGTTGGGGGTACAACAACATCCAAATCAAGGCAGAGGACCGCTGGAAGGCCGCCTTCATTACTCCATTTGGCTTGTACCTCCCCAATGTGATGCCCTTTGGCCTCTGAAACGCGCCAGGAACCTTCCAACGCTGCATGCACACCGTCTTCCGCGACTTACTGAACGCCTACCCCGACTTTATTCACATATACATGGACGACTTCCTCATCGCCACTCCGAACCGAAACGCGGCAGATTTGGCCCTTCACCAGACCATCGTTCATCAAGTGCTGCAGCGCTTTGAAGAAGAGTCCTTCTTCCTGAAAGCGGTGAAATGCCATTTCGAGCAACCCCGCGTTCACTACCTGGGCATCGTGGTCGAAGATGGAAAAATTTCCCTGGACCCCACGAAGAGACAAGGGCTCTTAGAATGGCCGACCGAGCAAAGCACCGTCTCTGGCGTGCGAAGCACCCTGGGGGTGTTTGGCTACCACCGTCCTTTTATTCCCGGTTTTGCGGAAATTGCACGACCCCTCACCGACCTCCTGAAAAAGGACGTCCCCTTTCATTGGGGCGACGAACAACGTACGGCTGTAAAGCGCCTGATTAACCTGGTCGAACGTGACATGGCTCTTAACCGCCCAGACCATGACCGACCTTTTGAAGTAGAAGTGGATGCCTCCCAGTTTGCCCTTGGGGCCATCCTCTTCCAACGTACTCCTACCGGTCTCCCACGCCCTATCAGTTACTATTCCCATGCCCTGTCCCCACCAGAACGAGGCTACGATGTTCACGACCGGGAACTCCTCGCTATCATTCATGCCCTCAAGCGTTGGCGCCACTTGTTGCTAGGGGCGCGTCACCCGATAAAAGTCTATACCGACCACAAGAACCTGCAATATTACCGTCACCCTCGGGATATTAACCGACGCGTTGCCCGCTACATTCCCCTCCTGGGGGAATTTAACCTTTCCCTTATTCATAAACCTGGAAAATCTATGCGGGCGGATCCTCTCTCTCGCCGCCCTGACTTTGATACCGGAGCTCTGGACAATAAGGATGTCATTGTCCTCCCTAGCGAACTATTTGCATCTGTCGCTACGCTTTCCCTCGCACCTCTGGATCCCTGGGAAGACAAGCTGCTCCGAGCCCAGGAGGCGGCGCCCACGGACATTGTGGGCTGGTCAACCCCTTTCCGGCTTGAGCGGGGTCCGCGTGGCCTGTGGACTCGCGCTGGGAAAATCGTTGTCGTGGCAGACAACGCCCTGAGGAGGGAGGTGATTGCCGCGCACCATGACCACGTCACCGCTGGACACCCCGGAATTTCGAAAACCCTACACGCAGTAGAACAAGGATATTGGTGGCCCGACATGAAAACCTTCATTCGACAATACATCAAGGGGTGTGCCACCTGTCAGACCACAAAGAGCAACACAGTCCGGCCCAAGGTTCCAATTTACCCGATCACTGTTAAACCAAACGCGTTACTGTTTGAAACTATCGCACTTGACCTCATTGTGGACCTCCCACCTTCGCAAGGCTATGACTCTATCCTGACGATTACCGACCATGACTGCACAAAGGCGGCATTCTTCCTCCCTTGTACGCAGAAAATCGACTCTGAAGGGGTGGCCGCACTCTACGCCCAACATGTTTTCCCTCACTACGGGATTCCTAAGACCGTTATATCGGATCGAGACACGAGGTTCACCTCAAAATGGACAACAGACCTCTGTAAACGACTCAAATAAACCAAAACATTAGTACAGCATATCACCCCCAGACAGACGGCCAATCAGAGCGGACGAACCAATGGCTGGAACAGTACCTTCGAATCTACGGCAACTTCCAACAGAACAATTGGGCACGATGGCTCCCACTCGCCCAATTTGTGCATAACTCCTGGCCCAGCTCCACCACCGGAAAGACCCCCTTCAAATTACTCATCGGCTTCACCCCGCGCGCTCAGGAACAACAGATAACAGACGAACCCTACCAGCCTTAGAAGAACGATCCACTTACCTCCGCGGACTGCGGAACGAGCGCAAAAGGCCATTCGCCAGGCACAAGACATGACAAAAAATACACGAGCGAAAGAAGGGGCAACGCCACTTCCGACCTTTGCCAAGGACAGATGGTCCTACTTGAGGGGACGCACTTAAACCTACCATATCCGACAAAGAAGCTTCGACCAAAACGCTTGGACCTTTCTGTGTCATCAAAGTGGTCTCGCCCTATGTGTACAAATTGATTTGCCACCCCAATGGAAGATCCACAACGTCTTCCATGCGTCCCTTCTGACCCCCTATTCGGAAACAGCCGAGCATGGCCGAAATCACACCGAGCCACCCCCAGATCTGGTCGACGATCATCAGGAATACGAAGTTGAAGAGATCCTCGGATCAAGAAGGCGTACAGGAAGCTGCAATATCTCCTAAAGTGGAAAGGGTATTCCGCAGCACACAACACGTGGGAGCCGTCGAGAACGTCAATTCCCCGGAGTTAATCCGAGAATTCCACGAGGCAAATCCCGAAGCCGTGAGAACTCTAAAATGAGGAGGATATAAACCCCACTCCTGTCCCTCTACCTCGCTATCCCCCTCTCCCATGGACTTCTCCCCCATCCGAGACTTCATCCTTGACCTTGATTTGCTCCCTCGACATCCTGACGACACCTACACTGCCCTCCTCCTCACTGGCCTCACCCCAGAAGACTTTCCCCGAGCATCTCGACATCACAACGAGTATGCCGCCTCACCGTCACCACTCCCGTACCAGATCCGCCACCCGGGCCCCGCACCCCGTACTTCCTCTGGGCCCCTCAGCCCACTCGACCTTCACTTATGGCGAGTGGTCCCCCAGCCCGTGCGACATGACTGCCTCTCGCCTGTCGTGCCTCCCAATTCGAGGAAAAGCCCCCTTCCCTGCGATCGACGCCTTCCACCATGTCGACGAGTGGAGAACCCAGTCGGCCCGCATCTGGAAGCAGCGGCCAAGAAGTCTTTCCCTTCCGTCACCCCCTGCGCTCTGAGCCGTCGACCCTTGAGCGACCCTCACGCGGGTCAACACCCCCACCTTCCGACAGGATGGTGATCGATCTCACCAGTCCGTCTCCGCCTCCGCCACCAGGAGGAGTCCCAGTTACCACGTCAGGACTCCTACTCCGCCACCCCTCGCCCATCAGCCCACATGCGTCCGTTACATTGGACGCCGTCACCCCTGACCCGCACGAGGGTATGTTGCCGAACCCCCTCAATACCCCTTTTACCGGCACGGAGCCCTACACCCGCCAAGAAGGGCAAGGCTCCTGCAGATGGTGGGCTCGTGGACTCTGACGGGAACACGCAGGCGTTTGGCACGGCATTTGTGCCACCGAATACGCGCCTCCTGCACACGGCACGTGGTATTTCCCTCAGCAGTTTTCCACCCCTCTAGCTGCTACCTGGATCCCAACCTACCTACCTCCCTCCCGTTACCCGTACTGTCACGTTGCAGTACCAGTCAGCCCGACCACCCCGCCGACCTTGTCCCATCGATGTCCGCTGCCTGTACTGCGCGGCGGACACCTCTCCTGTCATTGCCCGTGGCCGCACTTCTTGTGCACAGCCACCGACTGCTTCTGCCCCAACGACCACAACTTCGCGGAGCCGAGGGCGTTCGCAACCCCCGTCTGGCAGTGCCTGACGTCCCTCGTCTTGCATCGACACACATTTTGAGGCACTGGTGGCACAGCGCCCTTGAGAAGGGAGGCACTGTTACGGTTTGGCACGTGATCTGCTTATGTATGGACCTCATGTGACTGTGGGTATCTTTTTCGCTTTCTTCCGAGACAGTCTACGATACGGATCTTACCAATACGATACGATCTCTGGATCTTCCGAGGTATCCCCGTAGATCTCCGTAGTTTCTCCGTCCGATCTACGATATATTATTTAAGAGGCATGTCACGCTGTGACATGCCTGGGACTCTATGACTCAGCATCACACCCTAGGAGTATATAAACCGGTCCGTTGTAGCTTGTCTCCTTAGACTTCGCTTCGTCTGCAATCAGACTAGTTGAACCCTCTTCCCTTCTTTCCCTTCAAGTCAGACCTCCTGACCGTTGTCATCCAAGACTTAGTCTGTCTTGTGATTGCCCTTGACCTCTTCTTTGATGATACAGTAGAGTGCATCCGTCAGCGCGACGCTCTCCTCTATAGTAAAGCCAAGGGAAGAACTTGTGTAATCCTCGTCGTGCTGAGGCTTAGTGCCCGCTCAGCCCTCCTCGATTACTGTCACAGCACCGTGTGCGCCAAGGCCCCTCTGAGCCTTGACACCATCCCTCGCATTGAACAAATTCTGGAAGCGCTACATGGACGCACCCTCTCACGGCATTAGACATTCGTTGGGGCTATCATAACATCCAGATTCGCCCTGAGGATCGATGGAAAGCCGCGTTTAAGACTCCTTTGGCCTGTACCAACCAAAGGTGATGCTCTTCGGCCTCCAGAACTCCCCGGCCACCTTCCAACGTTGCATGGATCGGGTCTTCGCTAAGATCATGAATCGCTACCCAGGGAAGGTGTTTGTGTACATGGATGACGTCTTGGTAGCCACGGAGGAGATGTGGAGGAACATAGGAGGATAGTTCAGGAAATCCTCAAAATGTTCCGTCAAGAATCCTTCTTCCTCAAACTGTCAAAGTGCAAGTTTGAGCAGACAAGCATTGACTACCTTGGCATCCGCGTGGAACATGGGACTATCCGCATCGATCCTACAAAGAGGAAAGGACTATCTCAGTGGCCTCAAACCTTGTCTTCAGTGAAGGAGGTCCGGAGTACGCTTGGTGTTTTGGGGTATCAGAGACCATTCATTCCCCACTTTGCACACCTTGTGGCACCACTCACTGCTTTACTGAAGAAGGGATGACCATTCAAGTGGACGGATGAGTGCACCGAAGCCTTGGATGCGCTCCTCCAGATCATAGAGTCCGATCCTGTCCTCCAAAGACCTGACTATGACCGCCCCTTCGAGATGGAGGTAGACGCGTCCCAGTATGCCACTGGGGCCATCCTCTACCAACGAAATGACAAACAGAGGCTCTGTCCAGTGGCTACCACTCCCAGACATTGAACGAAGCTGAGAGAGGGTATGACGTCCATGATAGAGAACTCTTGGCGGTAATCCGGGGTCTGCGGCGATGGAGACACTTGTTCCTCTCCTCTCCCTTCACTGCCATTGTGCACACCGATCATAACAATCTTCAATACTACCGGCAACCCCAGAGAATCAACTGACGCGTAGCAAGATACCTTAGTGACCTTGCGGACTACAATTACAAACTGGTGCACCGCCCAGGCAAGCTGAACAAGGCTGATGCGCTGTCCAGACCACCAGGAGTGGACGAAGGGAAACATGATAATGAAAACACCCTTGTCCTACCCGACAAACTCTTCGCATGGGCAGTGGAGGTCAGCGGCCTCGAACAGCAGGTTTGGGATTGGCAAGCACGCACACCAAGTTATTTCGCAGAGCTGCATCACTCCTACCCACTGGACTCAGTAAATCACCACTGGGTACACCAAGGATGTTATGGACTGACACGTGTTTGCTGACTCATACTGTACATTTTCGGACTGCTGACTCATTTCTGCTGACTCCCTTGCTTATGCGAATGGACTGCCGATCACTTTGTTTCAGATCGCTTACTTATTTTCTCTCACGATACAGCCTCACACAGCACCGTACAGCCGCAAGTAACAGCCACATGCACAGGATGACTTGCTGATTCCTGAAACATGTTTCAAACCCTGAAAGCTGTACGAAGGTCACAGCCCCTACGGCTGTGTACATAGCCTCGTTCTCCTCTATATAAACCCTGTACCTTCTGCCCTAGAGACCTTAAGTCTCAGTTTTGTTTCGCAATCCAAGTCTTCTATCTATTAGAACCTTGCTTGCCTAGAAGCATCAGACCTGAGAGAACCCTCTTGACATCACGCTCTTCGACTTCTTGACACTTTGGTCTTATCCCTAAGCCCAAAACCCTTGACCTCTGAAACGCTCTTGACTTAGTCGTTTACTAAGTCTCATCTTTATCGAACCTCTGATCTTGACTTGCACATCTTGCAAGTCTAAGTTCTGGACTTCACGAACGATCGTACACTTCGTACAAAGGTCCCACTTGGAACCTTAACAAAGGAAGACCTGTGGTCGCGAACCAGGAGGATCTGAAGTGACAGATCTTGCATGAGTACCATGACCACGCCTTGGCTGGGCACCCAGGCATCGCCACGACACTTCAGAAGGTGTCTGAGGACTACTGGTGGCCGACGATGCGACAGTTTGTTCAGAACTACATCAAAGGATGTGCAACTTGCCAAATGACGAAACCCAATACTGTGAAACCTAAACCACCATTGATGCCGATCACTGTCAAGCCTTCTTGACTTCTTACCACCATCATCGAAATTTTCTCGATGTCTTATCCCCCCATTCTCGACCTTCAGTCCTTCAACAAAGCCAAGGACGACCGCACCCTGGAAGTCCCAGGTGCAGCTGAAGCAATAAACGCGGCCGTGGAGGTTGTCTGCAAAATCCCAGATGACATCCAGCGAGGACATCGCTTAGGCGATGGATCGGATGTGGTTGAAGCAGCCCTTAGAGCCGCCTTCACTCCCCAAGCCGTTGACCCCCCTCCTACTCCCTCTGTAGCCCCCACCGAGCCCCCAAGCTCGCTTGGCGAGGCTGGCACATCAAATTCCCAGTCGCCTTTTACACCGTTTTGCACTGGGACCCCCGTTTCACAGCCCAACACTCCACACCCTGAGCCCTCCGGTGACTCTCCAGGCGAAGGGCAGGCAGGCACGACCCCTAGGGCAAAGGGCAAACCTCTAACCCGAAGGGCTCTTTCTGTGGCTGACGAACTCTCCGTGTTCGACATCCACAATATATTCCATCGCCGCTGGTTCTTATCACGGGACCACCTCGTGGCTAACGTCATTTCGGCCCAAAAGGCCGAAGATGGAAAAGTTTTTTGGGTCGAGTTCGCTCCCCAGTTCCACGCTCACCTGGTCAAGTGCGCTGTTGCGCTTGTACCTCGCCCTCTTAACAAGGTGAAAAAGGTGATGTTCGGATACATCTTAGAGCTTCTTAACAGAGAGGGCCCCCAGGCCTTTTTTGATCTCTCCAAGGGACAGAGAGTGGCATCTCTGGCTCTGAAGGAGAAGAGGCGACTTGCACAGAAAAGGAATCGCGCATCGAGGCAGGAGCGCCGGTGTTAAGGTTCCAAGTGGGACCTTTGTATGAAGTGTACGATCGTTCGTGAAGTCAAGAGCAAGTCTTGCAAGACGTGCAAGACGAGATCAAGGGTTCGATAAGAAGAGACTTAGTAAACGACTAAGTCAAGAGCGTTTCAGAGGTCAAAGGCTTTGGGCTTAGGGATAAGACCAAAGTGTCAAGAAGTCGAAGAGCGTGATGTCAAGAGGGTTCTCTCAGGTCTGATGCTTCTAGGCAAGCAAGGTTCTAATAGATAGAAGACTTGGATTGCGAAACAAAACTGAGACTTAAGGTCTCTAGGGCAGAAAGTACAGGGTTTATATAGAAGGAAACGAGGCTATGTGCACAGCCATAGGGGCTGTGACCTTCGTACAGCTTTCAGGGTTTGAAACATGTCTCAGGAATCAGCGAGTCATCTTGTACATGTGGCTGTTGCTTGAGGCTGTACGGTGCTGTGCGAGGCTGTATCGTGAGAAAGATAAGTAAGCGATCTGAAACAAAGCGATCGGCAGTCCATTCGCATAAGCAAGGGAAGTCAGCAGAAATGAGTCATCAGTCCGAAAAAGTATAGTATGAGTCAGCAAACACGTGTTAGTCCATAACACCATCCCCCGTCTAAGGCACAGTCCCACCTGTGTTTACTCACGGTCAGCAGCGTAGTCCCAGTCACTCATCTCCGCGTTGATCCAGCCAGACGTGGAGCGATCAACACCGTGGCCGTACCAAAGGTAGGCCTTCTTGTCGTCGGTGTAGGGGCACGACCAATGCCAGTGAGGGTGTTCTAAGGGGACTCTACAAGAGTCTCCGAACTTGCATTGCTGGTGGGGTTCATGACACGAAGGGCCTGGATGGCCGTAGTCAGCGCACCACTCACACCAGTCGTGGAGGGGGCACTCGATGTAGAGGTGCCCGGGGTTTCGTCGCTTGCATCGACCACAATAGGGTGTGTGCGTGATCCGGGCTGCGGCGGAATCAGCGGCGGTTCCACTGCTACTATTGACAACCCGTTCCATGCAAGTCTTGCAGTGAAGGGCACCCTCGCCGTCATGAACTGTACTCCCTGGCCACTGGTCGTTGTTAGCGTCGTTGTCATTATCAAATGCCCATCCGAGTTCGTCGTCCTGGATAGGGGAGACAGATGAGGCGGGTGAGTCGCAGACGTTAGAGGCCGGTGAGCTTGGTAGGGATGGTAGTTGGTTGTTTGGCGGGGAGGGGGCGGCGTCGCTCCACGGGAGTCCACCAAAATCGGGGAGGTCCTCGTTCCACGAGGGCGGTGGGAGCTAGGCGAGTGGGGTCCTCGGACGGTCGGTGGGAGGTGTGAGGTACTCCCAAATTGAACGTGTCGGTTTGGGTTGTTGTATGGCCCACACTGCGAATTCACAGGCCTGGAAGAGGGACTCTCGAAGGGTGTCGTCGAGCAGCGTGATTCGCGGATATAAGGTGGGGGAGCGGGGGTCGGGGAGTGGTTTCTTGGACGCCGTGTATAGCTCACTGGGATAAATGGTGGAGAGGCCGAACGATGATTGGTAGAGGAGGGACGACGGGTGTACTGGGCGGATGGGACGTGGTGCGGGTAGGTCATATTGGGTTGGGACATGTTGCATGTAGTGAATTGTGAGGGAGTTTTGTCAAGGCTCAGAGGGGCCTTGGCGCACGACGGTGCTGATGACGGTGATCGAGGAGGGCTGAGCGTGGCACTAAGCCTCAGCACAATGAGGATCACACAAGTTCTTCCCTTGGCTTTACTATAGAGGAGAGCGTCGCGCTGACGGATGCACTCTACTGTATTGTCAAAGAAGAGGTCAAGGGCAATCACAAGACAAGACTAAGTCTTGGATAGCAACGGTCAGGAGGTCTGACTTGGAAGGGACAAGAAGGGAAGAGGGTTCAACTAGTCTGATTGCAGACGAAGCGAAGTCTAAGGAGACAAGCTACAACGGACCGGTTTATATACTCCTAGGGTGTGATGCTGAGTCATAGAGTCCCAGGCATGTCACAGTGTGACATGCCTCCTAAATAATATATCGTAGATCGAACGGAGAAACTACGGAGATCTACGGGGATACTTCGGGAAGATCCAGAGATCGTATCGTACACGGAAAGATCCGAAGATCCGTATCATAGATTGTCTCAGAACAAGGCGAAAAAGATACCCACAGTCACGTGGGGCCAATACATAAGCAGATCACGTGCCAAACCGTAACAGTGCCTCCCTTCTCAAGGGCGCTGTGCCACCAGCGCCTCAGTAGTTCCGTCGACGCAAGACGAGGGATGTCGGGCACTGCCAGACCGGGTTGCGGACGCCTTCCGGTTCCGCAAAGTCGTGGTCTTCAGGACAGAAACAATCATCGGCCGTGCACAAGAAGTGCGGCCATGGGCAGTGGCACGAGAGGTGGCCGCCTGCGCAGTACAGGCAGCGGACATCGATGGGGCAGAGGTCGGCGGGGTGGTCAGGTTGCATGGTACTGCAACGGTGACAGTACGGATAGACGGGAGGCGGAGGCGGGTAGGTCGGGATCCAGGTGGCGGCTAAAGGGGTGGAAAACTGCTGAGGGAAATACCACGCGCCGTGTGCAGGAGGCGCGTATTCGGTGGCACAAACGCCGTGCCAAACGCCTGCGTGTTCCCGTCGGAGTCCACGAGCGCCACCATCTGCAGGAGCCTTGCCCTTCTCGGCGGAGGCGTCGGGCTCCGCGCTGGTATGAACGGCGTATTGAGAGGGTTGGGCAACATACCCTCGTGCGGGTCGGGAGTAGCCGGCGTCCAATGTAACTGACGCATGCGGGCCGGTGGGCGCGGGGTGGCCGGAGTAGGAGTCCTGACGTGGTAGCTGGGACTCCTTGTCGGAAGCGGCGGTGGCGACGGACTGGTCAGATCGATAACCGTCGCTGTTGGAGGCGGGGGTGTTGACCCGCGTGAAGGGTCGCTCAGAGGCGTCGAACGGCTCAGAGCGCGAGGAGGGTGACGGAACGGGAGAGACCTCTTGGCCCGCTGTCTCGAGTAGCGGGGCCGACTGGGTTCTCCACTCGTCGACGCGGTGGAAGGCGTCGAGCGCGAGGGAAGCGGGCTCTTCCTCCGAATAGGGAGGAGCGACGGGCGGGGAGTAGTCGTCGGCGTTGGGCCCGGGGGACCACTCATCGTAGGCGGAAGGTCGAGTGGGCTGAGGGGTCCAGAGTATAGGTACGGGTGCGAGGGGCCTGGTGGACGGATCTGGTACTGGGAGGGGTGACGGTGAGGCGGCATCCTCGTCGTCAATGTTGAGTCGTTCGGGTTGGAAGTCTTCAGGGCGGAGGCCAGCGAGGACGATGGTAGCGTAAACGTCGTCGGGTATTTCGAGGGAGGCAATGTCGAAATCGAGGATGAAGTCTCTGACGGGGGAGAAGTCCATAGGAGAGGGGGATGGCGATGGTAGAGGGTCAAGAGTGGGGTTTATATCCTCTTCAACTTCCAAGGTTCTCACGGCTTCGGGGTTTGCCTCGTGGAATTCTCGGATTAACTCCGGGGAATTGACGTTCTCGACCGGCTCCCACGTGTTGTGTGCTGCGGAATACCCTTTCCACTTCAGGAGATATTGCAGTTTCCGGTACCGCCTTCTTGATCCGAGGATCTCTTCGACTTCGTATTCCTGATGATCGTCAACTAGATCTGGGGGTGGTTCGGTGTGGTTCTGGCCATGTTCGGCTGTTTCCGAATAGGGGGTCAGAAGGGACGTGTGGAAGACGTTGTGGATCTTCCATTGGGGTGGCAAATCTAATTTGTACACATAGGGCGAGATCACCTTGATGACACGGAAAGGTCCGAAGCGTTTCGGTCGAAGTTTCTTTGTCGGATATGGTAGGTTTAAGTTTGTCCCCTCGAGTAGGACCATTTGTCCCTCGGTGAAAGGTCGGAAGTGGCGTTGCCCCTTCTTTCGTTCATGGTACTTCCTTGTCATGTCCTGCGCCTGTCGAATGGCCTTTTGTGCTCGTTCCCGAAGTCCGCGGAGGTAGGTGGATCGTTCTTCTAGGGCCGGTAAGGTCGAGTCCGTCACCTGCTGCTCCTGAGCGCATGGAGTGAAGCCAATGAGTAATTCAAAGGGGGCTTTTCCAGTGGTGGAACTGGGCCAGGAGTTGTGCACGAATTGGGCAAGTGGGAGCCATCGTGCCCAGTCGCTTTGTTGGAAGTTGCCGTAGATTCGAAGGTATTGTTCCAGCCATTGGTTCGTCCTCTCTGATTGGCCGTCTGTCTGGGGGTGATATGCTGTACTGATGTTTTGGTTTATTTTGAGTCGTTTACAGAGATCCGTTGTCCATTTCGAGGTGAATCTCGTGTCTCGGTCCGATATGACAGTCTTGGGAATCCGTAATGAGGGAAGACATGCTGGGCGTAGAGTGCGGCCACTCCCTCAGAGTCGATTTTCTGCGTACAAGGGAGGAAGAACGCCGCCTTGGTGCAGTCGTGGTCGGTGATCGTCAGGATGGAGTCGTAGCCTTGCGAGGGTGGGAGGTCCACGATGAGGTCAAGTGCAATAGTTTCGAATGGCAGCGCGTTTGGTTTAACGGTGATTGGGTAAATTGGAACTTTGGGCCGAACTGTGTTGCTCTTTGTGGTCTGGCAGGTAGCGCATCCTTTGACGTATTGTCGGACGAAGGTTTTCATGTCGGGCCACCAATATCCTTGTTCTATTGCATGTAAGGTTTTCGAAATTCCAGGGTGTCCAGCGGTAACATGGTCATGATGCGCAGCAATCACCTCCCTCCTCAGGGCGTTGTCTGCCACGACAACGATCTTCCCAGTGCGGGTCCACAGGCCATGGGGTCCCAGCTCAAGGCGAAAGGGAGTGGACCAGCCAGCAATGTCCGTAGGCGCGGCTTCCTGGGCACGGAGTAACCTCTCCTCCCAGGGATCTAGAGGGGGTAACGAAAGCGCGGCAACGGACGCAAACAGTTCGCTAGGGAGGACCACGACATTCTTGTTGTCCAACGCCCCAGTGTCAAAATCCGGGCAACGGGAGAGAGGGTCCGCCCTCATCGTCTTGCCAGGCTTGTGGATGAGGGAGAGGTTAAAGTCTCCCAAGAGGGGAATGTAGCGGGCCACGCGTCGGTTTATGTCTCGAGGGTGACGGTAATATTGCAGGTTCTTGTGGTCCGTGTAGACTTTGATTTGGTGCCGCGCGCCAAGTAGTAAGTGGCGCCAGCGTTTCAGGGCATGGATGATCGCGAGGAGTTCCCGGTCGTGGACATCATAGCCGTGTTCGGGAGGGGACAGGGCGTGGGAATAATAGCTGATGGGTCGCGGGAGGCCAGTGGGTGATCGTTGAAACAGGATGGCGCCAAGGGCGAACTGGGAGGCATCGACTTCCACCTCGAAAGGTCGGTCATGGTCTGGGCGGTGTAAGGCCATGTCACGCTCGACGAGGCCAATGAGCTGTTTCACTGCGGTGCGTTGCGCATCTCCCCAGTGGAAAGGGACGTCTTTCTTCAAGAGATCGGTGAGGGGGCGAGCAATTTCGGCGAAGCCAGGGATGAAAGGGCGGTGATATCCAAAAACACCGAGGGTGCTTCGCACCCCAGAGACTGTGCTTTGCTCGGTTGGCCATTCCAGCAGGCCTTGCCTCTTCATAGGATCCAAGGAGATCTTGCCATCCTCGACTACGATGCCTAAGTAGTGCACTCGTGGTTGTTCGAAATGACACTTTGCCGCTTTGAGGAAAAAGGACTCGTCTTCGAAGCGCTGCAATAACCTGGTGGGACAATGGTCCGGTGAAGGGCCAAGTCCGCCGCGTTTCGATTTTGGGGTGGCGATGAGGAAATCGTCCATGTATATGTGGATAAAGTTGGGATAAGGCATTTAGTAGGTCGCGGAAAATGGTATGCATGCAGCGTTGAAGGTTCCCGGCGCATTCCGAAGGCCGAAGGGCATGACATTGGGGAGATACAAGCCAAAAGGAGTAATAAATGCGGCTTTCCAGCGGTCTTTCCGCCTTAATTCGGATGTTGTTATAGCCCCAGCGAATATCAAGGGTAGTGAAGAGCTGCTTTCCCTCCAGTTGTTCCAGGATTGTTTCGATACATGGGAGAGGGTAGACGTCGGGTATGGTCCATTCATTGACCTTCCGGTAATCTTGAACCGGGCGAAGGGAGCTGTCTTGCTTCTTCACAAAGAAGAACAGGGTCACCCAGGGCGAGTCCCCCTTCTCGATGTAGCCCAGCCGTTCCGTTTTCATCGATCCATTTGCGCGCCGCCTCCATTTCTGCTGGGCTGAGCGGGTAGGTCTTGCTTTTTATGGTGGTGGGAGCTCCTTCCTTGAGTTTAATTTCATGGTCGTCTAACCGAGCTGGGGGGAAAACGATGGGACAGTTCCTCAGAGAAGACCTTCCAGTGACGTTTGTATTCGTGAGGAAGGGAGGGGTCTCCCTGCTGCCGTGGGGCTTTGATTGCCCATTCTGTGGCCAGCGAGGTTTTGTTCAGACTCGGAGGGGGTATGACGCGTGGTTCGGAGATCTTAGAGACTCCGTTGGGCCATTCTGGAAAGTATTCCGCCCACTGTTTTAATTCGGGGTGTTTCTCCTCCAGGTCCCGTTTCTGACCTGCAGTCAATTTGTCATCCTGCAGTCGGAGCTTTAGGTGGGCCAACATCTTTCGGCTGTTTTCCCGCTTGATGTCCGCTTGTCTGAGTCGTTGCTTAGCGTGGTCTTCCACTCCGAGGAAGCGGGCTCTGGTAACTGCCCGAGTGGCTACTTCTATAGGAAGGTCGTCCCAGGTCATGTCCGTCCAGTTGATGTCTGGGTTAAAAGCCTTAAGCCAGGTAAAACCGAAGATTACTCGGTCTTTTCCTAGATTTGCAACAAGGAATAGTAGTTCCTCGCTCTTGCTACCCCAGGTGACGTGGAGTACGGCGTATTGTGTGACTGCACCACTCCGGTTGTGTGTTCCATCCACATTGGTGACTTGTACAGGTATTGGGAGCTGACGGGTGGCAATCCCCCACCGCGCAACTGTTCGCTGGTCAATAAAGTTTTCACTTGCCCCACTGTCAACGAGGGCTGCTTCTCCAACCGTTCCACGCATAGATCGAAAAATGCATATTGATTGACTTTATGCCTCGGTGTCGTACAAATGCAATGCGTGGTAGTTCTGCTCCGTGCCCAGGTTGGCGGACCGGAGCCTAGAGAAAATCCTCCCCGTCCTCTTTCTGTAGCTCGTCCCAACCCTTTCTCGCTCCTCTTGGTTTTCCTTCGAAGGTGTTGCGCCACCTCCGTCGGAGCCCCAGGATTGACGGTGGGTGTGGGGTCTTCAGGAGGGGAGCAGGTTAATAAGAGGGGATCTTGAGTGGGGGTTTCTTGGTCGTCATGACCGCTTTCCGCTGCATATGGTGGGGGTCGTGGTACGTATGCCGGAGGGGGTTGGCGCCAGTTCCCTGAGCGAGTTCTGGGCTGGGCGTAGGATGGCCTGCTTCCGGATTGCTGCCACTTGCTGTCCTCCTCTAGCGGGCTGGGGAACACATCTCGAGGGTTGTCCCCTGTGGCAATTTTTGACGAAGTGGCCAAATTGTCCACATCCCATGCATTGGCCTTCTTTACGGTATTTCTCTCGCTGGGCACGAGTTGCCAGGTTGGCTTCGGTGTGGGCAGTGTCAACATCCATGGCGAAGGGATCTCTCCTGGGCTGCGGGGTCTCGGGGGCAGCCCATCCCTCTTCTCAGCTGTTCCTGAGTCAGGGTTGGTCGGCTTGGCTGGCCTGGTCGCTGCCCTAGGAGGGCTACCCTAGCCTTGTGTCGGTTGTTCTGGTTTCTAGCGTCTCGTTCCCACTGTCTAGGGTGGTAGGCCAGGTCTCTTGGTTAAGGATAGCTTTCTTTAGTTCATGTTTCAGTCCTGCTTGGAACAGGTCCATAGTTCCAGCATCGTTTCGTGACCATCCGGCTTGTTTGACCAAGGTTTCGAAGCCTGCAATGTAGTATCGACGTCGTCATTAACCATTTTATGGTCCTTGAGTTTCTTGTAGGCGCGCTGTTTCTTATTTGAGTCGGTAAAGGCGTCTTTGAATGCCTGCTCGAACTCAGTCCAGATGGCCTCGTCATTGTGTGGGTGCGTGGTGCCTTCCAGTTTTGTCAACTGCTCTTCCTGCCAGTCATTGACCCTTTCTCCTTTTATATAGCTGATGGCCATGAGGACTTGGTTGAATGGGTTATTCATCTCGTCGCTGTTTTTGGTTTATGAGCTTCCACTGTTTGAATTCTTTTAGGAAGAGGTCGCTCCGATTCCTATCCCCATAGAAGATTGAAGGGGCCAGCCCTTTTAATCCTCCCGTACCCGGGTTGTGGGAGTGGCGGCAGCAGCGGTGATAGTGCTCCCTGCCTGAACCGTTCTTTGACTAGAGGAAGAGGCAGCCACGACTGGGATGGGGGGTAGCCCACTAGGGGTACTAGGGGCGGCCTGGGAGGAGAGTAGTGGGGGAGGAGGCTTCCTCCACGTTGGTAGAGGTCGTAAACTTGTGAGGATATTTGTTGTGCCATTGCGGGCGGTTGTTCGGGAGTAAGAGGATGGGTTCCTTGTAGGGTAACGATGGCACTGGTAGCGGCGGCGAGAGTATCGTCCGCGAGGGGTTTGGTTGTTGTTGGGGAGAGGCTGGGGGTTCTTCCTCGGCCTCGGAGTCAGAAGAATTCGAGTTTGAGACGCCGAATCTGCCTGGCGGTCTCGGGGATCGGTACGCGGGGTGTTCTCTATCAGTTTCTCTCCAGTAGCCTAAGCCTGCTGCAGTACAATGTATGGGTTGTAGGAGGTTCCTGAGCGGGTCCGGAAGATGTTCCCGTCCGGATCTAGTTCGATTAGGTACCAAGAGTGTTGATGAATTCGCAAGATCGTTGAATAGGTTTCCTCGTCCGTCACGAGTGGTTACTTGGTAGGTTCCTCTGTGACTTCTGGTTTGTGTAGCACCCACTGAGCTGTGCCTTTGACGTGTGCTGGTAGGCCGTCTCCTATTCGAACGGGATGTAGGTCCAAGTGTTGTTATCCGGGATAGAGGCGTTTAGGGACGTGTTGCCTGGACCGCAGCTGCTTCTGGTACTCCTAATCAGTACCAGTAGCGTGACTTTGTAATAGCGGTAAGCGTTGAGCTTGGGTTGGTGATGTGGGGCAAACTGTGGGTATTCC
>WTXI01000215.1:0-62632 GCA_022376515.1 Lactifluus volemus
TCCTTAAAGCTTACTTAAGATGTTGGTAATTAGATCCTCAATGTTGGTAAGTTGAGGATCTAATTACCAACATCTTAAGTAAGCTTTAAGGAGCATCTAATACAGTTTAAGGCCAAATGGGTTTTCCTGATGCAGCAGCCTTGACTGTGGCAGGAGAAATATGAGCGTTGAAGAATATTATGACGAGATATCACCAGCATCTTTCACAGATGCCGAAGAATCGATAATTGAAGTATCAGGCAGCTCGGGTAGAAATTCCACAGCCAGCAAAGGCAACGACAATGACACAGGAGTATACATGGGTGATCATGAAGGTGATGAGGAAGATGGGGGAGAAGTCAGCGATGGGAACAAAAAAAAATAATAAGGTTTGTTCCCCTCGTGTGAGTCGTGTCCCCCTCATGTTCTTTTAGGTCACTGATGGGATCACTGAACTGTTTAGGCATCTCGGCCGAAGGCCCGCGCGACATACAGGCGCACATCTGAGTAAGTGATAGTGCCTCTTTTCATTGAGCTCAAACCCAAGACTGACGGCAATTCAGAGATATGAACCAAGTTCACAGGCTGTGGTGCCAACGCCGTCACCTCCCCCACCAACTCAGTCAAGAAACCCTGTCAAACAAAAAAAACAAGCCACAGTTCGAGCAAGTAATAGATATCGCCTAAACCCTGAGACTCATCACCAGGCTACCAGTGGGAAATTCAAGCATGCAAAGGTCGATCTAAGTGGCTTGCGAAATGATTGGAAAATGAGCGTAAACTTGAACCCAGGTAATTTTCACTCTGCGTGCTCTCCAAGTTAATGGCTTAGAGTTCCATTGAACCATTTTAGTACCCCAGAAGAATCAGACTCAGACGCAACCCATACTACCCAAACACATCAGCAAAATGTCCAAGCAGCTTAAAGTTACTTAAAGTTACTTAAAAAGTTTTACTTAAAATGTGCTTAAAATATGCTTAAAATGTACTTAAAATTGCTTAAAATTGCTTTTCAAGTAGTTTTAAGTACATTAAGCGAAGCCTAAGACAATTAAGTCATTTAAGCACAATTAAGCAAGTTAAGCGATGCCCATTTTTTAAGCAAAGTGGCCATGTGATTTTTAATCAACTGCTTAAGTGTCATGTCTGTGTACTTAATTGCACTTAAAACATCTTGTTGACTGCTTACTGCACTTACCAGTTGCTTGATTATCAGGTGTCGCTTAATTGTCACTTAAAACTACTTAAAACAATTGGTTCACTGGTTACTAGTTATTGTGTTTGCTTATTTGTTACTTAAACATGTACAGTTGCTTAAATTCACTTAAAGTCACTTAAAGTCGCTTAATTATCACATGATTAGCTAAGCCTACTGAAAAATTTGTGAAGTTGCGAAGTTTTTGCCAAAGTCATGAAATTTTCACTAAGTCGTTCCGGTGCAACCACTTCTGTTGTTTACTCTTGTTTGCTCGATGTTGAACTTCGTTGCCTCATCATTTTCGTGCCTCTCGTTTTCTGCACATGCCACCGCGACTTGTGACTGACTTTTTTTTTTGAGTCCCAACGGGTCCCACTGCTGCATCCTCCGCCTCCTCTCCTCCTCTGCCTCTGCCTCCGCTGCGTCCTCCTCTGTCCTCCTGTGCCTCCTGCGCCGCCACCGCTTTCGCCACCTCCACATCGCGCGCCTCCTGGACCCAATGGCACTGCCGCCGTGCCGGGCGGCCCACAGCGTCATGCTGCCTACGCTGACGCCATCTGCACCCTCCTCGGTACGTTGTCACGCTGCCTGCCCCACCCCAACGCGTGCTGACTGTTCTTCACCTCCGCTGCCTCCTCCTGCGCTGCCGCCTGCACCACCACCTCCTGGGCCACTTCCGTTTCCTCCGTCGCCTCCACAATCAAACCAAGATATGCCAGACGGACCGTTGGTAGCTTCATTGCTGAGGTGCGCCACGGGCGCCCAAGGTCCAGGCAGCGGCATGCGATCGGCCAGTACCTCCATCTCCTGCAAGGACCAACTAGTGACGGGCGGTTCGTACAACCTCCACTTTGGGCGTCTCCCATCCCAAGATGAGGCACACAATCACCGACCAAACCCGCACGAAGAAGCTGAACCCTTCCTGCACACGGTTCTGCGCCAGGGCCGACTCGCAGACGCCCTCCCTGCGCTCGTCTCCGTCCTACGTGACACAGTGCCGGTGCTCGAGGTGCTTGCACGCATCTCAGCGCATGCGGTGCCAAAGGCTGCTGGGTGGTGGCGGGTGATGTTTAATCCTGGCGGGAGTGCAGGTAGGGGCGTCGCGCGGCACGCACTTGACTTCCGCGTGCTCTCCGGCTCACGGGTGGCACTCCTCGATGCATCAGAGTCGCTCTTCCGGAGTGCGCCTCAGCTCCAGCAGGAGGCTCAATCGCGGACGCAGGACGCCGTGGTGGGGTTTCGACCGATCCCTGGGCTCAGCCGTGCCATCGCCGATGCTGTCGCGGCTGGGCGCGGCCGTGGGACCGTTGCTGGGGTTGACATTGGCATCGTATGTGGTGCGGCGGACGTGGTCGTGGTAGGCGAGGCATTGTGGGCGGGCATCGCGCGTGGGAGCGGGCTGAGCGGTGATGTAGTCGTGAAGATGGAGGATTCATGATAACTGCCGAATCATCGTATCGTCCTCCCTGCCCCCCATGCCTCTACCACTGGATTGTGTCCTTAGTTCTAGTTACTAATGTTGTAGTGTAATCTCAAATAAACTTTGCTTAAAATGTTCTTAAAAGTGCTGAAAACTAAACATGCTTGAAATTCATGCAAATGTCAAAATTGACCTGATTTTAAGTAAATAAAAAAACAGAAAATAAGCGAAATTAAGCGAAAATAAGCGAAAATAAGTGAAAATAAGCAAATTCCTGGAGGCCGACTTGTCTTAAAATGACTTAAAGTGCTTAAAGTGCTTAAAGTACTTAGGAGTACTTAAAAAAACTTTTTAAGTAACTTTAAGTAGAAATAAGCTGCTTGGACATTTTGCTGATGCAGTGTGATAGCCTAACGACCCCGAATCCTGAGTTGGACATCTCAGGTTCTACAGCAGTGACAAGCGAATTTCACAATGAAGAGTCCAAAGATATACCCAGCCAAGTAAAGCATTGTAAATCTCATGTGGAACAACTTTCTAGAACAGATCAGAGAGGTACCGTGCCCAGTGGCAAGGTTGGATCGCCACATAACACAGCACAAGTAAGGTTCAGGTTCAACGCTTGGATTTGGGTTGATAACCACCAGCTTCATTGAAACAGATGGGGATTGTACTCTCTAGAGATACAAGTGGCGCAGAGAGTGACAGCAGACTTAAAACATCAAAGCGTTTGAGAAAGGCAAGGCCCACAACAGCTGACTTACCTTTCCGTCCATCCAAGGTAAACACAAGCACGTGGCGCAAGAAATTCATTCCTGCTCTGTTGAGCTGGGCCGGCATGCAAATCGACCCATTCGGGATGAACAGTATGATCAATGAACCGGTGGAGGAGATGTGGTGGACCGCATTTCCAGCTGAGCCACTCAACGAAAGGGGACTAGAGGTCGTATTGGCTGTGGTACATACCAGGGTCTGATTGGACAGTGGGGATGCGTTATTAAATCCTTCCAGGTCGAGAACACGCTCAATAATTGGCACAGTGACATCGGGAAAGCTGGGCACCAGGCCGTCGTAGATGTTACGGTTATGCGGGTCGTTCGGCCCATTTCTTACTGTTTTCCGTCTGATTTTCGACTTGTGTTGTGACCTAGGATCCCTTTCCTTGGCCAGCCCCCTCTGTTCCGCTTCTAGGGGCTGTGCGTCGCCATTTTGGACGTGTATTTGACTCAGGGATCATGACTCAAATCTTGAGTCAGCGTTCTTGACTCAGATCTTGAGTCAGACGCACTGAGTCAGTCCTTGAGTCATCAGAACTGACTCAGGTCCTTAGTCAATAGTCTTGACTTCGCTATTGTACTATGACCTTTGTAGGATAGTTGGCTGGCCCTCTGTACGCATAAATAGGGCCCTGTAGATGAGCTAAAGCCCCAGCTTCAGCTTCGTCTAGAGTCGCAGTTCATTGTCTCCTGCTCACACTCGCATCGCATCTTTCTCCTCTACTTGTTCATCCCCTCTTCGTACCTTGATCTAGGTACCTCACGCCACGATCAGACATCTGTGAATTTGTTCCATTTCCTCTGGAACTAGTTCCCAGACGCCTGAACCCTAATACGAACGCGCTGAGAGAAGTAGTTCCCACTTCTCACACCGCGTCCGCCCTCAAACCTTAGTTCAACCTCCCACGAGTGTCCTTGGAAGGCGAGCATCCCTTGCGCTCCAATTACACTCGCGCCCGTGTTGCGGTTGAACCTACACATCGTCATCTATCTATCTGCCACCATCTATCCCTTTTGGGAACGGTAACTCCGACCATCGCATGCGCCGGCCCGCTAGTCCGTCTCGCGCGATACAGACACCCAGAGTTCGCACAGTCAAGTCTACTCCCTGTGGGACCTTGCCTGTGTGTGCTAGAATCGACTATTTGGTGTTGCTAGTCTTGTCCAACTCGCCACAGCAAATAGCCAACCAGAACGACGCTCACTTCGAGCCACGGTCCCTGCGAACCGTGACATAAGCTGAAGCTCTTATCCCTCCACTTCTTCGTCACAAGAAGTGTACCCCGAACGAACCAGACCGTTGCCCACTTTCTTTTCAGGCCGAGAAAGTGTGTGCCAGAGTGCACAGAAATTTTTCGTTCCTCTTGCTAGAGTGAACAACTTATAGGCTACTGAGACCGCTCCTCTTGCGAAGAGTGGGCGATTGATCGACAAGACGGCTTCCATAACACTTGGTTGGACCACAGAAAAGGGGAAGCTTACCAGAGTCGAAACCAGAAACGAACCAGACCTCCCAGACCACGTAGTTGGACACGCCTTCTGGGTAGAACATCCAGGGAACCCCAAGCGAACTGCCTATTGGGCTTTTGAGAAGGCGGAACCACACGGACCCATTGAGTTTATCAACCAGAAGTGGTATCACATCGAGTGGTTGATAAACCAGACACCTACGCAACGGAGATAGGGAGATACGTCACAGACGACGATATCAAACGATTTGAACTTGGCTGGTGGCGTCCTAGTGATCCACAGCACCCAGACTATCCAGTACACGCACTGTCCTTGACACCGGCGGGCTCAGGAACTGGTAGTACCCCAGAACGACCCGAAGCACTTTCACCTACTGGCCAGTTGTTTGAACCGGTCTATCAAGCCGCACAAGCCCCTCTAACCAGTGTTCCCCCCGGAATTCTCCAACAGCTTGAACCATCAACCTCAACGCTACAGGTGCCCCCAGTACAAAAGCAAATGGAATCACCATACTCTGACGTCAGTGTGTCGATGGTGACAGACCCAACCAGTGGAATGTTGGTAGATCCCACCATGTTTCCAGCCGCTTTCTCCCCCGCTCCACAACCTCATCCTAGCGTGCCTAGTGGCAGTGCGTCATCAGGTCAGCTGCAGTCAGCACTGCCATCACCGCACCAGCAGCACTAGCTGGCATCACAGGATTCAGCTCCTCTGGGCAACCTGGGGAGGACCTCCGGCTGGGGCACAGCCGGGAGGAAGTGGAGGCGGCGGCGGAGGTGGAGGTGGAGGCGGAGGTGGAGGCGGAGGTGGAGGCGGAGGAGGAGGAGCTCCCCCTCCAGGAGGACAAGCAGCAGGTGGTCAACCACACCAGCCTTCAGCCCTCTTTGGCACGATCCCCGAAATTTTCAATGGGGATCGTGACGACCTCGCACGCTTCCGTCGCGCCTTCACAGTCTTTTGGGAGATGAATCGGGACCACCCCTCCATAAGTAGCCCCTACATGCGGGTCCTCACCTGTGTGGGAAGGATCCGAGGCAAGGCAGTCGACCAGTGGGTCGATGGAATCATCCAACCCTTGATGAATGGGGTAGCAATGTGGCGGCAGTACCCAAATCACCTTCTGGCCATTGACCCAAACGACGAACAGGTCTGGACGGACTTTGACAATGCGTTCAAAGCTCAGTTTCAGAACACTGTGGCCAGGGAAGAGGCACTGGGGCGTCTGCTCACCCTGCAGATGCAAGGGGAAGACCTCAAAACGTACATCAATGATTTCAATACACTAATCGCTCTGCCAAGTGGGGTCCAAATGAGCAAGGGACCCTCCTTCGATTCAAGGATGGCTTGAAGCGAGTCCTCCGTGAAAAGATCATTGATTTTGAGGCCACCCTACCCGATACTCTGAAGGGATGGCAAGACGCGGCCTTGAGGCGTCAAGGGAGGTGGATCGAAGCTAGGCCACCTCTGGAGACAAGCCAGGCCAAAACTTCCGCCAACGCCTTGCTATGGCGCTAGGGAGGTACCAGCAGGACAGACACACAAACCCCGACCTTCTGACGCCATGGACGTTGACGCCATCCATACAGGGGGGCCTACCCCTGAAGAAAAGAAGAAACTAGTGGCGGAAGGTCGCTGCTTCACCTGTCGGCGACAGGGCCATGTGAGCCGCATGTGTCCTGAGAAGAAAAAGAATCAGAACAAGGGCAGCAAGCCTGCACAGCGCCCCGCTACAGTGCGGGCTGTTGAAGAAGAAAAGAAAGAAATCACACGCGACCAGCTCATGGACGGACTTATGAAGTTGTCTGACGACGACAAGGAACACTTTATCAAGGATATGGTTGACTCCACCGACTCTGCGCCCCAGGATTTTTGAAGAGCTCGTGCCGCGCGACCTGGGTACGAGCCTTAGGACTGAAACGAATGTACATTAGCTATGCCAATGCCAATGCTTTGAATTTGCCCATTTCGTTTTCAAATGTCCACAAAACGGTCGCAGATGTCGCCTTAGTCGACAGTGGAGCCACAGAAAACTTCCTTGATCAGCGCACAGTCCGCCGATGGGGACTCAGCACTCATAAACTCCCCACCCCCGCTACGTCTACAATGTGGATGGAACCCAGAACCAGGCTGGGACACTCACGGAGTATTGTGTTCTTCGCTGCGTCGTGGGGGACAAGGATACTCTCCAGCGGTTCTATGTCACCAATCTTGGCAAAGATCGTGTCCTCTTGGGGCACCCCTGGCTCTCAGAGTTCAATCCTCGCATCGATTGGACCAAAGGAGAAGTACAGAACGGAGGAGTACGGATCGAAACCAAGTGGAGGAAGTTCCAGCGCCCTCGTCAGATATACAAGGACAGGGAGAAGGAACCAGCACGCATTGATCGCACCAATGTGGCCCAGGAATGGGCCATAAAGGCGCACCAAGAGCAGGTAGCCAGTGGGGAAAAGCACGAGGTGCTACCACCCCAATACCGAGACTATGCGGACGTCTTTGACGAAGAAAAATCCCATCGTTTCCCACCTTCACGACCAGAGGATCACGCCATTGTCTTGAAGGAGGATGCCCCAGCTTCCATCAATTGTAAAGTCTATGCCCTCACGAGGGAGGAGAAGGAAGCGACCCAGAAGTTCTTAAAGGAGAATGAGCAGTGGGGATTCATCGAAAAGTCCAACTCTCCTTGGTCGACCCCTTGGTTCTTTATAAAGAAAAGAGATGGGAGTCTCCGACCCATCCAGGACTATAGGGAAGTGAACAGTTGGACGATTCGAGATGTGTACCCCATCCCTCGCATTGAACAAATTCTGGAAGCGTTGCATGGACGCACCCTCTTCACGGCACTGGACATTCGTTGGGGCTATCATAACATCCAGATTCGCCCTGAGGATCGATGGAAGGCCGCGTTTAAGACTCCCTTTGGCCTGTACCAACCAAAGGTGATGCTCTTCGGCCTCCAGAACTCTCCAGCCACCTTTCAGCGTTGCATGGATCGAGTCTTTGCTAAGATCATGAACCGCTACCCAGGGAAGGTGTTTGTATACATGGACGATGTCTTGGTGGCCACAGGGGGGACGTGGAGGAACATAGGAGGATAGTCCGAGAAATCCTCGAGATGTTCCGCCAAGAATCCTTCTTCCTCAAACTGTCGAAGTGCAAGTTTGAGCAGACCAGCATTGACTACCTTGGCATCCGCGTGGAACACGGGACCATCCGCATCGATCCCACGAAGAGGAAGGGACTATCTCAATGGCCTCGAACCTTGTCTTCAGTGAAGGAAGTCCGGAGTACGCTTGGTGTGTTGGGGTATCAGAGACCATTCATTCCCCACTTTGCCACCTTGCGGCACCACTCACTACCTACTGAAGAAGGGACGACCATTCAAGTGGACGGATGAGTGCACCAAGCCTTGGATGCACTCCTCCAGATCATAGAGTCCGACCCTGTCCTCCAGAGACCTGACTATGACCGCCCCTTCGAGATGGAGGTGGACGCGTCCCAGTATGCCACTGGGGCCATCCTCTACCAACGAAATGACAAACAGAGGCTCTGTCCAGTGGGCTACCACTCCCAGACATTGAACGAAGCTGAGAGAGGGTATGACGTCCATGATAGAGAGCTCTTGGCTGTAATTCGGGGTTTGCGACGATGGAGACACTTGTTCCTCTCCTCTCCCTTCACTGCCATTGTGCACACCGATCATAATAACCTTCGATACTACCGGCAACCCCAAAGAATCAACCGACGCGTAGCAAGGTACCTTAGTGACCTTGCGGACTACAATTACAAACTGGTGCACCGCCCAGGCAAGCTGAACAAGGCTGACGCGCTGTCTAGACCACCAGGGGTGGACGAAGGGAAACACGACAACGAAAACACCCTTGTCCTACCTGACAAACTCTTCGCGCGGGCAGCGGAGGTCAGCGACCTTGAACAGCAGGTCTGGGATTGGCAAGCACGCACACCAGACTACTTCACAGAATTGCATCGCTCCTACCCACTTGATTCAGTGAACCACCATTGG
This sequence comes from Lactifluus volemus, assembly GCA_022376515.1. Taxonomy (NCBI): domain Eukaryota; kingdom Fungi; phylum Basidiomycota; class Agaricomycetes; order Russulales; family Russulaceae; genus Lactifluus; species Lactifluus volemus. The sequence continues at coordinate 8,865 of WTXI01000215.1, forward strand.
GTGCACCAAGGAAGACCTGTGGTCGCGGACCAGGAGGATCTGAAGCGACAGATCCTGCATGAGTACCATGACCACACCTTGGCTGGGCACCCAGGCATCGCCACGACGCTTCAGAAGGTGTCTGAGGACTACTGGTGGCCAACGATGCGACAGTTCGTCCAGAACTACGTCAAGGGATGTGCAACTTGCCAAATGACGAAACCCAACACTGTGAAACCTAAACCACCATTGATGCCGATCACTGTTGAACCGAAGGCAATCCCTTTCCAGACCATCTCCCTTGACCTCATCACCGATCTCCCAGTCTCAAAGGGGTATGATTCGATCCTCACAGTGGTGGACCACGATTGCTCGAAGGCAGCCTTCTTCTTGCCCTGTCAGAAGACAATTGACGCAGAGGAAGTGGCCCGGCTCTATGTGGAACACATCTTCCCTCTCTTTGGCTGCCCCCACCACGTCATCTCGGACAGAGATCCCCGTTTTACTGCACACTTCACCCGCCAGATGTGCGAACTGCTAGGAATCACACAGAACATCAGCTCTGCTTATCATCCGCAGACTGATGGACAATCAGAACGCGCTAATCAGTGGGTGGAGCAGTATTTGCGGATCTATGGAAGCAGCCAACAAGACGACTGGGCAAACCTTCTCCCTCTTGCCCAATTTGTTCACAACTCCTGGCCAAATGCGAGCACAGGGAAGGCTCCCTGTGAGCTCTTGTGGGGCGCAAACCCAATCATCCATCCCTCCGGAAAAAGCACAAACATCCCTGCGTTACATCAAAGGCAGATGTGGCTTAAGGAGGCTAGGGAGCGCGCCCAGGATGCTATCAGAAAAGCACAGGAACTGTGGCTGAAAAGGCGCCAGAGAAAGAAGGGCCAAAGACACTTCTACCCATTCGAAAAAGGACAACAAGTATTGTTGGAGGGAACAAACCTAAAGACAATATATCCGTCCGCAAAGTTGGGACCAAAGAGATATGGTCCATTCCCCATCATTGACGTCATTTCCCCAGTGGTGTACCGCCTCCAGCTTCCCCCGCACTGGCGCATTCACAATGTCTTCCACGCGTCCTTGTTAACACCTTACAAGGAGACGGAGGAACATGGGCGTAACTTCACAGAACCGCCACCTGATCTGATGGAAGGCGAACCAGAATATGAGGTGGAGCAGATCATTGATGCGCGCAAGAAAGGGAAGGCAGAAAAGCTTGAGTATCTCCTTCGTTGGAAGGGATATTCACCCGCTCATGATAGTTGGGAACCCGCTGGCAATGTGAAAGCTCCAGAGCTCATTAAGGAGTTCTATCAGCGCAACCCCAATGCAATAGGAGGGGGGAGGATAAAAGCCAAGAGAAAGCGACGTATTCGCACCATCATCACCCCCACTACCTCCTCCTCCATGAGTAATGCCCTACAACTTGCGTTCCAATACCCCAACTCGGAGGATGACTACCTCCAACTCCTCGACTCGTCGTTCAACTCCCTCGCGGTCTGTGAGGGGGGAGAGTGGTCCTTCTCAGAGGCGTCCCTTGCCGAGGACACCCCAGCAGAACCAGCCCAGATCCGCACCTCCACCGTACAGGAGGACCACCCGCTCGCCTCGCCAAGAGCCTCGCCGCAGCCCCTCGTACCATCCGAGGACCCCGTCTCCTCTCCCAGGACCGACGCCGCCTCCCCAACTCTCGCCTATCCAGGAAGCCCTGGAGACGCTAGCAGCGGACATGAGATTCCAGCCAGAAGTCATGTCCTGGAGACCCCCACGCGCTGCGATCCGAATCCCCTCACGATCCCTGGAAGGTCTTCAGCTGGGCCCAACCTTCTGCAGGTAACAGTACTCATCAACTCCAGGGGTACGTGCAGCAGATGGGGACGGCCTACGTCCACTCGTCGTCGCGTCTTCGTCGCATGGGGGGCCGTCTGGTGGTGATTCCGGAGTCAGCCCTCTGAGAATCACTGGCAAGCGCAAGAGGAGGGGGAAGAAGTCATATTATTGCGGCAAGTGCAACAAGGACGGGGTGGACCACAAGTACGAGAACTGTCCTTTGTGGAGGGAGTGCCTCTATTGCCAGAAGAGAGGGCACTACTCCCATGACTGTCACCACCCCCATACGCGTTGCACTGTCTATAGGTGCCGAGTCTTCCCTGACCACCAGTACTATGGGAGGACTGTCCTGTCAAGGCCACGGAGTTGCGGCCCGTTACTCATCTTTGGGATGAGTATGACGCAGATGACGTCGACGCAGGTGAGGCGCTTTGGGATGACATTGACTGGGAATCCATGGACAGGGGTGACTGAGGCGCATGGTGGTACATGCGCCTAGGAGAGAGGGTACTGTTACGGTTATGCGGGCCGCCCGGCCCATTTCTTACTGTTTTCCGTCTGATTTTCGACTTGTGTTGTGACCTAGGATCCCTTTCCTTGGCCAGCCCCTCTGTTCCGCTTCTAGGGGCTGTGCGTCGCCGTTTTGGACGTGTATTGACTCAGGGATCATGACTCAAATCTTGAGTCAGCGTTCTTGACTCAGATCTTGAGTCAGACGCACTGAGTCAGTTCTTGAGTCATCAGAACTGACTCAGGTCCTTAGTCAATAGTCTTGACTTCGCTACTGTACTGTGACCTTTGTAGGATAGTTGGCTGGCCCTCTGTACGCATAAATAGGGCCCTGTAGACGAGCTAAAGCCCCAGCTTCAGCTTCGTCTAGAATCGCAGTTCATTGTCTCCTGCTCACACTCGCATCGCATCTTCCTCCTCTACTTGTTCATCCCCTCTTCGTACCTTGATCTAGGTACCTCACGCCACGATCAGACATCTGTGAATTGTTCCATTTCCTCTGGAACTAGTCCCAGACGCCTGAACCCTAATACGAACGCGCTGAGAGAAGTAGTCCCACTTCTCACACCGCGTCCGCCCTCGAACCTTAGTTCAACCTCCACGAGTGTCCTTGGAAGGCGAGCATCCCTTGCGCTCCAATTACACTCGCGCCCGTGTTGCGGTTGAACCTACACATCGTCATTATCCATCTGCCACCGTCTATCCCTTTTGGAACGGTAACTCCGACCATCGCGTGCGCCGGCCCGCTAGTCCGTCTCGCGCGATACAGACACCCAGAGTTCGCACAGTCAAGTCTACTCCCTGGGACCTTGCCTGTGTGTGCTAGAATCGACTATTTGGTGTTGCTAGTCTTGTCCGACTCGCCACAGCAAATAGCCAACCAGAACGACGCTCACTTCGAGCCACGGTCCCTGCGAACCGTGACAGTAGATCTGTTATATGAGGACCCGGTCAAGTTTGGGGATGACGAGGCTCGCGCAGAGTATGTCGAGCTGGCATTGAAACCGCCTGAGTTCAGATTCATTTATAGAGACCCAGATGCAACAGTAAGCCTCAAAAATGCATGGTACAGGGTCCGAGTCTGACATAACCTGCAGAGTACACATGGCGCGTTTTGTTCTAATCTCATTGCAAAAGTGTATGCCCCACATATACGGAAGTTACAGCTGAAACTAGAAGATGATCCCCCTATGCACGTCGGAGCACTTGCACTTTCAACTACAGCGGTAATCTCACTATTCCTTTAATTTCACTCATACTTATCAAAGCCCACAGGTCAAGCATGGTCTCACTGGGTTCAGGAGTCGCGATGAGGAGGAGGATATGACCACCTTGATGACCACTGACAAGAGCCAGAACGGCTTCTGTTATGGTTATGCGGGCCGTCCAGCCCATTTCTTACTGTTTTCTGTCTGATTTTCGACTTGTGTTGTGACCTAGGATCCCTTTCCTTGGCCAGCCCCTTCTGTTCCACTTCTAGGGGCTATGCGTCGCCGTTTTGGACGTGTATTTGACTCAGGGATCATGATTCAAATCTTGAGTCAGCGTTCTTGACTCAGATCTTGAGTCAGACGCACTGAGTCAGTTCTTGAGTCATCAGAACTGACTCAGGTCCTTAGTCAATAGTCTTGACTTCGCTACTGTACTGTGACCTTTGTAGGATAGTTGGCTGGCCCTCTGTATGCATAAATAGGGCCCTGTAGACGAGCTAAAGCCCCAGCTTCAGCTTCGTCTAGAATTGCAGTTCATTGTCTCCTGATCACACTTGCATCACGTCTCCTCCTCTCTTCTTGTGAATCCCCTCTTCGTACCTTGATCCAAGTACTTCGCACCACGATCAGACATCTGTGAATTTGTTCCATTTCCTTGAAACAAGTTCCCAGACACCTGAACCCTAATACGAACACGCTGTGAGAAGTAGTCTCACTTCTCGCCTCGCGTCCGCGTTACAAACCTTAGTTCAACCTCCCACGAGTGTCCTTGGAAGGCGAGACTCCCTTGTATCCCAATTACACTCACGCCCGTGTTGCGGTTGAACCTACACATCGTCATTCATCCATCTGCCACTGTCTATCCTCTTTAGGAACGGTAACTCCGACCATCGTGTGCGCCGGCCCATGTTAACCGCCTCACGCGATACGAACCCCGAGAGTTCGCACAGTCAAGTCTACTCCTTGTTGGACCTTGCCTGCGCGTTCTAGAATTGACTATTTGGTGTTGCTAGTCTTGTCCAACTCGCCGCAGCAAATAGCCAACCCGAACAAAGCTCACTTTGAGCCACAGTCTCTGCGAACCGTGACAGCTTCACTGACAGCTGGTGGGGGAATAAGGCTTGCAGCTGGGTCGGGAGCGCTGAAAGGCTCAACAAATCTCAATGGGGGAAACTTGTTGACCGCACATTTACTTTCATCCCAGATAGTAAGAAGTTAGGTGTTAAGGTTCCAAGTGGGACCTTTGTACGAAGTGTACGTTCATTCGTGAAGTCAAGAACAAGTCTTGCAAGACGTGCAAGACAAGGTCAAAGGTTCGATAAAAGATGAGACTTAGTAAACGACTAAGTCAAGAGCGTTTCAGAGGTCAAGGGCTTTGGGCTTAGAGATAAGACCAAAGTGTCAAGAAGTCGAAGAGCGCGATGTCAAGAGAGTTCTCTCAGGTCTGATGCTTCTAGGCAAGCAAGGTTCTAATAGATAGAAGACTTGGATTGCGAAACAAAACTGAGACTTAAGGTCTCTAGGGCAGAAAGTACAGGGTTTATATACAAGAAGACGAGGCTATGTGCACAGCCATAGGGGCTGTGACCTTTGTACAGCTTTCAGGGTTTGAAACATGTTCCAGGAATCAGCAAGTCATCCTGTACATGTGGCTGTTACTTGTGGCTGTACGGTGCTGTGCGAGGCTGTATCATGAGAGAAATAAGTAAGCAATCTGAAACAAAGCGATCAGCAGTCCATTTGCATAAGCAAAGGAGTCAGCAGAAATGAGTCAGCAGTCCGAAAACGTATAGTATGAGTCAGCAAACACATGTCAGTCCATAACATTAGGGAACGGCACTGATGAACGCGATGGTGAACGCGTGGCCGATCTTCGCTCTCGCATCGAACTGGATTGGTATGTTATTCACTTTCTTGTGTGATCCTGTACTCACAGATTCATTATTTAGATCCCCCGACAGAACAGCCTGAGCCGCTTCAACAGCGTTAGGCGAGGCGATGACGTGGACTCAGACTCAGAATTCCATAAACAACTTGAATTTGATTTTCATGTAGTAACCAGAATGTAGATACTCAACTCGGAATGGGACATTTTTGCGCACACATCAGGAAAACCTATAATTTGCTTAAGTGGTGATTAACATTGCTTAATGTGCTTAATCTGAATTTTAAGCACATTAAGAGCCAGTTAAGAAACATGGGATTAAGCACAGGTAATACCACCTCGTTGCTTAATTAAGCACTTTTCTGCTTAATTGCACTTGATTAAGCAGATTTTGCTTAATTAAGCTAATTAAGCAAGATCTAAGTAACATCAAGCATCTTTCACATTTTTAACTTTTCATCATAATTTCAAATTTTCAAATCAAATATAAGGCTCAAAATTTATATATTCAAGATAAAACTACAACATTAATACTGGGACTAATCTACAGGCTTTGGTGCAAGGGGTGGGACTGCAGGGCCACAGGAGGTGGTGGTGGCAGGGTCAGAGACACGGGATGCAGGAGGTGCGGTGGGGTGCAGGAGGCGCGGCGGGGTGCAGGAGGCACAGAAGGCAGGAGGGGGTGTGGGGCGCGGGGCGTGGGAAGTGCAGGAAAAGCCACAGCGCAGGAGATAAGCGGCGCGGGAGACAAGGGAGGTGCAGGAAGCGCAGGGGAGCCCACGGCACAGGAGGAGGGAGGGGGCAAAGGCAGAGGAGGCAAAAAAAAAAGGTCAGGACACATTGGGGCGGAGCAGGAAGTGTACAACGTACCAAGGAGGAGGCACAGAAGGCATGGCGCAGGCAGCATGCGCTGTGGACCCCCGCAGCCCATTCCAGGAGAGCATGAGAGGTGCAAGGCGCGCGGGAGGCGCGGGGGTTGCAAGGGGCATGGGAGGCGTGGAGGCAGTGGCGCAGGAAGTGGTGTTCCAGGCGGCAGAGGCAGAGGAGAGGAGGAAGCAAAAAAAAATTAGTCAGGAAGCATTGGGCGGGGGCTGGGCAATGAGACAACGTACCGGGGAGAGGCGCAGAAGGCGTCGGCGTGGGCAGCGTGATACCACAGACCGCCTGTGGATCCCGGAGGAGGCAAAAGTGGTGGGGGAGGCACAGGCACAGGAAAAAAAGAACATAACGATGCGACAGAGGCAGAGGCAGAGGCAGAGAGAAGGTGGAGGAGGCACAACGTTGAAACGAGTAGCGATGAACTTTTCCACGCAAGAGGAACAGGGCTAGCGTTGAGGCGGGGCAATTTGACAACGCAATCAAGAAGCGGCACAGGAATGACATGGGGACGGGGACAGAGGGAAGGATAGAAAGAGGTGGCAGACATGAAAACAATGAGGCACGAAAATCAACATCGTGCAAACAGTGGTAAACAAAACCACATGGTTGCTGCACGACTTAGCGAAAATTTCACAACTTGGCATAATTTCACAACTTAGCATATTTTTTGGACTTCAGATAGATTACATAAATTATTTTCATTTGCTTAGCACACAATTAAAAGGTGCTTAAAATTCTCTTAGGTTGCTTAAACTATTTGTTTACTTAACATGATTTAAGTTTGCTTAGGTTTCATTATTAGCCATGATAAAACCTGCTTAGTTGTGCTTAATGTGGATTAATGGGTTTAATGTGCTTGACGTGCTTAAGCAAGAAAAAAAAGAAATTTTTTATTAAGCAGAGGACAGTAATCAAGATCATTAAGCAAAAGTAAGCAGTAATAAGCACCATAATCACCATAAGAAAAATATCATGTTTTCCTGATGCATTATCATGATCTAAGTGAGAAACTAGAGCCAGTCAAGAAACTAGACCTAGTCGAGAAACTAGACCTAGTTGAAAAACTAGAGCCAGTGGAAAAACTAGAGCCAGTGGAAAAACTAGAGCTAGTCAAGAAACTAGCGGCACTAGGGCTAGTTTCGTTACTAGAGCATGACAAGTTCCCTAGAGCTAGTACAGAAACTAGAGCGACTAGAGCGACTAGCCAGTACTAGCTGGTACTAGCAGTACTAGCTCTAGGTCGCTCTAGTAACATCACATCTTGCTGATGTATGCTCCTATAAGCCTCCAGCTATGTCTAGCCCAGGAGCCGTAAGATAGCCGGTGTGAGATGGGGGAGGCAAAGGACGGTTTGGAGGAAATGCTATGACAACTCTATTTTCGACTTCAGCTTGTCACGTTCCGGAACTATGAGTATACGAAACTCACAATGAGCATTGTGTAGTAAACAGCTTTTTTAAAAGTGCTGAATTTGTTGAACATCTTCTTCCCGGGTCGGTGGTGAGACGGTAGTGTCGTAACCCGCTGGCGACGATCAAGATGACCAAAACACCAAAAGAACTCAGGGAAGATGTGGGAATCTTAGATATAGTTAAAGCGCTGGGTAACGACAGCGCCATCCCGATCGAAACGATAACCTCGCGTACTTTCCGCACACAAGAACACAGAAAAATGTGAACGCGAAATTGAGACACCACTAGAGCAACAACATAAGAGGCGAGTTGGCCGCGAACCAGCTCGGCGTTGTCCCGAGTAATTCTCAAAGCGAAAGTCGCCTGCTTTTGGATGTAGCGGATCCTCTGGGTCACGGAAAGGATCAGATGTATCAGCGAGCTTGGATTTGACAAAGAGGTCCATTGTTGAGAAGTCAGTCTTAAGATCTCCTTGCGGTTGGTCATTAATGGGATAGGTGCTGACATCGGGCGTAAGATTGTCACTCAAGGTATCTGGATTGGCGTGTGTATTGACGAACTTCAAATTTGGGGCGAATGGTGTCGCTGCCTCGATCTACCAAATGTTAGTGAGTCATAGCAGATGCGGAAACAAGGACTATGCCTACGAATTGCGTGTACATCTCAACTTCTCTCGTTGCTGTCCCAACTTTTGGCAAAAGCCCTCGAATCCGAGCACTTGGGGCATCCTGAAAGATCGGAAGGAACCTGTCATAAAATTCCGTTAGTGGCATCGCGCCCAAGAACAGATCGTTTATTTCCAAAGCGAGATAATAGTTGGCATAGCCATGTATCGAAGAGGCATCCGTATAACTTCCATTAGAGTACTCGTCGGATTGGACGCGTTTAGGGGTGGGGTGACTGGTCGGTTAGTACGTGTTGAGTAAATTGCGGATGGCGAAACAGCACATTTGCTGCTAATATGTGAGAAAGCAAATCCGGGTTGACAAAGGATGGAGAACCAGTGGAGAATGGGTGACCAACCATGAAAACTTGCAGAGGGTTTGTCACCTGTACGTGTAATCGAACAGGTGGTACGGCCCTACTACACCAAAATCGGGCCGGGACGCAGGTCCGGGAAAGGTGACCGGGCGGTTAACAGGCAAAGTTTAGAGTTAAGTTGAGACTTCCATTTCATAGATGTCAGAAACTACAAACATAGTACTGGCAGGCCACAAGGTCGGCAGATATACAGCAAAGACGAACCAGAAAATTCTCAGCCACACACTTTCATACGCTGGCAGTAAACCGAAGGAAAAATCGCCGATATGTGCCCTAATAGCTTTTACTTCTCCAAATTCTGTAAATGTCCATCTGCAAAATCTGGGACCTTCTCTTCATCCAAGACTATCTGAGGTGGCGTGTGGTCTTGTGTACCATCTTCAACTACCACAGCATGATTATTCTCAAAGCGTAACCCACGGTTCCTGGACCGACGAGTTTGAGGTGAGCATTCGCAAGATCGGGTGAAATCAGCGATGTAAAAACCTACTCTGTCAGCATTACAACGAATTTGATTGCAGTAAAGGCAATGATGCCAATCATCATGCACATAGAGCCCCCGTAGCCAGGTACGACTGTGCTTTTCCCATCGACGACGACCGTCTTTTTGAAATGCCTCGTGTTAGCGATTATGGTCTCGGTTTGCGAAGTCCCCGATGACATCATCTATTTATCCCCAGGAACACGTTTAATCGACATTCGCAGACAGAAAAAACCAAGACAGAAGAGACGCACGTTTCCGACTTGATAGACAATCCCCAGGAATAATGCACAGAATCCAGGTGGACTCAACTCAGCTATTAGGATAGGTGTAACGCCCATCGCCCCCTGCACCCCAAATTGTACCCAGAATACGCCAGCGGAAAGCTTCGCGACGGTCGAAGGGATGATCCAGAGAGGAATGAAGGCCATACCCAAGACAATAAACATAATTATTGTGAGCCTGCGACCAATAAACTGTGAAAGACACCCTGATATCGTGCCGCCACTGTTGCGTGCCCGTGAATGCAGATAAAAACATTATAAAGATGGCTATTGACGAGACGGACGCACATAATGGCTCCACAAGCACCAACCATGGCAACGACACTTGCCTGGTAGTCGGTGAGGCCTTTATTCTTCACAAGATAGGTCGGATACAGATCTTGCGAACCGTGCACAAGGGAACCCATACCTATGCCAACAAACATCAGTCATCTCGACACACTGGCATACTCCCGTGTTTACGCACAAGCTACAACAAGCATAGCGATGAGACACAACTTCCAATTCTTCTTGAGCATAGAACCTGCCTGCTGGGCAAGTACTTTAGTTGTCTGGCCAATCTTCTCGTCTTGCGCACGCCTTTGAGCTTTCGCACGGAGGGTTGCCTCACCCTCTGGAATGACTGCCCGAATTGTCCCAACCATGGCAGTTATCCCTGAGGCGACCCAAAATAGTGTACGCCATGCATGGCGGTTATCCGGAACAAGGAACAGGTTTAGGAGAGATGATATAAGGTAGCCAACAGCATATCCCTGTTGTAGTATGCCAGATGCAAACCCACGTGCTTCAACGGGGAGATTTTCGAGGGCATCCGAGATTGCCAGTCCCCAGACACCTCCAATCGCGAAGCCGAAGATGGACCGCAAGGCAAGGAATTGTGCCAGGGTACGAACAAACCCAGTGGAGAGTTGAATCAAGGAGCAGAAGAGGAGGATCGCTACAAGCAGCCACTTGCGTCCAAAGCGATCAGCCAGCGTACCAAAAAGGACCTGTAAAAATGACTATCAGCCCCTTCCGATTCAACACAGGGTAAGATGATGGCTGTGTCGGACACCCAAGGGGAGCAGAACAGATGCAGGAATGAAGTACTTACACCCCCAAATATTCGGAGAACGAGGTTGACTGTGATAGCCGCGGTCTATAATCACGTTCGTCACTAAGCCGTATGGTGCAAGATTCCGGACACGACACGACGCACGATCGATTTTATCCCATCCTTGGGGAACTGCTTCTCCAGACGGACGATGTTAAGTGTAACGTTGAAGAAGTCGATTGCATCGCCAGTCAAAGCAAGCCACCTACGTAGATATTAGCTCCCGGAGATGGCCAACAATCAGTCCTGAACATACCCCGAAAGGAATTGCGCCCACTGAATCCATGTTAGCGATTGCAGAACCTGTCTGACGGAAGCAGGTCCCTCCTCACTGGCTTGACGACGTGGGATAAGGCTGCGGACGTAGAATACCATTGAAATATGCCACAGAGGGAGGGTAGTCGTGGCCTGGGGGAATCTACTGTAAGAAAATCTCCACTTTTATACAGCATGCGATAGAGTGTGCCCCATGATTTCCGGCATAGAAAATATTTAAGGGTAGCTGGTCGCGATTCTTCGTCGGCGGTGATTAACGGTGACCGCGGTCAGCTGCTTTAGATGAAGGCCCCAGTTTGTTTAGGATATACAAGTATCATGGATCCACAACGAGCCATATAAAATATACTCTTATCAAATCGAGATCGTCGTATGTCGTATAAAGTACCAGGTGGGCAAGGAAGATTGCCGACTGGAGCAACCAGCGAAAAAAACGCACGGAAGCACCAGAGCCAATAGGGGCTAGACTAGGAGCTGCCAGTGCATGGCCGGCCACGATGGACCATGTCCAGCAGCAGATGATACCTTGTACTTGCCCGCTCTTTTTAAGAAAAGCCTAGGTTGGGTAGAAAAGGCGGAGATCTCCTATCAGCGGATGAGACGCACAGACGCTATGGCTACTGACGGGGGACACATTCACTGGTAACAAACGGGTGTCTGAAAGCCTTGCAGGCAAATGTCGAAGGTCGTCAACCAACGACAGTGCGCCACAAGACCTGGGAGCCAATTTTCGTATCGGGCACCGCCGCACCGCACACATATCGAAATAAGAAAGTGGTGAGTCCACTCGGGGAAAGTTTCTTAATCGAACGAGTAAACACATCACAATGATACCTGAATTTTGGTGATTGTAGCGTGCACATGCCAGTGAGTCGATGGAGATAAGATGAACATGAGATGTTGATGTGCCAGCAATCTAAGCCTCTGTCAATGATCGACACGGATTTGAGCAGTGACAGCGTGGTCCACTGTTCACAACATTGTTACCGTAGGGGAAGCATATCACTGGGAGTAAGGTTGGTCGTGGAAGAGTCCAAAAGTAACTTTGGTAGATAAGGATCACCATGATACTAAAATTCATACAATAGCTCTGATCAGAATTCAAACCAAGACAATGACAGACAAAGAGATAACGTGGAGGCCAGGGACGCACTGACGAGAACGCCTGTCGATGGGATCGGTGACTGGTGATCCATGCCGAAGCCGAGGATTTTCCAGTCGACTTGTTAAAATATCGTGTGGTCTTGGAGCTGTTTCCAGGTCAGGGTCAGGCAGCATTATATAGATGCCGTGACATAGAAGCCGATAAAGTCGCGGGGAGTTTCATCTTAGGCGATTTCTTTACGCCACCGCTCTTATGGTTCGCAGAACAACGCCAGTCTGTCGGACCATCTCCAAAAGTCAAATCAGGTGTCCAAAGGCTGGGAAATAGTAGAGATGAACATGGCTGAGAGGGGTGGTGTTCCCGAAAGACACGGAGGCAGTCAGCACGAAGACTCGGAGGAACCCTCGGAAGGAGTCAAGGAAGTCAGACTACCCCGCAAGGAAATCTTCTTGGCGCCCGACCTGGTCCAAACTACACGCCACTCGTTTGCAGTATTGCAGGCTTTGCTTTGATCCTCGGTCATAACTGTAGACTTTTCCGACAGAGCGCTGGGATGTCACTTTGGCGGACAAACACGACACTGACTCGGAAACTTAAAGTGATACAAACCATATCCATATCGAACTTGAGAACGATTGTGAGCCTGCTGCATGCCAGTGGCCGTGGGATGTGAGTTCAAGTAGACCTGAACAGGTCTTAGCGACGAAAGACTCTGAAAGAGGTCACGTGACTCGACTCGACTCGACCGGCCCGCGACTTTTTGATTCCTCGCTTTTCCTTCTGCCACAATACATACCATGGCGTCCAACAAGAACAAACTGGCATTCTTGTCTATGCCAGCACCTGCGTCTTACGTCGCTGGTCTTGGCCGAGGGTAAGTAGACAATTCCCTTCCCTTTTGTCCCACCCGTCGTCAATCTACTAACGGGAATTGTCAGTGCTTCTGGTTTCACTACCCGGTCGGATATCGGCCCAGCCAGGGAAGGACCTTCAGCAGAGGTCATCGCGTATGTAACCTTTTGTTCAAAAAATAACTAACGCTCTCTGATTCCAACTTCAGTGAGGCGCAGGCCAGACGTGGCGAAGAACCAGACGTCGATCCTGACCAGTTTCAGGACCCCGACAATGAGTATGGCCTCTTTGCCGGAACAACATACGAAGCTGATGACGAGGAAGCCGACAAAATCTATGAGCAAGTCGACCGAAAAATGGACTCACGCCGGCGCGCCCGTCGTGAGGCACGCGAAGAGGCGGAATTGGTGAAGCACCGTGCAGAGCGACCAAAACTACAGCAACAATTTGCTGATTTAAAACGTGGGCTCGCAGTTGTCACAGACGCCGAATGGGAGAATATACCCGACGTTGGTAACCTGACGCGAAGAAAGAGAAGGAAAGAAGAACGCTCGTTCGTGGTGCCGGATAGCGTCATCGTGGGAGACCGGGCGAAGGGTGAATACGAGAACTCATTGGATCCGCGACAGCAGGTATGGGATCTACCAGTTACTCGAGATAGGAACATCTTGTCAATATACAATTTACAGGATCCCAGTGGATTCGAGACCCCCGCTGATTCTGGCACCCTGACCAACTTTGTTGAGATCGGTCAAGCAAGAGATAAGATTCTATCTCTTAAGCTCGATCAGGTAAATGCATGTTCGCCGTTTCGGTTCTGTGTCGCTGACCATACTGTAGGTCTCGGGTACAGCATCAACATCTGGCTCGGCGACGTCCATCGACCCAAAAGGATACCTCACTTCATTAGATAGTCAAGTCATCAAGACTGAGGCGGAAATTGGCGACATAAAACGCGCGCGCATGTTATTTGATTCACTCATCAAGTCTAATCCGAAACACGCCCCGGGGTGGATAGCTGCAGCTGCCTTGGAGGAACATGCGGGACGTATGGTTGCTGCGCGGAAACTTATCAAGCAGGGTTGTGAGCAATGCCCCAAGAGCGAAGATGTTTGGCTAGAAGCCGCTAGATTACATGTAAGTTCGTTCAACATTTCTACTCGACGAAATGGACTCACACTACCTCACAGCAAAATGACGATGCAAAGATTATTCTGGCCAATGCTATACAGCACGTTGGGCAAAGCGTTAGAATCTGGCTGGCGGCTTCCGACCTTGAACGTGATGTTAAAGCGAAAAAGCGCGTATTGCGACGAGGTACGGCTGCTCTACATTTGTCCTCTCTGCAGTGTCTCACTATCGCTATCCTAGCACTTGAACACATCCCGAACTCGGTGCGTCTCTGGAAAGAAACTGTCAACCTGGAAACCTCCCCCGCGGATGCACGTATTCTCCTCTCACGAGCCGTAGAAGTGATCCCACTTTCTGTCGAGCTTTGGCTCGCTCTCGCCCGCTTAGAGACACCAGAAGATGCAAAAGCAGTACTTAACAAGGCACGCAAGGCGGTGCCCACGTCGCATGAAATCTGGATCGCCGCAGGCCGCCTAATTGAACAAGAAGCGGTGGCCCTTTCCGAAGAGAAACGTATGGAGGAGCTCGAACGGGTTGACAGGACGCTCGCCACAGCTGTGCGCACGTTGCGTGCCCACGGCGTGCTTCTCACACGCGAGCAGTGGCTGAAGGAGGCTGAGCGATGTGAGGCGGAGGGAGCGCCGCGTACGTGTGAAGCGGTAGTCTCTGCAACCGTTGCGATGGATGTCGAGGAGGAGGACCGTTTGACGACGTGGCTTAGTGATGCAGAGGCAGCTGAGGCTCGCGGGCGCGTTGGCACCGCTCGCGCTGTTCTTGCATACGCTTTGCGGGTTTTCCCCGACCGCCGTGACCTTTGGCGCCGTGCGGCAGACCTAGAGAAAGCACATGGTACTCGCGAAAACCTCGACAACCTGCTTGCACAGGCTGTCGACTGTTGTCCTCAAGCCGAGGTGCTTTGGTTAATGTGGGCCAAGGAGAAATGGCTGGGTGGAGATGTACCTGCGGCGCGCAAGGTACTCGAACGTGCGTTTGACAGGAACTCGGAGAGCGAGCAGATCTGGCTCGCAGCTTTCAAGCTCGAGGCGGAAAATGGAGAATTGGGAGTAGCGCGGGAGCTTTTGGTGCGCGCGCGAACAGTCGCGGACACTGAAAGGGTGACCATACCTTGTCTTTCCCCTGGTGGATGTGCGAGGCTCATTTTCTTATTCTCTCCCCCTAGATCTGGATGAAATCGGCCGTGTTTGAGCGACAGCAAGGCCAAGCGGAACTCGCTTTGACAACTGTCTCCACAGCGTTGTCAAAATATCCCAAGTTTGCCAAACTATACATGATCAAAGGTCAGATTCACCAAGCCGCTAAAGACTACTCAGCAGCACGCGCGGCCTATGCTGCGGGGCTTAAGGTTGTCCCGAAGGATGTTACCCTTTGGATACTCGCCAGCCGACTAGAAGAACTGGATGGGAAGAGTATCCGCGCGCGGGCATTGCTTGAGAAAGCGCGACTGGTCAATCCAAAGAGTGACACCCTCTGGTCAGAAGCTATCGGTATCGAAGAACGCTCTGGTGCGGCTGTGCAAGGAAAGGCATTACTCGCGCGGGCATTGCAAGAATGCCCAACATCGGGCATACTCTGGTCGATGGCCATTTGGGCAGAAGCGCGCCCGCAGCGCAAGGCTCGTAGCGTGGACGCGCTCAAGAAATGTGCAGATGACCCACTCGTGATCTGTACCGTCGCGCGGCTGTTTTGGGCAGAGCGTAAGATTGAGAAAGCACGACAGTGGTTCGACCGTGCGGTTAGCGCAGGACCAGACATCGGTGACGCGTGGGGTTGGTGGCTCAAGTTTGAGCGACAGCATGGCACTGTGGTGCAAGAAGAGGAAGTAATAAGGCGTTGTATTGGGGCGGAGCCACGTCATGGGGCGACCTGGCAGCCAATTGCAAAGGATGACAACAACCGGGGAAGGTCGATCAAGGAGATTCTTGAACTGGTCGCGGGTGTTTTGCAATGATCATGCTTTGTTGTGGTTTTATGTTGTACCATGATATTCTTAGTTTCACTGCAGTGGCCGTATTAATATTATATTGTTGCTCTTTTGACCGCTTCATTGGCTCGTGGCATTCGGACTCGGAGTCCGAGTCTGATTCTATAGAGGTTACTTTGTGTACAGGGTGACAAGGGTCCGTGTCCATACCTTTGGTCTATGATTAGCGTGGCCTCACATCTTGCATCACAATGAGGACATGAAAAAATTTTACACTAGCTCAGAGTGGTTCAAATCGATGACATCCTATCTGGGCCTGACGGCGGTATGGCCACTATGGCGTCTTTGTTCCGCTCTTTCAAGTCAGTTTCTAGTCACTTGACGTTCACCCAGTTACTCACTATTTTCTAGTAAATTGCTCCTCAAGCGACCGTTGGCCACTCAATGCGTGACTTCAGCTGTCCTTTTTGCCTCGAGCGACATTATTGCCCAACAGGCAATCGAGTCGAAGGGTAAAGAACATGATGTGCGTATCATCCACGGCTTTCCATCCCTTCCTGTCCTTCCCCCTCTACATTCCCTCTAGTTTTCTAGAACGGCCCGTCTCACATTTTTCGGAGGTGACTTGTAGTACCTATGAAACCACTCACGTCTAATACTTTGCAAAGGCTGCCTATTTGGACCCCCAGCCTCGAAATGGTTCGCGTTTCTCAACCGGCTGCGCTTTGCAACTCCCACTAAAGCTGTGATTTATCGCGTGCGCGTTCAAGTTTCTGCTTTCCACAACCTCCATTCGCTAACCAACCGCTATCTGTAGACATGGCTAGATCAAACGATCATGGCTCCCGGTTTGTTTTCAACGCCCCATAACGTCATTATTTGATGCACAATCTGAAACTATATCGTCCTATAGTCGTTGTGGGTTGGTTTTTTACCTCCATGTCCCTCATGGAAGGCAAGGGCTCATCCGGTGTTGTTGATAGTCTGAAAACGGTGCGTGCCCAGTCCCGCTCGAGTATCACTCGTATGTTGACTCTACTTCAGACGTATGCGCCGACTCTGATGCGGGCCTGGTGTGCAATGCTCACTTCTTTTAATCGCCTTGCCACCCTAATCAACGTTACCTCGTCGTTATCGTCCGATAGGATGGTATTTACCCCCTCACAGATTATCAACTTTATGCTTGTACCCCCCCAATTTCGCTTCGTTTTCATAGGCGTAGTCAACCTCATTTGGAGTACGTTTTCCGCCTTGTTTTGGGACGCTAGGTTTGACTTGAAACCACTGGCTGCCACAGATACGTATTTGAGCTTTGTCAATGCACGATTGAGCAGAGTGCCTCCGAAACCTGTGAGTCGCTAGATTAGAAGGTATTATGCACTCGCGATAGGCCATCGGGTTTATAGAATGGTTGCAACTCGAGCTCTTGGTCACGTAGATACGGTTTGCTACAATGATAATCCCATCCACTTCCAGAACGGAAATGAAATACAAATCATGCGACAAGAACGCGGCGCAACGAGCCCAGAGGCCAGGGAAGCACATCCGGATCTATCCCGTCCATGTGTACTCTATCCTCGTTGTCGCGGAGCTTTTTAAAAATTGTCGTCAAGGGCGTGGCCAGCCAGAGCTGATCATACAACTGTATCTCGTAGCAGCCGATCCCTTTCCGTGCGTGTACCTTGGATTTACATACAGGTTCTCGGATCAGCTTGAGCCCTTCTCTAAGTCAGGAATCGCACAGTCGATCAACGTTCAGTTTTATAACTCATTTCTCCCTGCCGTTTGCTGGCCTCGTGATTGTGTGCCCTTGGCCCACGCGGCCGATTTTCAATCTCGCCCACAAGTACCTCTTGAACGTGTCAACTTCACCGCCAACAATATACCCCTGTCTCGGTAACGGTATAAGTCCATAGAGTAAAATATAAAAAACCTGGACATAGGGGTCGAATTGTGCGGAGGATTACTATCGATTATGTCAGGGGTCACTTCAGTTTCCTACAAATCAGCGTTCATTTCTCAGCGGCTACCTATGCAATGCCCCACCCAACCACAGAGCACTTTGATAGAAGCATCGCAGTACTTACGGGGCAGATCGATGCCCTCGAACGCCAACGGTCAGAGCTTCGAGCTCTCCTCAACTCTCTCACCCTCCAAAAGCAAGCCCTTGAGGTCGAACACGACCTTGAAACGGAGCGGATTCTTTTTGACTGGCTCCCGCCAGAACTCCTCATCTACATTTTTGTACTTTCCACATACGACGCCCTTGATTCGACTCGATTACGACTGGACATCGTTCCCTTCAACATCTCGCATGTTTGCCGGAGGTGGCGAGAGCACCTGTACGTGTAATCGAACTTATCGACCCGGCCCGGTGCACAGGTGGGTCTCCACCCACCCAAATGGGGCGTCCATGGCCCATTAGGTCATCCATATAGATCGTCTCCTCGTGTTTCCCAAATTGGCCTGTCCGCTCAGTTTTTTTTTCAAGTCGACAATTTCTTATGTTTTAATCATCCACGGCATCCACATACCCCTTCCTCAATGAGAGAGTTGGCGTCAACTGGGTCTTAGGCAACTCTTCGCCGGCATCTCTGTTCCGTAGCTTTCCTAAACAAGCTCTCCCGCGCCTCCCTCCCCGCCCATCTGTTCACTCATCCATTGGATCCACCCGCCCACTTCTTTTATGTCAAGTCCATCCACCTGGCCCATATGTCTTCTTCTTTTGGAATATACCATCCATCTGGTCCACACACGGTCTCCTTTTGGTCTCATCCAGTCAGTCCATCACGCCTTCTGTTTCTTTACCGTCTCATCCACCTGATCCATATGTCCTCTCGTTTTGGAAGATGTCGTCCATCTGGTCCACACGCGGTCTCCTTTTGGTCAATCTCATCCACTCAGTCCACTACTCCTTCCATTTCTTTGCTATCTCATCCACCTGGTCCATATGTCTTCTTGTTTTGGAAGATATCGTCCATCTGGTCCACACGCGGTCTCCTTTTGGTCAATCTCATCCACTCAGTCCACTACTCCTTCCATTTCTTTGCTGTCTCATCCACCTGATCCATATATCTTCTTGTTTTGGAAGATATCGTCCATCTGATCCACATGCGGTCTCCTTTCGGTCCATCTCATCCAGTCAGTCCATCGCTCCTTCTGTTTCTTTTCTGTCTTGTCCATCTGATCCATATGTCCTCTTTTTTTGGAAGATGCCATCCATCTGGCCCATGCGTCGCCTTCTTTTGGTCACTTTCATACATTCAGCTCCATGTACGTCGTTCCTTCAGGTGAGCCATGCATACTAAGTCCGTTTTGCTCACTCATCCACCTAGTCCATGAAATGCGGCCTTTTTGGTCAGCGCCACCCACCTAGGTCGCTTCCCCCTTCCCTTTCTAGACAATGAGTCTATCGAGCACCGAGACTAGTGTTGCCACGGCTCGGCGCGGCTCGACTCCGACTCGACTTGCACCAGCTCACCCATTTTGGGCGAGCCGAGCCTGACTGAGCCGCTCGTGAGCCGCTCGAGCCATGGCTCGCGCCAGTTTCATGACGAATCTGGAAATATTCCAAATTTGGACAACGGCTAATTGCCAGCGTGTGCCAGCGTGGCTTCACCCACGCTTAATGTTCTCCTGAAGGATTGAAAGTGATTTCGCGTCCCTGTTCACAATGCCGAAGATGTTAAGTCATCTAATCTACCTTTTGTTTTACTCACAACCCCTCTACCTTCCAGGCTCTCGCGCGAGAAAACATCAAGAATGGAAAGACGAAGGGAAATCAACGAATTGACAATGCGGATGGTCGTCGGGGCTGTCGGAGGGTTGCTCGAGACACGCAGCGCATCGTCGGTGTTTTCTGAGCTGGCTGCTTCCCGTCCTGATGAGCACTCTGAACATGAACCGGGGGACACGACAAGCGCGGTAAAAATGTGGGACGAGTGGGGAAACAAAATAGAGGCTTGGACTACAGTGAAACAAATCGCTGATCAGGCCGTCGGACGCGTTGTCTCGTCTTCACTCGAGTTGGTCAAGTTGACGCTCTCACCGACGCCTATTTTGTGGGCCCATGTCTGCAGCTCGTGGGGCGATCAAAGAGTCTCGCGTGACCTCAGAAAAGCGTGGATACAGCAAATTTCTAGCAGGACGACTGGGGAGGACCAACAAGACAGAGACTTGGATGACGACAGCCACACGCATGCGGACGACATTGTCGAGGCGGTGAAAACCGATCCGTACTTGGATACACATGAACAGAGGCTCCTGGGGTGTATCGTGGACTCTGGTGAGTTTTTGCGAGGCCAAAACCGCCCGGTTGCTAAACGAATGCCCCTCCGTACAGTATCGATGCCTACCTCATTTGCACAAGTCCACCTACCTGCTCATACGATCGACTCTGTGCGAACTATCGTTTCGTTGCCCTTGTTGCACCCAACCGCGTTTCAAGAAGGGATCTTGAAGGAGCACAGCATGACAGGCTGTTTGTTATTCGCCAGAAACGTACCGCTCCCAGCTTCTCTCCCTTTCGTTTGCGCTCACGAGTCACTGCGACCAACGCCTCGACCGCCGCGCACGTTCCGCATGGTCGCTGGTGTCAGATTGTGCTGGTATCGCCGTCGCGATCATCCGAACGCCTGACACCAGCGACTGGCACTATCATGTGGCGTCCCCCCGAAACCATCGTCCGGACTCGCTCGGACTCGCCCCAGAAAATCGTGGGGAGCGTCCCTGGAATTAAAAACGGGACTTAGAGTGGAGAATGAAGAGAACGAGTTCACGCGATGAGAAGGAGACGAGATTGTCGTTACGATCGTGCTGGGGAGCTCTCTTCAGATTGGAGGAGTGTTGGGGCGTCTGGGGGGCTTCCCTGCCAGGTGTTGTCAGGTGCGATGCCCCCACTATTTCTTTGTTCACTGGTGATATTGACATCGCGATCTTTCCTGCTCTCCCGATCCCGATCCTTTTCGTCTCGTCGGTGCCGATCACCCCGTTTGCGGTCGCGGTCACGGTCCCTCTCCCTATCGCGGTCCCGTTCACGCTCGCGTCTGCTGTCTCTATCCCGCTCAGGGTCTCGTTCGCGCTCGCGGTGATCCCTATCCCGTTCTCGGTCTCCATGCTGTGTCAGCCACCAGAAGGGATGTAGAGAGCATCAAATAGCGTCGAGCGTTGGCCTTCAAAGTGATGGTCAGCCTTGATTCCCTCCTTCGCGTCAGCATGCTCCCCCGAGGGATAGACTTGTCTGCGGCGCGGCCAAATGATGAAAGTCCTAGCCTTTGCACTCTTCAGGGCGTTACGGACAGCTGTTACCTCTTGTGCCGTCATACTTGTAGTTATTACCAAAGTTAGAAGAATATTGAGCCACAGCCCCGAAGGTCTGGAGAACACTAGGAAAGCTGCCCTTGCGAAGGGCAACGAAGTCCTGAAATTGTTTCCCTGTCATTTTTCCGACATCCGGACTTTGACCCTTGAATTCCTTTGAGAGATCATGGGAGGCCCGGCTTTGGCTTGGGTCATAAAGGTTATGTCCTGGGCAGTTGCGTCCACAGTCGATCGAGGGTACGACGAGGTCGGTGCTCATAGTTACTTGCCCTCAAAGATAACAAGGATCTTGAAGAGTTTATCGGCGCACTTCCGAGCCTTCTGCAATCCGACTCTAGCACTAGCCTCACGTACGATGGCTCCGTCGCTGCACAGGCGCTCCTCTTCGGTGAGGATATGCTTGTTGCTTATAGGACTCGGAATTCTTCCCTCGTCGTCGACACTATCCCCCCTGCACACCCACTCCACCTTGTCTGCGTCCGCACACCTGCCCATCCATCCCATTGACCCTCGTACTGGCGTGTGCATTGTCGATTCGCGCTCGGTCCGCTATGCTTCCTCATCCAAAATCAACATCCTTGTCCTCAACCGTGCCCCACTTTCTGCTGCCGCATGGAGCTACTACTATAATGTCTCTGCTCGCTCCAATGAGTGACTGGTCTTGGCCCTCCACTCTCGGCCAGGGGTAAACCCATACCCCTCACCCTTGGGTAGGGGTATTTATTTTACCCGTCCCTAGTTATATTTCATGGGCTCACAAGTCATGATTCAATCATATAGACCACGGAAAAATGTACGTAAATCCTCAACAGGATTCTCCTCTTCCCTTCCCTCAAGTTCCTCCATCTCTTCATCCCTATCAAAGCCCTTGGTGAAGTTTAACCCTCCACCATGCTTTGATTGATACTTGAGAAGTTGTAGGGCCTCCACCATTCTTGGGCCTAATTTGTTTCTCCTATCTGTAGTTGTCCGTTTACTGGAGGAGAAAACCCTTTCACAAGGAACTGCAGAACCAGGGATGGGGAGAATGTCCATAGCAAGCTTGAATAGGGTAGGAAATCTGTATTCATTCTCCTAATCACAATATAAGTACATTCAACAAGTGTAAAATGGGGAAAATGAGACACATGCCTGCCAAAATGCAATACTACTAATATTTTTTCTTGGTGCAACACCAAGATAGCTGTCCACTTCCTCTTCTAGGGTGGAGCAATCTGGTTCAATGTCGTCAGAGTCATTCATCCCAAGGAGCTCATAAGCTCTTTCATTATATGAAAGTGTAGATGACCGAGCATTAGAAGGTTGAGGAGGAGTCCTTGGGGCTGGTTCTAGGGCTTGATAGTAGGGCTCAAGCTAGTATGGACTACAATTAATCATTCTATAACTTGAAGGCAATAAATTTAGAACATACAGCCTCAAGAAGGGTTTGCCGAATGAATAGCATATTAGAGCCCTGGAAATGAGACTTAGACAACTTGCGCTTTGCTGATGGGTTGAGAACTATACCAAGTATTAATACTGCTTATAAAAAATAATAATGACTTACCTAGAGATAGGGCATAAGCTGGGATATCTTCAATTTCTTCCTTATAGTCATCAAGCTTTTCAATGGCATCTTCGACAATTGGAATAGCATCTAGAGGGGTAGTTCTAAGCTCCAAATGGGACTTAAGCCCCTTAATCAGATTATCAAAGGCTGGAAGGGTTCTCCAGAGTGTAGGGGTCTTCTCAGCAGATAGCACCTGCTGGAATGCATGTGGAATCTAGGCAATAAAGGATTAACATACTTTTACAGTGTTCCAAAGTCATGAGACACACTTGAAGAATATTTTTCACCATAATGAGCTTGTCCCAGTCAGCTGGCAACAGCTGATGATTTGATTCTGACTCTGTCAAGAACTGAGTTATAGGCTAAATTATTAGTAGGTTAGTATTAAAAGACAAATAGACATCTTTTGAAATAAGACTCACTTCTCTAAGTTCCAATGCCCGATCAATCATTAGAAAAACTGAGGACCATCTTGTTGGAACATCTCGAACCAGCTGTAATTGATCTTGGCCTAAATCCTCTAAGATTTTCTTGAAGGTGTTGCGCCTAAGTGATGAGGCACGGATCTAAGATAATAAAGACTCTGGTGAGTATTATTATTCTTACAAAAATGAGAATGAAAACAGGAAAAAGCCCAGTAGCCCCAGCACCAGTGTCAGTACATTAGCTGTCTCCCAAAGGCTTCCAGGACGCAGCCAATAGCAAGGTGTTGGCGAGATCGGACAGAACAGCATCCCAGAGCAACATCGATCCAGGTGCGAAAGGACAGAGCACTGATATGCGGATGAGAGCGTTGAGGACACAGGGGACACTGGGGACGTCACTGAGCGAGGAGAAGGTAAGGTAGGTGTAAAAATTGGTGAAATATCCTCACTGTTTTTTCTGCGACTGCCAAACATGCGCCCATGCGCCATCCGGTCAACCGCTTAAACGCAAATTCGAAAACGATGCCGACACCCATGAGGAGAAAGAAGGTGCTGGTGGTGCGAAATTCGATCCCACGCCCGAGCCCCCACAAGCCCAAGTCGTGCAAGGCCGCGGACACGGCGAACACGCCTATACACGCACCGGGTTTTCCTAGCAATGCGCCACCGGGACGGGCGCCATATACGACAATCATGTGGCGGAAGAACTGGTGCCAGCAGAAGCTCCAGAATTCGATGATCGAAGGGGGTGTCCAGGGGTGGTTGGAGAGCGGTGGCCAGGCCCACTCGGGTTGGAGGAGGAGGTGACCGATGCAGGCGACCGATGATTGTGGAAAAGTGGTAGAGCCCGTCAACGGTCTTGTATATCACCACGGCGGCGCAGGTGCAAGAATGGCTGCCAGGACATAGTGCGGAATCGGGCTCATGGTGGGGTCAAAGAGGGTGGCGCCTTTGGGTTGCATGGGTGGCTGGTCAAGCGTGTCGAGTGACCACCTCCACCTCCACCGCTGCCGCCGATTCCACTGTCCGACGGAGAGGGCGTCGGTTGTAGGTGCGCGCGGGTGCGCCGTCGCGAGCACACAAAGGCGTTCGAGTTTTTGCGTTGTGCTGCTTGTCGTTCGTCGTGTATCGTCGTCAGCTCGCCGAGAAAACGCCGCAGCACGTTCGCACAGACGTGTCGCGGGGTATCCAAGTATCGCCGTGCTCGCGCTGGCGTTCGAACCAGGCTTGTAATTATTGCAGCTGAAAGAGGGTGGCAGAGTCGAGGGTAAACCAACTGTGTAGGGAGGTGCCTCCTTGGTCTTCACTAATGCATTGGTTGCCATCATCTCCGACATAGCCTTGTATGACTTAAGATAGCGCTCCTTGCTTCGGACCTTGTATGACTCGTACACAGTCGGTGGCGCAGCGGCGAGTACATAACGCGGATGTACAGCGAGAGCCGTGCCACCAACTCGGACCTGACCAAAGCCAAATGACGACTAAAAGAGTATAAATATCCCATCGAATTTGACAAGACGATGAGCTTACCATGACACCATCCACAATACCATCAGTTTGTATAGTTTTCGAAGGGAACATGAGCAACGAGTGTTGGTGGAAGAGGGCATCGACGTTGTCGGCGTTGCGAGTGGCCAACCAGACCCTGTGCGAGTCGTTGTAGTTGGCCGCCACATCTCCGTAGGCTCACGGCCCATCGCGTGCTCGGTCTCCAAGTTGCTAGTTCCTGAATCTCGGGTGGGGAGATACTCTTTGGCAAATACGAGGCATAAATGTCGCGAGACGTAGATGGCAAATGGTGGGGATTTGAAAGAGCTTTGTAAATGTCTGAAGACAAATAGTAGATTGATCCACCCAGCAGTTGTGTTGATGAAACTGTCCAACACTGTATTAGAACTGTCCAGTGGAGGAGAAGAAGCACCCACGTCTCTTGCATGATGTTACTCTGGAGCTCCTTCTCATCACGGCGTTCTCTGAACATCTGGGCCAAACTACGCATGCCCCCCCATACAGGAGCCCAGGCAGGTTCCGACCTCAGAAGGGTGGATATGTTGATAAAGTTCATATGGGTCAGTAATACCAGCATGATTGAGCCTCCGAGTCAGCGGTGGCCACGAGTGACCAGAGCGAAACACGGTCATGCGTGCGATAATGTCTTCGGGAATGCCGTAGCGTGTAGTGTTCCACCCCGTGGGGGGTTGGCCAGCGACGAGTCGATTGTAGGAAATCGCCTTCGGGATATAGACGCGAGCGCCCTTCTTCAGTTTAACGAGCCATTGGCCAGCCTCAACTGCCCAGATATCACAGTTATCGTCATGCTCCTTCTTGAATCTTCCGGCATCCGAATCAGTGACCTCGAGCGGCTCTAGGTCATGAATGAGTTCGACTTCTGAGTTGAAGATCTTGTGCTTGGGATCGTAACCACGGAACAATCCGGGTTCTGGTGTACTAGTAGCTGTCCGAGTCAGAAATTCAAGAGCCGGCATGTAAATTGGCTCACCAATAAAGCGCACGCCAGCAAAGTTCATGATTTCTTTCTCGTATCTGCCCCGGACGTCCTTGTCGTCGACAGGTTCTCCCGTCTTCGCGTCAACCCAACCAACATGGAGGGTGCCATCTTTGAGACGTCCGTCGAAATGCCTGATATACCCCATCACCCACGCCATCTCAATACAACCCTCGAGGGTCAGACGGCCTTTCGCTTCCATCTCCCATCGCGTGCGAGACGATCCCCATGGCCCGACTTCACCGAAGCCCGCGATAACGATGACCTTATCAAGATCGATAACGTCGCGTAATTGAGAGAGTGAGTCGAGAGAATGCGCCTCAGGGAGGTCGGGAAATTCAAAGCGGAAGTTCGCGCGAGGGGTGATATTGACTGTCTGAAGAACGCGCTCGGCCTCAGCACCATTGATGACTTTAAACTCGGCGGCGTTGTCGCGAGCAATAGCGCGACGAAGCTCGGCCTTCTTGTTGACGTTAACACGGACACGGGCCGCTACGTCGGCGAGATCTGCGATTCGGTCGAAGCCACCGCTCAAGTCTCCCCAGACTGGTTCGACTTGCGTAATGCTGAATAGGATCGGGTGCATAAGTCCGAGAATGTTGAAGGCCATTTCCTTGGCAGAGAAAGTGCGCACGCCGTGCGTCTCGACTTCCTGAGCAATCATGTTGGATTGGTCCATGAGACCAGTACCACGAGTCCAGCTGGAGGATAGTTCAGTATCGCAGACCGGGGCCGGAAGACGGACTCACCCAATGACAGCTCCTACAAGGTAAAGATACTCGCCCCAACTTTCTGAAGACCAACGGTTGAAAAGCGTTTCGAGAGAAATCTTAGATTCGGAATAGAGACCATCATTGCCGAAGAGGCCATGATTAGGGGACAATGGGAGAACAACTTGCGTCGGACAGGTTACAATTTGACGGATTGCCTTTTTGGTTTTGATAGCCCCGAGGAGTCGCAGAAGGTTCACAAGCATTATGCGGTGCGCGAGCTCAGACTTGTCGTCAAGACCGTCAATTTCCCGGCCATTTTCCGGAACGGCAGCGAAGGGGATGATGTAGTCGAGATCGAGGCCCATGGTCGTGTAGATGTAGTCAACAAGTGCCTCCACATCTTGTTTGGAGCCTTGATTGAAAGGAACGACAGTAAGAGCGGAACCGCGGCTGCCGAAGCGCTGAAAGATTCCTTGAGCTGACCCAGCTCTCCCCCACTCTTACATTTCCTTAAAAGGAAGGTATTACAAATCTTATGCAATTACCATGCCATGTGCATGTGTTATTTGTTCTTGTTGGCACGATGTTGATTTTCGTGCCTCTGCTGCGTCCTCCTGTCCCTCCCTCTGTCCCCTCTGTCGCCGTCTCTGTCGTAGCCTCTGCTGTCGCCACCGCTCCCCGTCTGGCGCTGCCACATGTCTCCACGCCCCCGCCGCCTTACTGCGACTGCATCGCCTCCTGTGCGCGTTGTCGCCCCAACGCCCCCCACTGCTGCCTCCTCCCCCTCCCCTCCTCCTGTGCCTCTGCCTGTGCCTCCACCGCTTTCGCCTCCTCCGCATCGGCGCTTACGGACCCACTGGCACTGTGGGGCGGTCCACGGTGTCACGCTGCCCTGACGCTTCTGCACCTCCTCCCCGGTACGTTGTCATGCTGCTTCCCCCGCCCCAATGTGTCCTGACTCTTTTGCCTCCCCCTTCTCTATCTCTGCCTCCTGCTCCTGCTCTGCCCCCTGCGCCGCCGCCGCCCCTGTCTGCACCACCACCTCGTCCACCTCCTGCGTCACCCGTCTCCTGCGCCGCTGCCTCCGCACCTCCTGCGCTTCCCGTGCTTCCCGCATCTCCCGCGCCTCTTGGGCATGCTGGGCCTCCTGCGCTTCCCGTGCCCCTTGCACCTCCCGCGCCTCCCGCACCTCCTGCATCTCCCGCACCTTCCGTGCCTCCCGCGTCTCCCGCTTCTCCCGCGCCTCCCGTGCCTCCCGCGTCTCCCGTGCCTCCCGTGGTCTCCCGCGTCTTCCGCACCTCCCGGGTTTCCCGCGCCTCCCGCGCCTCCCGTACCTCCTGCGCCTCCCGCGTCTCCCGCACCTCCCGCGCCCCCCTACCGGATCACACACGCCCCCCCATCTGGATCACTCCAAATTTCTTGCCCATTTCTTGCTCAATCACCACATTTTGCATAGTACCATGTATTACATTATTTTGAATAAATTTTTTTTTGGTAGAAATTGTAGTGTGTGGCGAAATTAAACAAAAAAGGTGTGTTTGTCACACCTGAGACTCTGAGAGTTTACAATATTTCCAAAATGGCATGCTTTGCTCGCAACAGCCAATCAGAGCCTGAGGGTTAGTAATACCGGCCTCATCTGGCCCGAAAATCCCGTCGGCGCTTCTAACTTAGTGTATTAGTCGACTACGATTTACATAATAAATGTATTTCTAATGTCTATTATGCTCCTATAAGCCCCCGGCTATGTCTAGCCCGGGAGCCGTAAGATAGCCGGTGTGAGAGTGGGGGAGGCGAAGGACGGTTGATTCCTTGGTAATACTCGACTGTGGCGCGGCTATAGCGGGAAGTAGTGATGACAACATGGGCACCGCCTGATAAAAGGCCCTTGAGAATCTCGACCCCAATCGACCCTTTGCCGACGCCCGTGATGAGGGCATTCTTATCCTTGAAAGTTGTATAAGAGGTGGCAATCTCATGGAGAACATCCAGGTAGACGCCTGTCAGATTAGAGCTGTACTCCCACTGGGTACCAATGCGACGCTTGAGGTGGAGAAGGGGAATCTTGTCAGCAGACACTGAGGTGATGCCTGAAATCTGAGGCCGCAAGAACTGGGATGATGAACGACGGCTACGGGGGACACCGGGGCGCGGGCGGTTATAGGTGCCTTGCGCAGCGAACGGACGACGCCATCATAAAGGGCCTTGATACGGTTCTTCGCTGATTTCTGGTTGAGACTTGACGACGTTCCAGAGTTTGACGATCATCCTGGATCTTCTGAATGTTAACCGAACCAGAAATCTGGTCGGCACTGGCCATCTCCTCTACATACGCCTCTAGCTTGCGTACGTTCTCCCGGTTGACTTCAGAGTAGACGATATCACCCTTCTCAGTGATCTCAGTGCGAGGCGCGGTGGGGGATGTGACTAAAAGAAGCGTATGAGAAAAGCGTATATGGGTCTGATAGGAAATCCTCACCGTCCTTATACAACGGCGGCTGGCCAACAACACCACGGCAATTGTCGAGGAGTTCTTGACCAAGCTTCTTTGCAGTTGCATATGTCTCACCCTTTGAGGGGTCGCATCGATTGACCATAAACTCCATAAATTTAATGAGATCGGGGTCTGCACGATTCATTATAGCGATGCAACGGGCAGTGATCTCTCGGTCGACAGTAGTGAGCCGGCCGAAGAGAATGTCGTAGAACATGAGGAGAGCGTCTTGACGAACCCAGTTCCACGAGTCGAAGTGATGAGCCTTCAACGCATCAAAGACGGGCTGGACACCGTCAATGTAGGCATCACCGTGCTCGCGCGCAATATTGTCGAGTCGAGCTTGAAGCTGTGTGGAGGCAGCCTTCTCTTTGTCGTGCAGGATCTCGCCTTGGCGGGGGTCACGCTTCAAGTAGCGAGAGTAGAGGTTGATTTGCTGGTGCGCGAATTCATACTGCTCAGCTTGGAACGGTAGAAAGAGTGATGCCTACACGCTGAGCATAGACTGATGCAGCGGCGTCGAGCCAAGCTTTGCCCTCGGCCTCTGAGCCCAAGCGCTTGGCGGGCTCCATGGTGGTGGCAATCAGTAGCACGGCGTCGGCGCGTTGGGGACCCAAGCCCCATGCCTTAGAAAGGTGAGCTTTCGCACTTGAGATGTTGAAACTACCGGGCATCTTGCCACCAATTGCACGCGACACGAGACTAGTGGAATACTTCCCGAGATTGCTGGAGTGACCAGACGCAAGGGCAGCGCCAAGTTCCTCGAGCGGCAGCTCCTCGCCCTTGTCAGGCGCAGATGAAAACTCGCCCTGAAGGTCGCCCATAATCTCATTTTGAAGGGTCGACTTGCCGTTAGAGAGATCCCTTGTGGAGAGTGCCATATTTGTGACGTCCGTCGAAATGCTTGATATACCCCACCTACGCCATCTCAATACAACCCCCGAGGGTCAGTAGCGCTGTACCGTGACATCCTCCCAGAAGTTTCGAAGTGAGTTCGGTAGAGTTAGAGGGAGCGAGAGAGGAGCGAGAAGAGGTTTCGAGGCACAAGACAGATGACAGCGACCTCAGTCGTGAGGCAACCGAGACAAGAGGCAGAGGCGCCGCGCTTCAATTTCCAATCGCGTGCGAGAAGATCCCCATGGCCCGACTTCACCGAAGCCAGCGACAGCGATGACCTTATCTAGGTCGATAACGTCGCGTAATTGAGAGAGTGAGTCGAGAGTATGCGCCTCAGGGACTCGGAGGTCAGGAAATTCAAAGCGGAAGTTCGCGCGAGGAGTGATATTGACAGTCTGAAGAATGTGTTCGCCTCAGCAACATCGATGGACCTTAAACTCGGCGGCGTTGTCACGAGCAATAGCGTGACAAAGCTCGGCCTTCTTGTTGATGTTAGCACGAACGCGGGGCTGCTACGTCGGCCAGATCTGCGATTCGGTCGAAGCCACTGCTCAAGAAGACTAGTAGTTCGACTTGCGTAATGCCGAATAGATGAGGCGGCGACGGCAACTGCGACAGCTGGATGAGACGTTGCGGGGATCGTTGCCGTGATTGAAACTCGTTTCGGGTAACCCTTCGTTCTGGGCGCCAGGTGGTAGTGCGCTTGCACGATCACTTCATGACAACGATGGTCACAGTGCCATGCTGCTAGTAGGAAGTTCCGGTTTGTGTGAATGCCACATTCGAGATACTGGATGCCAGTGAGAGCAGGTGCCTAAGTCATATGGCCCAGGGATACCACTGGCACACAGCTGAGAGACAAGAGAAAGCTCCAAGTTCAAGGGCATGATCCAGCGGCACAGATCCATAGAAAGTCCGAGTCCACAAGTTGAGAGAATTGAAACAAAAATCGAAACAAAATCCACAAGTAATATACTTACATGCTGAATAACACCTTGCAATGTTTTGATAGAATCTAGGTCTGGGTCCATCCCAGCTGCTCTCCCTACTATTGCCTTGCATGCAAGGTTGACAATGTGTGGAAAACATCTATAAGGGTAACTAAAGTTAGCAGGATAACACACCAAAAATAACACTAACCGTATGCGCCGCTCTCTGGCAGAGAAGCTACCAGAAATCTTGCGCTTTCTAAGACCTTCTGCTAATGCAACAGCAAATGTGTCATTATTTGCAGCATTGTCCATTGTGATCCACCCAATCTACATAAATTGGTTTGTAAGTTTTCCCAAAAAAACTAAGCAAAGGAGATATACCTTATCACCAAGATCCAGGCGATCTATAATGAAGAGAAATTGATCTGCTAAGCGATCTCCTGTATGTTGTCCTGGGACAAGCAGAAAGCCAACTAAATCTGCACGAAGATTAAGGTTTCGCTGTCTTCCCTGATCAGAGGTGCTCTCTAGCCAGTGAGCAGTGACAGCCATATACGGCTTTTGGTCAGGATCTGTCCAACAGTCCATAGTAAAGGAAATCTTCCCAATAGATCGTTGCTAATAATCAAATACTTAAATATAAATTAATTCCCTTCACTGTATTGGCTACACACCTGCATATGGACTGTGAGATGTTTGAAGTGCTCAGCCTGTAGCTCCAAAATGCGGTTGCTAATTGTTGTACGATGGGGAATATCACGTTCTTGAAGATCCGGCCGTAGCAAAAGCATAAGGTTCCGAAATTGTTGTGATTCTACAAGGCTAATAGGCTAAACATAATTGTCAATAATATATATAAAAAAGATAAAAAAGAAAAAACATACCAGGTCATTGGCAACAATGAATTCTACAAGAGAATCCACAAATCGCTCTGGGGAAAATTGAGGCCTAGCTTCCTGAGGCTCAGGCTCAACACCAAAGAAGGCAGCAAGGGCTGCTAGGGCACTTTTTGCTGTAATACGAATGCCACGAGCCTTACACTCATCAGACCAGTCCTTGGGATGTTCAGTGTACAAGTGCTTTCGCAAGGTCCCTACTGAAGTTGTCTTCTTATATTTGCTGACCTTGTCTGAGTTCTGACGGCTGCCTGTTACGGCTCGACTAGGGCCGGGTCCCAACTAGGGTTCTGGTTGTTCTGGTCTCTCCTAAGACCTGGGCTCAGGGACACTCCAAGTGTCGACGCGCTGAGTCCTGTGGTGTTGTAGCACAACCACCAAGCTTCGATGACCCTACTAGGGCGTATAGGAGGGTAAGAGAAGAGAGGGAAGAGGAGAGGAGAAATTCTTGTCTTTTCTGGAGAGGGAAACAAGTCGATTTGAGTTAAAGCCGAAGCTGGGGTACAAGCTACCAGCTGAGGCCTACTTATACAGTTTATGCTAATTGTTCTACCAAACTAGGGTGGACAATAGGCATGAGGTCAAGAACAATGACGGACGCGAACAATAGAGGCTTGGGACAATAACACTGGACAAAACAGGACAGACAATAGGGAGTCAGAACAATAGAATCAGTCAGCACAATAAGAGCCATGTGGAAGGGACGTCATCAGGATGAGTAAGCGTGTGTAGGAAGCATAAGGTCCAACTTGTCCTGCATTCCGTAACAATACCCCCTCTCTAGAAGGCAGTCCCACCTGCCACCTTAGTCAGTTTTACGTCGTGACTGGGACGGGCCGGGTACACAGGTGTCCAAGACTTCCATCTGCTTGCGCTTCTTTTTGATCTCCTCCGCAGTACCGTCCAAAAGGCATCCCCCACCGTGCCATATGTGGTCTTCGGGGACGCGACACACTCCAAGCCCTGGCATACAGGAGAAGTGAGGGAAGGGGCAGCCGTCGCTGTTGTGAGTCATCATCCTGTCGTGGAAGCGGCAATGTTTTAGTTCTCTACGCGGCGTAGAGTCATTTGGAAAATCGAATCTCTGAAGACCTCCGGAATCGAGTCCCAAGCGATCAAGTCCGTGTGGGTGAAGAGTAAGGCGTGCTCGTGGTTCCATATCCCGATCTCTCTGCTGAGGACCCCCGGGATTGCCGTCCCTCTGGTCGAGCCAATATTCGGTGGTTCCGTAGGTGGGGAACGCTTGAATGGCTTCGTCCTGCGTGCTAACTGGGGTCGTCTGGGTGCCAACGCTACGGGTCTGAGGGGGCAGATCCGGGACCCAACCGTCTGTCTGCGCCGCCACAACAGCGGGGGTCGTGGGAGCACGAAGGAGGTTGATCTGCAGCCTGCCTTCGTCGTCTTCTTCAAACCATTCTTCTTCAGGGGTCTCTGGTCTAGCGAAGTCACCCAGCCTTTGGGCAACCATGGTGCTACGGCCGTCAGTAAAGATGCGGGTGCGTCTCTGGGTTCCGGGATGGTCCCTTCGCCACTTGAAGTCGAAAAGGCAGTGAAGACACTGTCGGGTATCCTCGTAGTACTTATAGGGATTGTAAGGCCACTCGTAACGGTTTTCACGCTCCACTGGCCAGTCATACGGGATCCCCAGACACACCAGGCGGACTTGACGGTAGTCAACTATGAAGGAGCCGGGGGAGGTGCGATGCTCTCGTTTGGGATCGAAGAAGTCTGCGTCTGCCCGGGAAGCTTGGAAAATTTGCGGGAGGGTGAGTTCAAGTTTGGCGGATTGAATTTCCTCCCAGGTATAAGGGAGCGAGGTGACGGGGGCGTTAGTAATGGGAAGCGCAGATGGCCTCCCGACAGAAGTGTTTGTGCTGGCTATGATGGGCGTAGGTGATGTGGATCTGTCGTTTGAGGAAGAACTCGCAGAAGTGAGGGGTAACGAAGGGGGGCTCGTTAGGTTCTTGGAAGAGGGAGCGAAGCTGCATTGTCTGCTGTCCATCTTCCCTCGTCTTATTATAATCTTCCTCGTCTTTGTTGGGTTTTGTTTGTGAAATTCTTCCACCAGATCGTCCGCGTGTACCTGGTCAGCTGGTTCCCAGGTGTTGTGAGCGTGGGGGTACCCTTCCCACTTTAGGAAGTACTCGAGGCGCCCCTTGCCACCCCTTTTTCGCCTGGAGTCCAACACCTGTTCGACTTCGTATTCTTCCTCACCTTCTATTACATCCGGGGCTGGTTCCGAGAAGGCCTGCCCATTTTCTTCCGTCTCCTTATATGGTGATAGAAGGGACGCATGGAAGACCGGGTGAACACGTTTTTGACGCCACTGATCCGGGAGTTTCAGTTTGAAAACCACCGGGTTGATCACCTGGACCACTGGGAACGGGCCGTATCTTTTTGGAGCTAGCTTGGCGAAGGGATGCGACGTTTTGAGGTTCTTCCCGTCTAGCCAAACTTGGTCTCCTTCCTTGAAAGGTTCATATGCTCGTCTGCCCTTCTTTCGCACATTCCGCTTCTGGAGGAGATCTTGCGCTCTTTGGATCGCTTGACGCGCTTGGTTACGTTTCTCCATCAGATAGTCTTTGCGCCGTTCTACTGCTGGCATCTTCCCTTCCTTTTTGGTTTGCCATACCGCGGGCGTGTGTCCTATGAGTAAGTCGAACGGGGCTTGTTTTGTTGTTTCATTAATCCACGAGTTGTGGACGAACTGGGCTAGAGGCAACCAGCTAACCCAGTCGTTCTGTTGGAAGTTTCCATAGACGCGCAAGTATTGTTCTAGCCATTGGTTCGTTCGTTCCGATTGGCCATCTGTCTGGGGGTGGTATGCCATACTGATGTTCTGGTCGATCCCCAATTGTTCGCATAGTTCCCTTGTCCATTTTGACGCGAAGCGCGGGTCGCGGTCCGAAATTACCCGCCTCGGAGGGCCGTAATGGGGGAACACTTCTTTGGCATAACACCTCGCGATCCCCTCGCTGTCAATGGTTTTGTTACAGGGGATAAAGAACGCAGCCTTGCTACAATCGTGGTCGGTAATGGTTAGAATGCTATCGTAGCCTTGCGACTCTGGGAGGTCTGTGATCAGATCTAGGGCGATCGTCGAGTATGGGGCATAGCTTTGCTTCGGGGGAATGGGTACCAAGGGGACCTTAGGCCTGGTCGTGCCACTCTTGGTGCTTTGGCAAGTTGTACACCCCTGCACGTACCTGGTGACGAACGTTCTCATCGTGGGCCACCAGTAGTCTTTAGCGATCATGGACCAAGTTCTCATGATCCCTGGGTGCCCTGCTGTTTTGTGATCGTGGTACATTTGCAGGATGCTTCGATGCACTGCGGGGTCTTCTGGAACCGCCAGCCGGTCGTGGTGATACCACTTGGTCCCAAAGCGCGTTTTGTGCCTTCGCACCCCTTCCGTTTTCGTCCACTCTTCTAACTGTTGCTGGTGCTTTTCTTGAGCGCGCTCCACTTCCTGCTCCAGTGATTGCTCTTCTGTGAAGAGGCGTACGAAGAGTTCCGGAGGCAAGACTAACACGTCTTCATGGTCACTTTCCCCTTGGTTACATCCTGGTCGTCGTGACAATGGGTCGGCCTTGTTAGTCTTCCCTGGTCGATGTACAATTTTCATGCTATACTCCGCCATTTTAGGGATATAACGCGCCACCCGCCGACTGATTTTGTGCGCCTCCCGGTAGTATTGAAGGTTGGCATGGTCACTGACGACGGTGATGACGTGTGGGGAGCTCAATAGAAGGTGTCGCCAGTGTTCCAGGCCTCGGATCATTGCCAATAGTTCCCGATCGTGGATATCATAGTTTCTTTCTGCTTGGTTGAACGTTCGCGAGTAGTAACCCACAGGGCGCAACTTCTGATCCTTGTCGGGTTGGTGGAGGATCGCTCCACTAGCGTATTGTGAAGCATCGACTTCCAAGACAAATGGTTCCGCCAGGTTAGGTCTCTGAAGGACCGGGTCGCTAGTGACTGTTTTGATTAATTGATCTACTGCTTGCGTACACTCCCCTGTCCACTCAAACTTGGTTGTCTTCTTTAGCAGGTTCGTCAGGGGCCTAGCAATGTTGGCGAAACCTGGGATGAACTGCCGTTGGTAGCCTAAGACTCCCAGCGTGCTGCGGACCTCCCGTACTGATTTCAATTGGCGTGGCCAGTCTGCTAGCCCATGCTTCTTGCTAGGGTCGATACGAATGGTTCCCTGATCGATGACATATCCCAGAAACTCTATCTCTTTTTTGGCGAACTGACATTTTTCCGGCTTCAGGAAGAGCGATTCCTTTTCCAGGATCTCCAAGTACTCCTTGGTGATCTGGTCATGCAGTTCTGGGTCGTCGGGGGTCACGATGAGAAAATCGTCCAGGTACCAGTGAACCCAGCGAGGGTATTTCTTTTTTAGGTCGGCAAAGATGCGATCTGCCATCCGTTGGAAGGCGGCTGGCGCATTGCATAGTCCGAAAGGCATGACCTTCGCTTCGAATAGGCCTTCATCTGTTTTGACCGCTGTGATCCACTGGCTGTCGGGATGGATCCTGATGTTATAGTACCCATCCCTAATGTCAAATTTGGACATAAGCCTAGCGTCTCCCATCTGGTCGAAGATTGTGTCGATACGGGGAAGGGGGTACACGTCCTTAACCGTCCATTCATTCACCTTCCGATAATCATAGACCGGTCTCAGCTTCCCGTCCTGCTTTTTGATGTAAAAGAAGGGGCTGGACCATGCTGATTTCGACCTCGTGACGTATCCTTTGGCCTGTTGTTCAGTGAGGAACGTTCGCATGGATTTGGTTTCTTCCGCCGTTAATTTGTACGTTTTGCAGTTGATGGTCTTTGGGGCATCTGGCAATAGGGTGATAACAAGGTCCTCTGGTCGTGAAGGGGGGAAGCGTTTTGCTTCTTCTTCCGAGAAGACTTTGGCATATTTCTGGAACTGTTCCGGGACTGCCACCCTATTTTGACCCTTTCCTTCTCGTTGCGCCCATTGTTGGCTGAAACTCGTCTTGCACGCTTTCGTCCTTCGTGCTGCCCATTTCAACTTCCAACTTCGTCCCGTGGTGGACAGCTTGATTGGTGGACCCCGAATCTTTCCATCCTTCCAGTTAATTTGGGGGTCGAACTCGCGTAACCAGGGATATCCCAGGATAATTCGATCCTCGCCCAAGTTTGTGATGAAAAAGACTTGTGCTGCTTCCTTTCGTCCCTGCAGTATATTGAGGAGACAGTAACTGGTGATTTTTCCGTCTTGATTTTCCGTTCCATCCACATTGAACACCGTTCGTGGCTCCTGGAGGTCTATTGATCCCAGACCCAGTTTTTCCACCATCCTCAGGTCAATGAAGTTTTCTGTGGCACCACTATCAAGTAGTGCCTTTTCGGCAGCCGTCTTGGTCGCGCTCGTGAACGATAGGGGAATGTCCAGTGTATTGGTTCTCGAGATACGACATATTTGAGTAAGACGGGCTCGCACCCAGGCTGCACGGGTCGAGCCATTCAAAAATCCTCTTCTTCTACCAGCCCGTCCAAGGCGCCATTGAAGGCTCCCTTCCCAATCTTGGCCCTGATGCTTCTAAGCATCTGGATGGGATCCTCGTCGTCACCGACTTGCGTGGTTTCGTCATCCTCCTTCTTGCTGACTCTAGCTCTGGGCGTTTTGGGATTGTTTTGTCCTTTCTTTTTAGGGCAGTCCCTAGAGAGGTGTCCTTGTTCTTTGCAGAAGAAGCACCGTCCCTCCTTCCTCAGCCTTTGTTTTTCGTCCGCTTTAGCTGAGTCAGTCCTGGTGACATCGATGTCCATGGCCCAGGGATCTTTCTGAGGGGGGGCCTCTTTCTTCTTGGCTATGATTTGGCTGGCCCACCGGGGGACATCTTTTCTGAAGCTGATTTCGTGCTTTAGTTGTTGGTACGCGTCGTGGTGCTGAGTGGCCAGCTCCTGCCAATCTTTCATGGTGGTGGGGTTGGCTCCTACTTGCTTGAGCATGCTGGTGAGGAGCCCTAGGTCTAGTCCCCTCTTGTACATTCTGATGGTGCCGCTGCTGTCGGCGTCCCATCCTGCCTTCTTTCTGAGACGATTAAATTCAGCCGTGTATTGAGCCAGGTTTCCTTTCCTCATTTCTAGGTGTTCCAGCCTTGTGATTGCATCGTCTTCTTCGTTAGTATCTTTGAAGGCGTCGTCTAGGGCGTTTTCGAAATTGTCCCAGAGGATTTCCGCATTTTCCCCATGCTGGACCACTTCTTGTTCGATTGTGTCTAGGTAGTCTTGTACCCATGCTGACACCAAAGGCCCTTTGACCATCCCTAGCATTGTCATGACACGGTTGTAGGGGACAAGCATGTCGTCGTGGTTTCGATTGATAGCTTTGTACATCCTCCATTCCGTTTTGAAGACGTCGTACAGACTCTTGTCTCCTTTAAATGGCGTGGGTGGAATCCCTTTTAGGCCATTCCTGGGGTGGGGGACTGGCTGGGCTCCGACTGCTGCAGCTGCCGCACCTCCTCCGCCACCACCACCACCACCGCCACCACCGCCTCCGCCACCGCCACCACCTCCGCCACCACCTCCGCCACCGCTCTGGCTTGGTCCAGCCATTGCCGTGGTTTGGGTTGGCTGCGTCAGAGTCGCTGAGCGGGTAAACATGGGGGTTGGCGAAGCGATGCTAAGAGCACTCATGGCGTGGTCTATGGGGGTGATTGGTGTAATCATCCTGGGTTCTTCATTCTCTTGTGTGGGCGGGGGTGCTCTGGTTTGGCTGTCCTCAGAGGAGGAGTTTGCTCCTGCTGAATCCTGTTGGGGGGACGTCGCTCCATCTTCATTTTCACTCTCATCTTCGCTGGCTTCTGATGGCTGCATCGAGGGGGGAGTTCTAGCTCGTTCAGGATGTAATCGTATTTAGTGAACTTCATGGTGGGGTCGGTCCAGTACTCGCTGTTCGACCAGTAGATGTTGTACCACCGATTGTTGATGAATTCGCAGGGGGACCTGTACTTGGTTCTTGACCCTTCTTCTTCGTGATAGGAGTGATAGGTCGTTGGTTTCTGGTATAGTTGGTGCGTTTGCCTCCTATCTTCTAGGAACCTGATGCTTCCCTTCTGTTCGATGGTTAAGTCGTCGTCCTCTCTGGGGATGACCCTGGTTCCAAGGTCGTCTTCGTTTGTATCCCAGATAACGATTAAAGACCCGTCGTTATTCCTGTCCAGCCTTGCGTATGGAAGGCAATGTGATCCCCCGGTAGATAGAGGATCAGTGTGTTTCCTCGCTCAGATTGGAACAGCTCTGTTCCTGCACCCAAGATTATTTCTAGGTGTCCAATGGTGCGTACACAGGAAATGCTGACTTCTTTCCAGCACCTTTGCTCCGACCTTCGTTTGGCGTTATACTGTCTCTGTATTGCCTCGTTCTTGTTCAAATGTGCGTCGATCAACAATTCTTTGATCCGTAGATAGGTTGGTTGTTGTAGATAGTCCCAAGTGGACATCTACTAGAGAAGAGCTTCGGCTTTTGTTACGGCTCGACTAGGGCTGGGTCCCAACTAGGGTTCTGGTTGTTCTGGTCTCTCCTAAGACCTGGGCTCAGGGACACTCCAAGTGTCGACGCGCTGAGTCCTGTGGTGTTGTAGCACAACCACCAAGCTTCGATGACCCTACTAGGGCGTATAGGAGGGTAAGAGAAGAGAGGGAAGAGGAGAGGAGAAATTCTTGTCTTTTCTGGAGAGGGAAACAAGTCGATTTGAGTTAAAGCCGAAGCTGGGGTACAAGCTACCAGCTGAGGCCTACTTATACAGTTTATGCTAATTGTTCTACCAAACTAGGGTGGACAATAGGCATGAGGTCAAGAACAATGACGGACGCGAACAATAGAGGCTCGGGACAATAACACTGGACAAAACAGGACAGACAATAGGGAGTCAGAACAATAGAATCAGTCAGCACAATAAGAGCCATGTGGAAGGGACGTCATCAGGATGAGTAAGCGTGTGTAGGAAGCATAAGGTCCAACTTGTCCTGCATTCCGTAACACTGCCAGTACTCGGAGATCTAATATTTTTAAGCATCTCAACCAGCAAAGCAAAAATAAATTACTTACAAGCAAAATTTACATACTCGTTTTCCTTCTTGATCCTCAAAAAATGTATAAACATCAGTAGCAGCATGGCGTCCTTTCTTATTGCCTGCTGGTCCAGACTCTGGCTCAGGGGAAATGGCCTCTCGCTCCTCTGCACGTTGCTGACGCCTCAGGCTGCCCCGGCTAGGTGTAGGGGGATAAGGGTCTATGGGGGCATTTCGAGGTCTTCGAGCCTGAGGATGTAATGACTCAGGTGTCCCTTCTGAGTCACTAGCAGCAAGGGGCAATTCAAAGGTCTCTGGAGATTGCTGACTCGGAGCCTGAGCTAGAGTCGATACACCATGAGCAGCAGAGGGTGTGCCAGTGCCAGCACTGATGAATGGGTCATCTTGAAGACTTTGCTGTCCAAGCACGTGGTGTGTGCCATCTCGACCAGCAACAGAACTGAAAGTGACATGACGCTGAGGCTGCGGCTGAGCTGGCTGGGGTGGTGGCAGGCTTGGGCCACTCAGAGCTGCTGTGGGCTGAGGCTGAGGAAGTAGAGCTGATAGATGTGATCAACCCAAGTCAGTGATTGGACTTTATATCATCTAGAGACAAGGGGGCACACACCATCGGCTGGAATCACTGAAAACCGGGTTTGAAGAGCTCCGCCAGCGAGGTGAGTTCGAACCTCATTTGGGGTACTAGGCTGGGTCCAAGTCCGTTTTGTCCTTTTCTTAGGGGAAGGAGTCTTCTGGTGCTGTCTCTTAGGCATTCTACAAGGTCTTAGTTGAGGCAGTGGAATCGAGTGGATACTAGTAGATGAGACTGAGAGTCTGAGATGGTGAGACTTGGGTGGATTCGAAACGGCGTGAGGTGGCTCGAAAACAGCGGCCTTGATTCGATCCCACGCAGGGATGGGCGCAACCTTCATCTATAGGGCGCAACCTTCATCTGTAGGGCGCAACCTTCATCCGGAGGGCGCAATCTGTAGGGCGCAATCATGACCTTCATCTGATAGGGCTCCCCCAGGCCCACCACCCCTTTGATCATAGCGCTTCAGCTTGCCAGTGGACTTAGCTCTGTCTGCTCCCTTTTTTCATTGGGCTCCGGCCGCTCCGCTGACTGATAGTACCTTCTCGGGCTTCTGGGACCCATTTGAGTTGCCTCTAAAGCTTAGCAGTATCTCTTACAAGTCGTCCTTTCATGGCCTTCCCACACCGGAGCTCACACCTACCACTGACCGTCATGCCTCGACCGGGTCTGACAGTGACTGGGGCTAGCCTTCTTCCATCACCCACGAACAGCACTTTCTCTATCAGTTACAAGCCGCTTTGGTCACTCGTATTTCGGAACTCGAGCGTATGCGCTCTTCCCGTACGCACTCCCGCCCCATTTCCTCCACCGCTTCCGATGCCTCTTCAAGCGCTCCCGAGCCGAGTGATGGGATGGTTTCCTCATCTCCGACCTCAAAGCCGAGCGGGAAGAACTGAAACGTGACCTCAATGGGTGGTGCACGCGTGTGGCAGATCTCGAGAGACAGACAGGTGCGCTTGCTTTCCGCATCGATACCAAACATCGTGAGGCATGTCAGTGAACACCTAGGTTTTATCGAGATTGAGAAACGTGCCGCCCTTCACGTCGCAGAGAAGAGCGAGGTCACTGTGGTGAGTTTGCAAGAAGTCAAGGCAACCTTTGTAGTTTAAGGCCTGAGGCCTGAGGGGCTGACTTGTGCCTCCTCACTAGCAGACTCACTTATGGCCACTCTCTCCGTTCAGGTTCCATCAA
The DNA here is from genome assembly GCA_022376515.1 of Lactifluus volemus. NCBI lineage: Eukaryota > Fungi > Basidiomycota > Agaricomycetes > Russulales > Russulaceae > Lactifluus > Lactifluus volemus. The sequence continues at coordinate 50,359 of WTXI01000215.1, forward strand.
GTCGACCAGACCTGGGACGAACGGGAGATCACGGTTCTTCCTTTCGCGGCGCGAGCAGAGGGCGTGGTGGTGCAATTCGAGGCGATCGCAGCCGAGGTGGGCGAGGGGGACGACGTGGAGGAGCTTCCACGCGAGACGGCAGGGGTCACAGCTCGTCTCCTCTGACTGGAAGTAGCCCAACTACACCAGTTTCTATCACGTCTCCTCCTGCGGCCAAGCGGCCTCCGCAGCAGTCGGACATGCCTCCGCAGCAACCTTCACATTCTACCACCCCGAGCAAAAACTCTTCCTCCTCTTCGCTTCCCCGACCACCCCCCGGTGTAGATCTCCCGGCCAAACCCAAGTCCGGTCCTTGCCGTACTACTCCACATCATGCGGCTGATAAGGTGCCTGGGTTGACAATAGAGCCTGCATCTCCGACTGCCAATTCACTGAGTTCGGCACCGTGATCTGCTTCCACAACGTCCTCTCGGCAGTCTATGCCCGCACGCCGTCGGCGATCACACAATAAACCATCTGGGGCAGCACTATCAGCAGAAAACTTGACGGTAGAATCACTGGCATCGGCAATGAAAGCGCGCAAGTCGCGTTCAGGGCCATCTTCTCCGCGCCGCCCAAAGGACTCCTTGTCAATAAAGAATGACCCCGCACACCACTCTGCTGCTCCCATGCCCACGCTGACGACTTTCTCAGCAAAGACGAACATCGATTCGCTGGTAGTCTTTGGAGGGTTCCGTGTCCAAAGTTGGCGCTAGCTCTGAGGGATGAAGAAGTTGGGGATCTGTTCGGGCCGAAGCAGGACTTGGCTGAGATGGTGGCTCAGTCGGCTCAGGAGAACGTCCTTCTGAATTTTCGACTTCTTCAACAGGCTCGGGCTCGGGTTCGTCAACACCGTCGCCGTCGCCATTCTGAGGCCTGTTCATTTCAGGGACTGGTGCCGGATTTGCGATATGAGGCGATAAAGAGTGAGAGCCGACAGATGGAGAGGGGGTAACCTTCTCAAAGTTCTGAGGGAGCTGCTTCAACGAGTCATCGAGAATAGGCGACATGAGCTGCACCTGCGCCTTCTCTAGGTTTTTGGGTGCCGGAGGATTGGCGTTGGCAGATGCGCCAGAGCTGGGCGCAACGCCCCAATCGTCGAGATCCGGGAGGGTGTGCGGTCATCTTCATCGCCTGCCCAGTCGATATGGCTTCCGGGGGTGGTAGGCCTGTTGGCGATCAGCCCATCACAATTGAGGAAGGTCACCAGCTCGGTCTGGAGACTGCCCTGAAACTCGCTCGTGCCCGTAAAATCGCGCGAGCGCCGCCTGCTAGCGGCGAGAAGTCAGGAAACCCACGTTCTCCAGTGAATCTCGCGGGCCACGAACTGGATGTCCTCGTCAAGGACCTCTTCCACTTGTCTTTGCCCGACGTAGATGCTGAGCGACCTTCCCCACCGCAAACGCCTACTGAACGTGGTACCCCAACGGGTGGTCGCAACACTCCCCAACTTGGCATCAAGACTAATGGCACGAGCTCCCCTGGTTCTAATTCATTCCGAGGTGGATCGGTGATGGATGCCTATCTTACCTCTTCATCTCATGCTGACTTACCAGTGCAGGTGCGGGCGGCGGCCCCAATGGGGTTGCCAATGGGCACACAAATGGAGCCAACGGCCATGTCAACGGCCGCGGAGGTCGCAAATAAGGTCGCCTCGACCCTACCGCCTGAGCCGCAGTCTACCCAAGCGGCCGGGCCAGGGGGGCGCGCGCGTGAGGGGGCTGGGAGGGTGTCAGCGTTTCCGATCCATGGCCAAAGCCCAAACATGCTCTACCGATTTTCCTGTACATCTGTATACCTATATATTGTAGCTTTATGTACAAGAATATAATGGTTTTATGAAAAAAGCAAAGGAACTTTGATACTGAAGCATGTGTTGTGCAGCCAGGCCAAGCTACAGGCAGCACCAAACAAAACAAGTGCCTGACATCCTCACACCATATATGGTAACCAATGTGGGTTTTGAGCGGCTCGCATGTGGCTCACGAGCGGCTTGCCAGATTTAGCCGTCAATCGGCTCGGCGTGGCTCCAAATGCAGCTCTGAGCGGCTCAGGAGCGGCTCAGAGCCGAGCCGTGGCAACACTAACCGAGACAGTGTCGCGTCTCCTTTTTAGGCGCTGTAGTCCACGTTTCACTCTCCACCTTAGTTCACACGATTTCCCGTTAGACACACTCCGGCTCCCATCTATCTGCCGCTGTCAACTTCTTAACATTTGATTATCGTGTACATTTTAGTCTGCTTAGCAATCAAACGTTTATTCGGATTTGGCCCGGCGTATTGTCTAAGTAAACGAAGCATGTCTTATGCCATTCAAGAATTAACAAGGTACGTTCAGTACACAAGGGAGTCCATTAGCAAAGTAATGATCAAGAAATCGGACGCAAGCAGTCCAGTCCATTGGTGCAATCACCCAACTTGAATGGTTCAAGCTGCGGTGGTGTTTGTGAATGTATCGCCGCCGGAAGTGTTGGAGACATCCGTTGGGAAGGAAACGAGTGTGCGATCTGTTAGTAAGTCCAAACAGTTGGGGCTCGATAAAGATGAATCATCTGCGCGAATCACAGGTGGCCCTGCTGTAGGAGGCAGCGTGAGGACGCTGGCCATGTTGCCTGCGATGCTACCTGCAGCGGATTCGCAAGATTGTGCAGGTGCGGGAACAGGCTCGGTGGGCAACTGGGACTCGGGTGGGACGACACTCTCAGGCTGGTCAGACGAAGGTTGTGAAGGTGTGATAATGCGAGCCCGTTTAGCCGTTCGTGGCGCAGACCTGGACTCAGAGTTAGCCTGAGCGACCTCGGGCTGATTTTCTTTGTTGCTTTCACGGACGTCCGAGTGAGTCTCGGTCCGACGCTTTCGACTGCTTCGTGTTTCCACCGTCATTTCAGTTTCATTATTGAACCGCAAAATCGTCCCCCCCGGGCGAAATGATGTATCTGTCATGTATCTGCATTGAGCAACTGCTTACACTTTGAATGTTATCCCTGCCCTGTACGCACCATCGGATGTATCTTCACTGGCATCCCCGTCCACACTCACTCCGACTCGATCAAAGCGACAGTCTTTACGCATGATCGCGTCAAGGATGGCCTGCATTTCGGTTTTATTGCGAATATGCGACAGCGCAGTTGGTGGCTGGTCCAAAGGCCATCCACGCAAAACGATGCCACTGCTATCAGGGATTCCTTTGGCCCACTTCGTCCAGTCTAGTCGGGGGTTTTCCCGATTCACAAGTTCTCCTGAATGACAGTGAGATATGAAAGATTGAACAACTTGAAGTTATGCTACGCACGGTACATCCTCCGGAGAATTTCCATTATTAATGACTTCATGGCATTCTTCCTATCGCCTTTGGCATTTTCTGATGCTTTCACGTTTATAACACCTGTGAAATTATGCATAACTGGGCATCACCACACTATGTTGTGGCCTCACCTGCAAGGCGACTGTGGTTTGTCGAATATGCGTCGAAGTGTTTGGCAAGCTGTAAGGGCTTGAACTGGAGGTACTGGTCGATGAAGTCACCCCCCACTGTCGACACGCATACAAACGAATTAGTGAAGGGATCAGCGTCACGTCGTGCACCAATGACAAAATATTCAAAGTTGCTGCGTTGATTCAAATTTGCCAACTACTAGAGGTCATCGATGGTGGTCTTCCGGATATCCAATGTGAATACATACCTTCTGAGTGATGTGGTCCAATGAGGTCCGTATGTCTTGTTGTGCGACGCTGGGCTTCCCAACGATACCTGTGTCCCGCTTGTCACGATTTTCCTGCAGAAGCGCCAGGAGGACTTCTTGGTCGGCTTCGGAGAGTGACTTGTAGTCACTACCGCTTTGTTTGCATTTCTCGATGATGCCGATGACACCGATCTTCTCAGGGTGCTCTTCTACGTTCCCTAGAATAAAGAAGATATATTAGATCTATAAAAATATAATGATAGGAAAGATTGCGTTCACTTACATCTACCATCCTCGATACGTGCTAGGCAAAACCGGTACGCGTTCTGGATCGATGGACGACGCCGATCCTTGAATACTCGCCCTCCAAGGTGCACCATCGTTGACGCATGGTCGAAGGTGATCTCATGCTCATCCGCGAGGTCTTCGATGATCTTGTCGATGACCTCGATCGCTGCTTTGATAGCTGCGTTTAGCTTCACCTTCTTCTCGGTTGCCTGGGCTTTGGCACTAGCACGCTCTTGGTCACTCTTAGGTAGAGGTTTCGGGCGATGTTTCTTTTTCGAGTCCTCAGTAGTAACAATTGTCATGTTGCGAGGTGTGACTCTGATATGTACAAATGAGGGATGGTAAACTAGATCGACTGGATGAAAGACGCGATTTAAGAAAGCTGGTAAACAAACGGTCACTAGACGGGGATACATAGAGACAGTCAGTAAACCCCGTAGGAAGTGAACCAGGCACGTACCAAGAAACCATCAGGAATCCCAAAAGTGGGTGACGGTCAATTCAAGTTCAAATTCAATCTGTCAAACACGTGGGTAAGAGTGAAAACGGAGATGAACATAAGCGTATACCCTGTCAACTTGAAACAGTCCAATGTCCCAATTCAGTTCTGCAGAGATATCAACGCTTTTGCGACTGCTTGATTAAATCCGATGTCAACCAAGGCTTCCTCTTGGCACTGTTGCGGAACGTAATTGTAGACAGCCAAGACTTCACCTGACTTGGATTGTCCCTCACGGAGCGAATTAAGGAGTTGTATGACAAGGGCGGGGAGTTTCTTCTTCTTCGTGGGAGATGGCGACCTTTGTTGACGTAGCGATGACACATTCAGATTGGGGGGGCCCAATCCTGTCCACGATAGACGGGAATCGGGATATGGGGTGGACGGCCGTGGGCCATCTTCCCGCACCGATAACGATGCTATGCGAGAGGACAACTGACCGAAGGTACCCAGTTCATCAGATACTGTAGGTGCGTGCTCTCCATGCGAGATTGGAGCCAATGTGCAGCGGAGGGGTGACCAAAGACCCGACAAAACGTCAAGAGGAAGAGTCTGCGCCTGTGTGATAATCGAGTGAGTAGGCTCTAGGGGTTCCATAAGAGCCTTAGCAAAATAATTGGATCGCTTGGCGCGAGTGCGGAAATCCCGCATGTAGGCAATGCCAAGTTGTGACAGACATATCGTCTTGATGTCCTCGATGGCAGGGTCGTAGATATGTGGGTAGAGTGTGAAAATGTTGCTCGAAAACAGGCGCACGTTGCGATCGTTAAGGGACAGTGTATGTGCGGGGTCCATTGCCTCTGATGGGCGCCGCTCTCCTTGAAAGACCGCAAATATGCAGGCGACGCCGCAACAGCGCTCAAGCGCAGCAACCTGGTTTTATTTCGTATATTAGCTACCATAGGAATAGGAATTAAGTGATACGCACCGCATCCAATATTATTCGCACCAATCTCTCTCGTGTCTCCTTCCTATCGACACTTTGCTTGATAAACCCCTCGTGCAAACCGCTTTCGACAGTCGGGAATGCATTTTGGTCTAATGACCAACCAGAAATGGCGCGCGCAGTCTCTGCAGAGCGAGCATTGTGAGAGAAGCGTTGGTCTTGAATTCCATTGATGCACACTGTTATGGCAGCATTGGAAACAGTATCCCAGTGAGGGCCAACATCACCCTTTTTCGAGATGCCAGTGTCAGATTGAAGAGGAAGACGAGAACGCATTGGGGGGAAAATAACACAGGAAACACAGAGAATGTGGCGTAGGTGCGAGCCCAGGGATGGCTTTAAATCAGAAGCACCTGGAGAGAACTAAGACTCAGACAGTTTCAGGGGTCGTTCTTTATTGGCACAGGAGACGGCCTTTATGCGCAAGGAAAGGAAAGACCATAGACAAATAGATATTGAGAAGACAGGTCCGCACTGGAACGCCGCATATCTTCCGATGTCAGCCACTGACAGCCCGAGCAAGAGCGCCGAGAATCGACATTCCGTTCAAGGAACTTTTGACGCTTGAGCAGAAAGCAAGGCTTAATTTCGTGCTATCTAGGCGGGCCGGGCCGCCAATGTCATTGACGCGAGATGCGAGGCACCTCGGATTGGACCGTGGCGTGACATTCATTGAAGGTGATAATCTTTATCGCTTTATCATATACCTGTAGTTCTCAGACAATATGATTTATTTTATGCACCCTTGTCTCAGTGTGTAAAATTTACTCTGATCTACGAGGCTTGATGGCCTCGCGTCTGTGTTCTTTCTGGCCCTTGCCCGATATGGGCTCGAGCCGGTCCGGGAGGCCGCTTGCGCGAGCCCGACACTTACCGACGCGTCGGGCGACGCCTGGCGCAGCCTCGAGCTGGCCCGTTAATTTAGATAGCTTAGGATCAAAGATCCTAAGTAGTAGTTACTTAATACCTCACTCAAATATATCTATCTCGATGTGAACTATTTTTATTTATTGTAAGGCATCCACTAAGGGCCGCCTTACAGTCTGAAAGATTGATCTGAAAGAGAGCTGTTATGCTCCGAGTGTAATCTTGGGATCTGAACAATGTGTGAACATCGAGCAAGAGAGTTGGAGGCAAAGATGGGAGACTAGTGTACATGAGACCGGTCCGGCCTCCCACAACCCTCAGATCCAGTCCGATCGTGCTAGATCGCAGCCCTCTTTCTGAAGCTATTCGTACAGTATCATCATGACATGATAAACCACATATTTCCACCATAATCCAGTAGCTTTAGTGATATGTAGTGACCTACAAGGTGTGCAATGAAAATCACTCACCATTCCACTGTCAGATACAATAAAGGAGTTCAGATCTACGTCGATCTCCCTCTAAACCAATGCAATTCACTTTGTGAGGGTGGAATGATGAATTCTGTGTTGCATACTTTAAATATGCACAAAATTTGCAAGCGTGCCAATAAAAAAACCATCAGACATATATAGGGTGTGCTATAGGTTTACAGCGCAGTGTAACATCATTTGTGAAACTCGAGACTTGACGCGTCCAGATGTACCTTTCATAATACATTTTCCACAGTTTACACACCTTCCACATAGATCCACTACTTCATTTTCAACATGTATATTTAAATTGTATGTCTCTACGTGTACATGCATCCTTAGACAAATCGCATGGCTCTAGGGGGAGATCGGTACAGATCTTGTCCTTATCATAAGCACTCCGGCACGTTATGTTTGATGTTTGGGGTTTTGATTCAAACCAGCACTATTTTAAACCGAAAAAACGCCACATTTCAATGCACATTTTAGTTCTCTATCTTTATGTGATCATAGCGCCCAGAAAGTGTGAGCCCAAGAGCCACGATCTGGACGATTTTTGTGGGATCAACTGAATCCGGGGCTATCTCAACGGCCGGACCGTGCATCCGGGCAAGACTCCCGCTCGCTCTCGTTCATGTTTTTCAAGATGTTTTTGTATCGATTACACTCAATCTATGATGGAACTTGACTTGGTTCTATGTGTATGGGAGCTGGGTCCACTTTGTACGTCACTTGGGAACCTCGATCACTGATAGCTATCGACTTCGACTTGTGATCTGCGAACTGCGAAGCAAGTGCTCTTTCTTTGGGAACTATCATATATTGGTCTAGGCACATTCAATTTGTGAACGGCTGCTTTACATCTAGCTAGGAATCTGATCTCAGAGCCTAGGTTACTGCCAGCACTGGCTGGAGCCGCTGAACTCTTGGACGACACTCTGGTATCTTACTAGTATCTCAGGACGCTTGGGACACTCAGGCAAGGGCAGTAATGCACTCTCTATGGGTTACGTGCACACGTAGTCACTGCTTGGAAAAGCTGGTGAGTATTGAAAGTTGTTATCTCGGAAACATCAATATCTGACAATCCCATTACTAGAAATGTACAATCCATCACCGCGCATCCATTTTGGGCCGCTGGCATGCCCCAAATAAGCAGGGCACTTCATATAAGCTTCGTATTTGGTGATGTAGTCCCCGGCTGTTCCCAGAAAACTGACAACTATTCCCACATCCCCTTCAACATGGTAAACGGACGTGTCAAGTTTCATATCGCTCCTACTGGTCGTCGCAAACACCCACCCAGCGGCCCCCGATTTGACAATGTCGCAAAGCTTCGAGTTGAGCTAATAAGCAAGGCAAAGCAAAAGGCCATAGATGAGTTATTCGCGGAGCGTACTAAAGTCGAATATGCGAGTGAGTATGGCATGTTTCAATTTATTGAAGGCCATCTAATCCAGCACAAGGATTGTCTTCAAGTAGCAAGCGTGCTCTCGGGCTGGACAATGCCACAGGACGAGATGATTTAATGGAAGATATCCAAAACGAAGCAGGCGAATGGATTGACGATGACTGGGACAACAGCCCCCTCGACATGGAGATGCAGATAGCTGGTGAGGGGCACGAAATAGAACACTTTGAGGAGTACATTGGGTCGTAAGTACTGTCAACACAGAATTTATACAGTCTTATTCACTGGTTATTGGACACCACAGGTCGCGCAGACGCCACAATAGGCAAACACGGTCGCAGCGCATTCAGATCGCCCAGTCTAAGTGGGAGACCCAGCTCCCGTCACTTATCGATAGTTACCTTCAGTACAAGTGTCACGGTAACGTGACGTGACGGTCACAGGTGACCCTGACTCATCATTTTCCTTCTCTTACTCATCGATATGTTGGACGATTCTCTCACCTTCCGTTAGCTTCCGTAACATTCCGGTTAGTTCCATATGCTTCTATACATTCACAGGGACACCCCTGAACATTCTAGTACGATCCGCTATCCAAGTATATATATCCCTTGTATCTCTGAGACGGGCCTTAAGCTCGTTCTCCTGTAGAACTCAGGTAGTCGATACAGCGAGCAATACAAGTGGCTGTTCAGCCTTCCCTTCCCCTTCCTCTCTGAAAGACTGCTTCCTCTTTGAGTGAAGCCTCTGAAGACTTGCGTGGATCGCGCCACAACCAAGTCTTCTACTCTTCGACTAGACCTTCGCGCCTTAGTCCTTGCGGCCGCTTCGTCGTTCCGCTCAGTCAGCACGACTCAGACCCGAAACCACGCCACGGTGACCTGACCGTGACATTAGAACGAGCTTTCACTCGAAACAAACAGATAAAAGAATCATGACTTCGACACCAGCAGCAACCAGTTCCTCAAGAGATTGGAGGAACACATACGAAACAAGCATTGAACATGAAACCGATCCCGCTAAAGTGCGGTGCCCGTTCCCAGTCAGACCCGAAATAAATGATACAATCCCGAAGAAATACACCGTGAACATGGAGCATATTCTAATGGAAACGGGGCATGTTCCATGGTCCGGATACTACACAAACTATAAACACACACGCATCGCGCTCTCAAACGCATGGGGGGTGTGGTTCGAAATCGAACGGCGCATTAACGAAATCGTGGCCGTTCGAGTCGCACGAAACTCATTGAAATTGCTACACCTTCCGGTAGAAGGGCTCGATATGAGAGAGCTCATCCGATCGGGAGAACCGATCGATGCAACGAACCCCCCCTCTCGCGCCCCGACACCATTCCAAACACCGTACAACCCCCCGAATATCCCCAGAGACGAGCCCGAAGAAAGACCCGAACGTGACGACGAAATGCGCGCGAACGTTGGACGGTCAACCGATACCGCACGGGAACCCCCTCGCCGTCATACGGGACGCCCCCGAGGCGACGGCGACGACCCCTATGGACTAGACGATGTCTTAGACGAACCTATGGGGAAAAATAATGTCAGATTGGAAGGAATCCCCCCGAGAAGTTCACAGGAGAAAGGGGACATACCATACCCTTCCTAACCAAATTCAAAAGGTTTATTTTGATGAATCGAGATGCTGCAATTGCCAGAGACCCCTACAAGAGATCAGCTTTCTTCCTATCCTTGATAGGAGGAACGAAAACGGATGGATGGGTCGAGCGGTCGTACGACTGGCTCGATCGCGCCGAGCGCGACCCGTCCATCCTTCCCTACGACACCACGGCTTGGGAAGTCCTGGAAAGCGAATTTAAGCGAGCCTTCGTCGACTATGCAGAGCATGAAAAAGCCCAAGATGAGATCCGACGACTTAAGATGACCAACGAAAACGTTGACCAGTATATCGCGGACTTCGAACGTTTGGGCCATCGCGCGGGGTTGGATCTCGATGACCCGATGGCGCTACGCCTGTTTGCTCGCGGTCTTCCCATCGGACTTGCGGATTCATGCATCGATATTGAAAATCCGGAAACATTTGAACAATGGACAAAGGCAGCACAAAGACACCATCGGAACTGGCTGCGGAAACGCGCCATCCATTCGAATTACGGCGGAACAAACAACCGACAACAGAACCAAAAAGGAAACCAAGGTGGCAGCAACTTTTACTGGCGCAGACCTCAGCAAAACCAGAATAACAACTCCCCCTCACGTTCGCGCTGGCAGGCAAAAGACCCAAACGCAATGGATACATCCGCAGTCGCCAGGAAAGCTACTACCGATGCTGAAAAAGAGCAGCATCGAAAGGAGGGACGTTGTTTCGAATGCAGCCAACAGGGCCACCTTGCACGAAACTGTCCGAATAGGAAACCGCGCGTCCGGGCCGCCGATGCCGGAACCGAAAAATCAACCTCACTCGAAGAACAGAAATCCTACACTCCAGCAGAGGCGGCGGCCTTCATTAAGAAATTCTCTGATGAAGAAAGAGAGGAATTCGTGAAGAGCCTTCAAGCTCTAGGAGAGGATGCGGGTTTTCAAGCGGCCTGAATGCGACAGCTCTCATTCGGGCCTGTAGTACTGACTCTTTGTATACGGCTAGGAATAAATATATCAAGACTGGATTCTTGATCTATACACCGAGGAAACGAGCTGAAAACCATGCACTCTTGGACACGGGAGCCACAGAATGCTTCATACACCCACGACTAGTTAACAAACTAGGGCTAAAAGAACGACCCTTGCAACGACCACGAAATGTTCGTAACGTAGATGGAACAATCAACCAAGCAGGAAAGACGACAACAGGAGTTGAACTAACGGTCAAACTGAATGGGAAGCCATGTAACCACCTATTCTTCGTCACAGACATAGGAGAAGACGACATTATCCTAGGCTACCCCTTCTTTGAATCGTTCAATCCTACCATTGATTGGGAAAAGGGCCAACTATCCGGAGAAGTCGTCGCCATTACAAAAGGGGAAGAGACCCTGTCCCCCAGAATAGCAAAAACCACGATGGCTACCCAACTGGCGGTACAGGCTAGGGAAGACAAGAAGACTTGGGACCAGATCGTCCCAAAACAATACCACCAGTATGGGAAGGTTTTTCAAGAAGATGCCTCAGAGCGATTCCCAGGACCAAGGAAATGGGACCACGCCATCGACCTGAAACCAGATGCCCCTACTTCACTAGACTGCCGCGTATACCCATTATCCCCTGCCGAGAAACAAGCACAAAAAGAATTCATTGCCACGAACCTACGACTCGGGAGAATTCGTAGATCTAAGTCGCAATATGCTTGTGGCTTCTTTTTCGTGGGGAAAAAGGACGGGAAGTTACGACCAGTACAAGACTATCGGAAACTCAACGAATGGACAATCCCTAACCGCTACCCCCTTCCCCTGATCACCGACCTCATCCACGACCTAGCGGATAAAAAGTTATTCACCAAGTTCGACGTTCGTTGGGGATACAACAATATCTGACTAAAAGAAGGTGACGAGTGGAAGGCGGCATTCAAAACCAGTGAAGGACTATTCGAACCTACAGTAATGTTTTTCGGCCTGCGCAACTCCCCAGCTACCTTCCAAACAATGATGGATGAAATATTCCGAGACGAGATTCAAGAAGGATGGGTCAAGATCTACATGGATGACATTGTCATTGCAACTACAGACGACGAAGTCCTTCATAGCCTACGAGTCGACCACATCCTAAATAAACTGGCAAAACACGATCTCTTCCTTAAACCGGAAAAAATGCCACTTCCATCAACGGGAAGTTGAATACTTGGGAGTGATCATCGGCAATGGCAAAATTCGGATGGACCCCGTCAAAGTCAAAGGAATCACTGACTGGCCGACACCCACTACCGTAAAAGAAGTGCGCAGCTTCCTTGGGTTCTGCAACTTCTACCGCGCCTTTATCCCCCATTTCTCCAACATTGCACGACCCCTAAATGACCTCACGTGCAAAAACCGACAGTGGACGTGGTCGACCAAGGAACAAACAGCGTTCGATCAGTTAAAACAAGTTGTACTGATCG
>WTXI01000216.1:0-62629 GCA_022376515.1 Lactifluus volemus
CGTCCCAAGACTTGGGTGATCGTGCAGTGGTATTATTCAGGGAAGGACATCGGGGAACATGAACAAGTAGCTGGTACTCCAGTCAGTATGTAAGTTTCCACCGCCCATTCTTTCCATTCTGTGAATGTCTGGGCCACAGGAATGCATCGTGCTATGGCAAGTTCGAACGTAGCCTATCGCAAGATCGACAAGTGATCTCTACCCTATCCATAAATGGTATTACGAGGCTTTAACTCCATGTCTTTCCTTCTTGGCTGAATCCCACTCGAGGGAAGGCAACCGTCATGGACTACGATGAGATGTCCTTCCAACAGGAACCCATTCCGGCAGAGTGCTTTTACACACGTCGAGCGTACAATTCACTTTTTGGTTCTGTAAAGGTCTGTATGATTCTTACATTGATTCATCTGTACCATGCTAAAAAAAGGTGCCGCAAGCCAAATGTACTGGAGAATATCACGTGCATCTGCGGGCGGCCTTACAACCCAGACGATTCGGACCCAATGCATCTCTGCCCGCGTTTTGGCTGCAAGCGATGGTACCATCAGAGCTGTCTCCACGAAAATGGCTTTATATCCACCAAGTCGTCTGACGATCGCACGAAAGATTTCCTGGACATACCTCCAGCGCGGGTCCCCAGAGTACCCCCAGACCTCCTTCGTATCGCATGCACGCCGATCGTCAGGGGTGGTCCTACGCACGGGGTGGTCGGGAACGTCAAAACTATTTGCGAGGCACGCGAGTGGGCTCAACTATATGCAGGCATGCCGTGGGCAGAGAGTCGCTCCGGGCTGCTCATGAATGATATCACACTCGATCGGTGGCTCGACGGCTTGGAGGGTGTCGAAGTGGAAGATTTGATCTATCCCGACGATGAATCCGGCTCCGCAAAATTTCTGGCACGTAGGAGAATCCAGAGTGAAGAGGCCCCCCCTCCATTTATATGCCCAGCTTGCGAGAAGCCAATTTGAAACCATCAATATCACTACCCATTCTCTCCTCCCATCCATCTGCCTCTGCATTATCTCTTCCATTGTCGCATTTCGCTTTGTGTATCTCCTACTCGTTTACAATCTGTCCTCGTCATTAACACTCGCATAATTGTTTACCAGTCTATGTCCTCACATACCAATCACGCATCGCTCCTTTCGTCGTACTTATTCTGACTCTCGTCCCATAGTTCCCATGCTGATTCTAAAACGTTACCGCGTACAATGGAAGGTCACTGAAGTTGTAAGGGACCTAATATACAGTACTTGGTAAGCTCCAGCCCTCCGGGGTTAACAGGCGTGGCGGTGCTAACCTTAGACTGTGCTGTGCATAATCGTCGTCCACTAGCAGACACTGTCTTGTTTGTGTGAGGATTTCTAGAACTGCAGATTGTACCGACGGACAGGGACCCACTGAGCCATGCATATACGAGGAACAGAGAGAAAGGAACAAAAATATTTTGTGCCTCGATTGAAATGCTTGATGCCCGGTGTCCCTTGTGGTTTCCATAGGAGAGAAATCCAGATGATCCCGCTGTAGGACAAATTGGACAGAGAAGGTGGAGGAGATTAAGAAAGATATGATGACGATAAAGACGCGGCCAGTGACTCGGAAGGTGCAGTGTTAGTATATGTCCATGTATCAGCTATAAGACAACCGTAACTTGTGTGGGCCATGTTTGTTATCACAATCATGAGATAATTGGAATGTTTGTGGGTGTGACGGGAATGAGAGCTGGCGTAGCGGTGGGTGCGGATGGAAGATGAACATGTAATGCCAGTCGCACAGGATGGCCCACGACCTGTCGTTCATCAACGAATGGCGTAAATGCATCACCAAAATCCCTTCCAGAATAGCGGAGCTCCTCCAAGCTAGGCAACAGCTCCAGAGGCGGTTCCCCATCCATCGAACGTAGGGAAAAGGATATTCCCTCAACAAGTTCTTTTTCTACTTGAAGCACCTTCACTTTGCTAAACGGTCTCAGAAGCTCACGCCAATGTATGCGGGTGACCTCGTTGTGCCACTCTGACGATCGATTGAGGCCCGCCCGGGTGAACCTGACCCGCTCCACAACAGAGAGCACAGGGGAAAGTGTACCAAAAATCTGGACTACGGATGTCACCTGCCAGTCAAAATGTCTGCACATGATTAGCAAGTGTAGGGGGCGTTTCCACCCATTTTGATCTGGGTCCGCCTTTAAATCAACGAAATCCTTATGGAAAGCGAGTTCGAGAGCGCGAAAATTAAGGTTCTCTGACGACTGCATGAACTGCAAGAGGCGCGGGACGGTGAACGTGAGCTGATTGAAAAATTGGACCTGAAAGGTGCTGAGGATGGGGGCGGTGAGCCGAGAAAGAAGTACTTCCAGGTAAGCACTGACACCTCGAAATGAAAACACGCGAAGATTAGGAAGGGTCACATGCGCCGTGGTAGAAGTATCCGCGACATTGAGATTGGGAAGAGGGGAGTACAATCCAATTCCCAGGGTCTCTAGATGGGGCAGGAAGGAAAGCCGTGTGAGTATATAATTTGGGGTAAAGTGTATGGATTCTGGGAAAACTCCAAGCCAGAGAAAGACAAGGCCCACGACGGATGTGAGTAGCAGAGATCTTATCGGAAGCGCAACGAGACAGAGATGGATGTGGCGTAGATTGGGAGCTTGAAATCCTTGGGGAAGAATCGAGCTTGTATCTTCTTTGGTCAAAGAATAGATAAAGAGGCGCTCCAGAACTGGGAATTGATCGTCCATGGCCATGATGAACTTCTCCAACTTTGGAGCTGCCGTCCGAAGGGCGATACGACGGACACGATGACGATGCGAGATCGCGAGAAGCGCACTCTCTTCATCTTCTGTAGTCATCTCACGACGGTAGTTTTCGTAAAAGATGGTGAGTGGCAGGGGTGGTGAATGTACCAGCATGTCTGCTACAGGTACCCCGTAAGTGCAGAGAAGATGCAGATCCAACACAGATGGTGAATCGAAAATGATACTCCGCCAGCGTCGGGAAACTTGAGCGAGCTTGTACCACCAACGTTGGCAGTTCCACCCACGAACTAACGGGGCACCCTCGTCTTCTTCATCACCAGTGTGAAGCTTATAGAGATAGATTATGTTAAGAAGGACATCATCGTTAAGGGCATAAATAGGCGAGTGTGACTTGCTGCTCGTGGGATCTATTGATTTGCGACTCGGAGTTGGTATACAAAACAGGGATATGGCCTCAGAGCTTGGGAACTCACGACTTGGTGCCACCAGGCGGGGTTTCTTTGCGGTAGGGAATAGACGAGAAGTGGTACACAAGTAATTGGACATGTAGTGTCCGCGGGAGGGACGGGTCACCGCGGATGACAGGAAGGATGAGATGATTGAAGACTGAATTGTGTTGGCTTTATACCGCGCTCACTGTACTGGCATATCAGCGGGCGGTGTATTGCGGAGGCGATGCTGAGTTGTGTGAGACGTCTTGACAGCAAGGCTACCAATCACTTCTGAGCATACGGAACTGACATTCGAGTCCGACTGAATAGTTAGTTGTAGAAACAAACCGTATGTCCTCTCTCGTCCCTGCCCTCCAAGAGTCTCATGAAAGTGACTCTGATATCTCAATACTCGTCTGCAGCACAGCCAGGTACTGCCTCGCCCCTACACTGCCTGCGCCATTATGGCCAACCCAACTATGTTAGGTCCTCTTCTCACTCCATCGGAGCTATGGCGAAGGGCTGGGCTGCTAACGGGAATAGCTACATGGACCACGCTCGTACTCACCGTCACGCGGAACTCCTTCGCCGCAGCTCAGGCTGAAACGGTAGCGGATGTGAGTCGAGAATTCACGACTGCTGTTGTTGTCCAGTAATACAACTCCGTATGGCAATCTTGACACAGATCGCTATGAGGAGGTCAATCCTCGAACGTGACTAGGGCAGTGAGTGTGGTGGGCACGGAGTCTAGCACAGCCACTTTCACTGAGGAATGCGATGCGGAACTTGAAAGGGGAGGGAGCCGGACCAGACAGTCATGGACTTGAGGTACAGGTGCTGATGAGGACCCAGACTCAGATGAGGTGGTCATGCGCGTCGCAGGATGTACTGGGCCTGCTGTTCAGTTGGGGTGATGGAAGGTGACTAATTGGAATCGAAACTTTTGTGTTGGCGGAGGGTAACGAGTATTGCAGAGAATGCTTGCTATACATAGTTGTGAAAGAGTCGAGGGTTTAGTTAGTATGGCGCTGGCATGGATGACGAAGGGTACGAAAAATCTGACAAGCATATGGGAGCACGCACCGCCAGTAGTTCGTCGCTTCCTGGGGATCCGTTGTGACCCTGCGTGTCCTCCGCAGTGGCAGATCTGGGGCACCGAGGGCGGAAGCTGCCACGGCATCACCATCATCGTCATTCGTCGCGGCCTTAGACCGCGCTTTAGACAATCCGAGCCGCAAACTTTCAGATACACTCATCAAAAGTGTACGTTGGCATTAAGCGGACTACCTAGGAAAAATGGCACGCCAGAAAAATTAGGAAGCGATCAACGCACAACTGGCCAATTTTCATGCCGTGTTTCGCTGACTGGTTGGGGATGAAGTTTCCCTGGCTCTTCCCTATGTGTCCGACGTCCCGGTTGGTTGCCGAACAAGTACCGAGATCAGACCGACAAAATCACCGCCGCCAGGCACATCTCCACCGCACGTGCAAGTGCGCCGGGCAAGTCGGGCATTGTACAGTACCACGCTGCCGTTTGCGTTGTTGCCACCAGGGCGGCCGTACAGGGTAGATCACTTACTGCTTTAGACTCAGGGATGTGTGCTCAAGTGCCATCCCCAATTGAACCGGTGGCTTGCGCGCTCTATTTGTGTTGTGGTGCCATAAACTTTACGACTCTTTTTTTTTAATTTTTTTTTATCAGAAAGCCGGGATACTTAAACGGGAACAAGGAGTTTTTGTTTGCGAGGACCCGCACTAGTAACGAGAATGAAAATACTACAGTACTAGTCCGCCTTCCTAGGACATCGGAAGATCCTGCTGCCATCCAGAATTTAAATTCTGTCAGTCCAATTTTGACATGCAGTGGCTCCTTTTTAAGTTTCAGCTCCATACCTGGACGCTGATATAGTACGGCAGCGACAGCCTGAGAGGCAAGGCAAATTGTATAAACTTTGCAAGGCCAATTCTTCAATGGTGTGGCAGTCGCCCTAGTGACGGAGCATGCATCCTACGAGCCCACACAAACCAAATACCGTCCGCACTGCATTCCAATCTATATCTAACCCCGTAATCATTCCATTATGGAATTGGTAAAATGAAATCTCGAGAGGGATCCGGCATGTGGCGGATAGTAGCGATGAGAGTTGCCGTGATGGGGGGGTCTGACTGATTGCTACAAGAAACCTTATCACCCGGGCGTTGTCTCGGCGGACAATTGAGTGCCGTGACATCGGTTCACCTTGTTGAAAACCAGTACCTGAAAACTCGCGAAAAAGTACAACAAACAATAGATCTAGCTAGAGGGGGTTACCATACATCTGTATCTCTATACAATAAGAACACGCTGGTCCATCAGTAGCGCTGAGGAGTGGACCTCGGAGGACTCGGAGGGACAAATTGATTGGAGAAAGTTTAGCTTTGAAGGATGTGCACAAGCGCAAGCCTGATTCAGGTTCAAGTTTGGCCGTGACAGACAGGGCCGAGGTTCGTGCACGTACAGTACAGTAGTACCAGGTCCGAACAGGAAGAAGGACCCTTCAAGGTGCCAGCGAGACGGCTATGATGAAACCGAGATGGGGGGGTTTTTTTTTTTCGATCCACGGATGCGCAGTGGATAGAAGTAAGCGGTGGTACTGTACTTGTATTACGCCACGAGCGAGTGCCCTACGACTTGACGTGAGATACAATCACAAAAATCGGCGCTCTTGGGACTCGGACAGTCCGAGGCTCCGAGCCCCACGACGGGGCCGACGCTAGTGAGCAACTTGGATTTATTGATGGTGTCACTCTCAGGCTGACAGGTGCCCCGATCAAACTGAACTTGCCATGATGAAACTTTGAGTGCCAACTGATACGTATCACGTTTACTATTGACATCTGCTGATTGTGTTGATGATGGTACAAAAATGCGAATTGGAAGAACGTTTTCGCCTTTATACTGCGGCTGCGCGGAGGGAGAATCTGCGGTGCGCGCTTCAATGAACGGTTGCGTGGTGCCACTTGAATCATGGGAAAAATGTTTTGCCATCGAGTCAACGATGACGTATCACGTGAATGGTCCTGCCGTAAACTGGCTTGCCCCCCCCGATTACATTACTGAGCAAGCGGAAAGTCACCAAAGCGCCCATTGGCGCCCTAATACTCAGCAATGGCGCCCATTGGCGCCGCGCAGTGTAGTGTAACAACAACTAAAGAATCTGAATCTATAACTGACTCTAAACGATACAGTAAGTGAGGGAGGCTAGCTGGGGCTGCCCATGTCCAAGTCCAACCACGTACCGACACTCCGCCCTACCCGTGCCACTCGCCAAATACCGGATCCAGATCGGACCATGGACTGGGAGCAAGGACTATAGTGACGTCACCCGCTTATGCCACTTACTCCTCCCTCCTGTCGTCTTCCATACGTCTTCCATCCCTCACTGGTGCAGGGAGAAAGGGTCGTAAATGCGTGCAAGGTGGAGGGACGGAAATGTGGGGAATGTTATGTGGAAGAAGGCGAGACTGCGCTCTGACTCGCCACTTTTATGTAGTTTGCGTGTGCCAATTCAAAGCAATATTCTTGTTGGGGGAGCGCATCCCAGCCCCAAGAGAATACAAGGGGGAGGCTCACACGCTCGGGAGGATATCAATCCTCGTATCCACTCCCGTCGTCGTCCCGCCGCTTGCCCTTGATCACGCCAGAGCCTGCGCCAGCATTAGCGGCCGATGCGCTCTGCGACGGGTCATCAACCTTCTTGCGCCTTTTACGTTCGGTCTCGCGTAGGTTGAGGCGGACGCCAAAGTAAGATAAATGCTGTAGGAATGGGTGGAAGATTTCAATCGTCAGATGGTTGCCAGGGGACGGGGACAGGGCGCACCTTTGTGAGGTCAGTCGATGCTCGCAAGCCCGGAAACTCTTTCGTCGAGTAAACACGGAACGGGCCTCCGTAGCATTCAGCCCATACGGGCGTCTGCCCGTCACTCGTTGTGGATGTGGATGAAACACGAGAGAAAAGGTCGAAGCAACGATATCGTAATATGAAATTCCCCTCCGCCTTTACTGCGAGATCCTGTCGAAAAGGGAAGACGTTAAGATGCCGCTCGGAAAAAGAGAGAGAAAGGAGAGACGAACCGCAAAAACGAACATCAACACTTTGTTACCCTTGTGGTCGAGGTTGGCCGCCTGCACAAAGGTGGTACCAGCAAGCGCCTCGGTCTGTTTGGAGCCTTCTGTGACCGGGTACGTTCCTTTAAAGTAATGCACGATCTCTTCCGGGCGGGTGTTGTTCACTGGTGCCTGATTGGGCGTGTACTGTTGTTCTTGGCCCTGCGCTTGCTGCTGGGGCGATATGTGGTTTCCATGTACAGAGGCCATGTTGCCGAGTGGTGCACCCTGCTGTGATACACCCGGGGAAAATGGTGCGGGGGGTTGCGGAGCTGGATAGGTATACGGGTACTGCTGGGCACCAGGCGAGTAGGGAGTTGGTGACAGGGTGGAGGTGGAAGCACGACTGGGCGAGCTCTGTGTCTGATCTTGGCGGCGTTTGGGTTCGGCGGAGCCATCGGGAGAGTCTCCGGAGGGCACGGGAAAGAGGTCAACGTGACAGATGAGACCCATATTGTTGACCTCGCTGCACATGATAATTATGAGAGGTCAGTGGATGAGCAAGGAGAAAGAGGACGCCACTCGTAATTCTCGACCTCGGAATCGGGTCGGTCAGTGCCGGGATAGGAATGGAAGAATTTGAGTTGGACGACAGGTGGAGGATCGAGGGGTCTACGGTCTTTGCGGGCATACCTGATGAATTTGAGTCAAGTGAATAAATAAGGGTTAAGAGTAAACTTACTTGCGCCCAAGATCGGCCTTCTGGAGCTCTATGAGTTGTGCACGCACGTGCTTTCCAGCAAACTGGCCAGTGGCAAAGTTGAGCGGTGCGCCAACACGATGAGGACCAGAGTGAGATGGATCACGAGATTGATCGCGTTCTCTGACCTGTTGGGGAGAGGTTGATGGGGGTTGTGATGGGGGTTGAGAGGGTTGTTGAGAGGGTTGAGGAAATGGATCCTGTTGAAAAGGTGGATGAGACTGAGAAGGGAAAAACATTGACATTTAGTATCGAGACAAGGGAAGGGACGATGAGGAACTAGTTGTTGGGATTTGGTTGACTTGGCGTCGGATTAAATAGGCCGGAAGTTGGCGCGAGGACGATGAATTGGGTAACGAAGTCCAGGGGACTTGTGCCCGGTTGGTTTGTTTGTGACCGGGAAACGGGCTGACCCAATCCAGATCATTGGACATCAAAAAATCTTCCCAGTAACAGGGCGCTCCGTTGCCTGATCCAGTCTTTCGTTTTCAATCCCACTCCCTAGTCGGATCACACCAAAAAAACCCGCTCAACAAAAAAAAAAATTTGACGGCGCTCCCTTTCCCTTTCACTCACACATTCCTGGCGGCAATTTGCGAATCCATCCATCAATGCATCATCCTCGGTCATCTCGTTTTGGCTAACCCCTGTCACCCCCCTATGTGTACCTTTTTGTAGCTTTGCGCTGCGCTTTTAGGTACGGTGAAGGACCAGTGAAAGAGCTGTTAACACATCCGGCGTGAAGAAAGTGCCTGGAAAGAAGGGCTAATGATTAATAGAACAGTGAGAGGGATCTAGAATGGAATGATGTAGCCGAGGATGTCATCGATTTTGGGCGAATATTTCACGTTAATTTCACCATGAACCCGAAACGTAGCGCAGAATCAGCGCGTGTACGCTATAGATTCGCCCAGATCACCATAATATATCCAACTATGGCTACGAGTTTGAGAGAGCGGCCGTATCCCAGGACGCGCCCAGGTCTAAAATTCACGTTGGTGGCTGCAAATGCAATTATCGTACGAGCGCCATCCGCCAACTTTTAGGGTCAGCTGGTCACCCACATGGGCGCAGTCCTTCCGCGCCACAGAGTACGCCAGATATCGGTTTGAACAGGTGCCCAGGCGCCCAGGTCCGGGGTGCCTCGATTTCACTTCTCTAGCCCATTTTTCTCCCTCATTACCACCGCACACACGTCACACAAATCAACACTCCATGTTTGTGTCCCTCCTGACACAATTAACAATCATGTTGGCGTCCTTGCTGTGCAAAATACCAAGTTGGGGCACATCAACTACCGCTACCATGACGGCGCCAACCATACGATTGGGAACGTGGAATTTGCGTTACGACGCGTTCCCTGACAGCATCCCGGTGTCCGAATCGCTAACTTCACTTCCGGATCCCCACATCCCACCCCACCGAATGTTGCATGGGGAGCAGCCATGGAGTGCGAGGCGGGTGCGTGTGGCACAGAGGCTTCAGGTTTCCCACGTGGATCTTTTGGGTGTGTATCAGAAACGGGAAGGTTCCCGGCACCCTGCATGTGCATGATGACCCTCTCGTGGCTTATTCTGATGAACATTCCCATCTAAGGAATTCAGGAGGCGCTTGTGAGGCAGGTCCACGACCTCGAGGAGCTCCTGGGTGGCGAGTATGCCTGGGTGCGCCCTTCTCCCCTTCTTCACACACCCTTTATCACCTCTTTAATCCCCTCCTTCCCTTACAGGTCGGTGTTGGCAGAGACGATGGCATACAGGCTGGCGAGTTCAGCCCTATCTTCTACCGACGGTGAGTGAAAACTGTCTCACACCTCCCCCCTCGACCCCCGGAGGCTTCACACGCCCCCTCCTAGCCCAACACATGTCCAACCCCTGACGTCCCACGCACAGCACTGCATTCACGCTCCTCGCAACGGACACGTTCTGGCTCTCCCACACGCCCTTCACGCCCGGGTCGGTCTTCCCCGGCGCTGGCAGCCCACGTCTGGCTACGTTCGCTCTCTTCCGACTGTCCACCGGTGGAGGAACTCCCCCACGTGACATCGCCTTGATCAACATGCACCTGGACAATCTCAGCGATGCGCAGCGCCAGCTAGGTGCGGCGTTGGTGCTGCATAGGGCACGCCACGAGGCGGGTGCTCGTCCCGGTATTCCGGTCCTGGTCACCGGGGACTTGAACAGGTGAGAAACTAGTGTATCCCCCGATCCAACCATTCCTTTAAATGTAATGTCTGACGGGACTTTGGGGGATCCGGTGTTAACGGTATCTCTCTCCCGTCCGTATAACAGTCAAGCGAGTGGATCTGACGGCGCTGCGTATGCCGTACTCACGGGCACGAAACCCGCTCCTGCGGTCCCAGATGAATTCTCTCGGCGCTTCCCGCTGCCTCCTTTGTCGTCATCTCCGAATCCTTCTTCTTCTTCCATAGGAGAGAAGACAGTGGAGGTGGTGGAGCTCGTTATGCGCGATTTCCGAGACGCGGCGCCGCGCGCGTTTGTAGGTGGACAATGGGCGACGTTTACCGGGTTCGATAACCGCAAGGCTGAAGAGGAGTGTGTTGATTTTGTGTTTGGGCGCAGCGATGGGGGATGGTGCGTACCTATTCCATTCATTGTTTTCAAAGGGAGATAATGTTGATGATGATGTGATAGGGAAGCGAAGCGCGTATTTGTCGACACCGCGTTGACAGATGACGGGATGCTCGCAAGTGATCATCGACTTGTCGTTGCAGATGTCGTCATTTCTTAGATAGAAATTGGAAGAAAGACACAACAGGTCGGCGCCACACGATCCACTGGTGACGAATAGAAGGAAAACTATGGCTTTTATTCATCAACGTTCGTCAGTGTTCATCAAGGACATATACTACTACGAATACCAAAACATCGCATATACAATCCGTAGATGTGCTACGAAGTATCCAAAAAAAAAGGGTGTCTACAAGAAAGTGTCCATGAGAAGGTCATTCAAAAGCGTCAAAAAGGCGTCAGCCTGAGCGTCATGGACAGCTCAAAGGGAAGTAATAACATCTACAAGAAAGGGTCCAACGGCCGACTCTTGGGGCGGCCATTACTGTGTCCGGACACACTACACAGGCTAGCCATTTACCGTATGAGTAACCAGGCTGCCACGGCCCCCGGAATAAAGAAGGCCCAGATCCCTGTTGTACCCACTAGCGCGAGGGTACTGCGCGCATCCGATTTTCCGGTACCACCCTTGCTACTACTGCTGCTGGCGCTCGCGGTAGTCGTGCGGCTGGTGGCCGTACCAGCGGGGGCTACATGACCATTGTGTTGAATAAGAGAAACAAGTATGAAAAAATAAATGCGACAACTAACTTGATGCGGTGGTCGAGCCAAACGGGATATCGGAAGCTGGGACCGCTGAGATAGTCGCAGGGACTGGGTAGCCTGGCGGAGGTCTGTGTGCGCATCACGTGCCATATGTCAACCAGGAGAAAAAAAGGGAGGATAAGGAAAAGTAGACGCACGGGCAGAAGGTGAGTTTATAGTCGCTGGCCTGCGCAGAGGGACATGTCCACAAGGCTGTGCCAGAAGCCCCGTCAAATGCATAGACGTATGAATTTGGACAGTTTCCCTCTGCAAGTGTTTAGTTATGCTCAGGAGGGAAGAGAGAAGAGGATTAGATTACACACTGAAGTAGTTGTAATAGGATACACCATTGGCAGGGCAGGTGGTCTGGGTGTTGTGCGTGCCGGTGCAACAGTTAGCCGAGTCGGCTGTTCCGCGTGAGCGTCAGGATTGGATGGAAGCGGGGAACCGAGGGGGACAGAGCACACACCCGGATTGTCCACCCCCGCCTCGCAGGCGCTCTGACAGCCGACTATTAGTCCGGTCGGGTCGCGTGGGCCTACGAGCTGCGCGGGGCATTGAGGGTTGAGGTCGATAGGACACGAGGCAACCTGGCAATTGGCTGCGGAGGGGATGATCGCCATTGGGAGGTTGAACCCATTCACGAGGGTCACTGGAAAGCGCAACCCTCTCGCATCAGTCCTTGCAGGGCATTGGGAAAGTACACACCGTCATAATAGTCAAGATTTCCGTTACCCTGAAGCGTCCACTCGGCCACTGTAACAGGTCCCTGACCCTGTATGGCGTGAGCGAGTAAGAACATATAAATTGTTGACAGGATTTTCAAAGCTTACAGTGCCGTTGACGGTATTGCATTGGATCCCACCGTTGCACCCGCCGTCGAGGCAGGCACCTGGCGCAGTATTTTGGCCTAGATTTCCGCCGCCGAAATTGCAGGCTCGACGGCCCTAAAATGAAGGATCACGTGTTTCAATTTAAAGCAAGTTGAAATCGAAGGAAAATATTGACCCAGATTCGTCCAGAAGTCCAGTTGTCCGGAACGGCAAACTGTGTGGAGGTTAATGTAGGCGATTCCCACCTACACAGGGTGGCTTGTGAGTAAGGAGATAAATTGTTATGGACGGCTCCCTTACCCGGTAGGGAAGATGGGTGCCGTGCCGTTCCCGGCGGCAGTATATATCTAAGAGTCGTTAGCAGGTGAGAAAGGTAATTGGGGGGAGGTAAGTACTGCGGGCCTGAATTATCCACGACGGTCAGGACTCCTTGAACAAAAGACAAGAAGGGGGGAGGTGGTTTACGTGCCAGATGGTGAAAGGACAAGCATTGACAACCGTGAAGAGGCGAGCTGTTGCACCCGCCGGAAGAAAAGCAAGAGAAAGCAAGGAGAGATAAAGATTCATGATGGTGGTCGTGCTATGAAAGGATATTGATTTTACAGGCGTAATAGGATTTTGGGGGGTGTGAAGAAGGACAGGAACCAACCACGAGGCCGTTCTGCGAGCGGTCTGTCATTATTTTTTTTGAACCATGAAAAGTTGAACATTGACTTTTATGAACTAGTGCGCAACTTGACGCTCGCTCGGAACGGAATGATAACCACGCCGATCTCCCCTTCCGGTTGCAGAAGCAACGCCACGCCCCTTGACAAGGACGTGGCCGGTCCCTAGTCGTCACCTTCAGATTTCTAGAATTCCTCATCCTTACCAGGACTTGATGTCGCCCCATCCACGACTCGGAGTAAAGAGAAGTAAACAAATGGACAGGTGCGTGACGTCTTACCTATACTTGGGTTGGGTTAATCAATTCAATGGACGAGTAGTTAACTGTTCGAGCCTCACAATTACAGAAGAAGGCAAAAGTTCAACCATATCGAACCACCATCATCTTACGATGCGCCTATAGAGCACTTTCCCTTTTGGCCGGGGCTGCTGCTAATGTCTGAGGACGAATGGGGTTGTTCAGGCTGTGGCGATGCAGAATTCATCATTCCCTGTTCAAGTGAGTGTCTCGCCCATTTTAAAACATCCATTCGCAGCCTCGTAATGTGGGGGCCCACTGGATATTTCGGATGATCACAACCGGAAGCGGCAAAGCCCGGGGGAAAAGCTTGGGCATTCGCGTCCTTCAATCTCCATCGACTAATGCGTTGTATGAAAGCTGAATCACTGCCAGTGGTGGCAACAAATCGTCGTTGTTCAAAAAGCTGTGCCAGTGGATTGCAACACAAGAATGAAGTTTGAAAGAAAGGGGATGCGTGGTACAATCAACGCTATGAATTGTAGATCTGGTATCTATATATTCACGGGGTGTTCGCGGTTGTACAAGAATGCGGGTCGCTCCTCCATCAGAACTTGAACCCGCCAGCAAGGCCCATCACATTTTCTGGATCAACTGCATGTTTAATCGCGCGCAGCCTTGGAATATTAGCTCCATAAAGGTCCTCCAACGGCGTGTTGAAGAGCGCGTAGTTTGGATATTCAGCCGCGTGCGACACATTCTGCCCATCCGCATCTGCCGCAGCTGTAATTGCTTTACTGAAATGCTGAATTTCCCGCAGAAAGGTGCCATCTAGGGAGGCGTTAGTATACGAGAACACGACTTCCGTTGGGAAGAGAGCGCGAGAGCGGTCGGGTGGGTACGCAGAGTCGGAACCGTGAGAGAATATTCCGATATCGAAAGGTTCCATCACGGCAGCGACGCTCGAGTCAATATCCAAAGCGCTGACCTTCGCTCCCCAGAACTGTCCATTCGACGTTAATCATGACGCTTGAGGCGTACTCAGAATCATGCTCACCCGGAGCTGGTTCGCGATTGTATCGAAAACGGGGCGTGAATATCGCGTGACCGGAAGACCGTTCGAGTAACCTCTGGTACAATATGATCCGATCAGTTCTTAAAGGTTAGTACAGCAGACACAGACGAAGAACAGACCGGGAAATGGGCAGTGAGTTTATGTATGAGAAGCTGCTGAACAGATCGGTGAATGATCTTGTCGATACATCCGACTGATTAGTTGGAATCGCCAAGAAATCGTCGAAAATACCGGGGCCAGGGGAGGGTGCATTGTAGAAAAATTGAAGATTGACGAGAAGCCCAAGCTAAAGAAAGCGGAAAAGTTCAAGTAGGGGATGATACAAATGTCGTCACAACCTACGCCTATTGAGCTATGGTGTATGCCAAGTACCAATGCAGCTTTTCTGTCCTTCTTCTCCTGGTATTTTATCATAGCATCTTTCAATGCATCTAGCTGGTCCTCCGTATAATTTCGCGCGCCTCCCTACCCAGGAAGAGAAGGTGAGCCTGGCGAAAAAATGGAACCCGGAAATGCAGAGGTACTGACCCATACTTGACCTTGCGGGTGCGTCTTGTAGGTAAACTTGGTTACAATGCCCTGTCATTCTGTCAAGGTCCCGCCGTTTCATGTTACAAGCAAGTGTCGCACAAAGTTGTTTCCTCCTCCCTAATAAAGCGAGCTCATGAACATGCCTCTTGTTCGAAAACAACATCCAGACACTTACCCTGAGCGCAAACCACAAGTCTTCGTTCTCCGATGTCACGTGTGTAATCGTCCCATTCGGCAAGACGAGTTCGAATCCCGCCATATTGTCAACACTCAATCCATACTGGTTGCTCAGAAAGGAATAGCCTGCAAAACGAACTCTGTGATAAGTTGTCAATCAGCTCGCGGAGGGGCAGTCACTACTCACCGCCGCCGAGAGTCAGACCGGCGACACCAACAGTCGGTATACGCCCTCCGACAACATTTAGTCCAAGAGGTATCAAGGTTGCATATGTCTGGTCCCATGTGAGACCTGCTCCTATGTCGACGGTTCTGGTAGTGTTATGAATCTGGATATTATTGAAACGCGTCATAGAAATCTGGACGCCACAAGTCGAAGAGAACCCAGGATTGAAAGCATGGCCACCGCCCTTCACTGCAAAAGGCGTGCGAGTAGATCCCAAGATGCGTAACTATGCGTACAAGGCAGTGAGCCAATACCACGAAATAAGATAAGAGACGCCATACAATCACGCCTATATCTGCTGCTGAGCCGGGTTCGACGGAGCATGCAGAGACCGCACTAGACGAGATCCAAGCATGCTTGTTGTCAGCAATGTATTGAGATGAGCCTTCACGCATGTCAGATTCGCACCGGTCAAAAGGAGCTAAAATGAGTACACACTGGGATAGAACACCTGTGAAGCGGTGGAGATGGAAGCTGTGATCTTGGTGCAGATACTTAGATGTTGAGTGGAGTCGCATTTGTGCGTAAAAGCGTTTGCAAGGAATGCATTGACAAAGGAGAAAGCGACAACTTGAACTAAATAGGTTGTCGAGAGCATGTCAACGAGGGAAGGGAGGTGAAACTGTAGGGCTCAGTCTTGGGGCAATAAACTGTGATTGTGTCCAAACCGTGAAGTAGGGCTAGAGTTAAATAACACGACAAGAATCTAGAAGTCGAATGAACACCAACCAACGGTAGTCTTTGCGGAAAAGAGAAAGGGAAAGACCATCGCAGTATAAGTGACTTTTGATCAAGCTAGAATAGAAGGTAGAACTATCCTTTGGTAAGGGAATTCAATTGATGTTTGGCGCATTCATCTCCGTGCCTCGGATCGGGTTTCGGATGTGCTGAGCAATGCGCGGCTGCAAGTACATTCGAGGAGAGACAAGCTAAATCTGGGCTTTTACCTTGGCGAATGAGCTCACTAGTAATAGTCAGGTTGCAGTACCAAGCCATGTACCATTCAACGGGGATTCCTCAGCACGCCCGTCTACACAGGACCCAGCAGCCCCACTCAGTTTTTCTAATCCCCCGTCAGATGCGGAGGTAAGGAGGACCCTCGTGACAACCATGTTCGCTTCCATTCGATAGGAGACTCCTGGACAGGCAGAGATGTTTTATGTTTAGAAGGAATTCTGACAGAGCCACCGGTGGTTCAGCGGATGCTTATGGCAAGTAACGAACCCAGAAGTGTAGACTCGCCATTCTGAGTGCTCATGCATAATGAGGGTATATAGGTGTGGCATGCAGTAGGCTTGTCTTTGGCCTTGATTTGCTCACTTGTTGTACATACTCATTGTCTAAGCAAAAAGTAAGCAGCTTGAGCAACTTGAAAGGCTTACTACTAACAATGAAATAAGCAGATTAAGTCAACTAAGTTCTTTCTAGATTTTCCTGATGCACCTTGGGCTTGGTGTAGAGCCACACAAGCCTCATGTCTGAATAGTTCGAGGTTTACATTAACACCCATACTATACATTAGAGGTCAGAAATGTATTTAGGGGCACCTAAATCATCATAAAATGATGTTGCAACACCACCTCAGGCTCGGGCTCGGTGTGGTATTCCACTGACGCCCTTTTGCGATATATCATCGTACTTTCACTCGAATGAGATACCATGTCTGTATCCGTGAGAAGTGTAGCCTAAAATAATAATAATCGCCTAAAATCAAAACTTCCAACCTCCGGCGAGGCCCATGACGTTGGTCGGATCAACCGCCTTCCGAATCTCAGCCAGTCGTGGCACATTTGAACCATATACTCCCTCGACAGCCGTCCCGAACAGCGCATAGTTTCCATACGAGAACGCATTGGCAACATCCTGTCCGTCTGCGACCGCCGCAGCGCGCAGCGCGTCCGTGGTCTGCCTCAGAGCATCGGTAACGGCGGCATCTAACGAAGGGTCTGCCCACGCAAAATAGATGTTTGTTGGCAAGAGTGGGCGCGAGCGATCGGGGGGGTAGGCGGAGGGAAGGCCGTAGGAGAAGAGCGCCGGGTCGAAGAGCTCGACGTCGTATGAGACGAGTGTGTCTAAAAGGCCCATTTCGGCAAGCTTTGCACCCCAGAACTGACGTTTGGAGAGCCTCACTAGTGGGTCATACGCGGAGGAAAGGGGGAATTAACTTACGTGGGTTTCATTCACCAATGCATTCATGAATGCAGGAGAATACTCCAAGACGGGGACGGTGCTAAAATGCCCTCTACGCAGAACTGAATTTCCTAGTGGAGATGGGGACTGGAGACGACTGACCTCGTAGCTAGGTAATCGTTTGCAGGTAGGGATTTGAAAAACTTGAGGAACGAAGTCGAGCTCAGCAATGGGATATAGAATGTAGTGAGAAAGTGATCGAATATTCCCTGAGGCGGCTCAGGTCCATCATAAAACATGAGCACTTCGACTGAGTGCTGTCAAGTATTCGGCGTGTCAGAGGCGCCAGTTGTAAAAGGAAAATCGCGCACCACATTAGCAATGGTGTTATATGTCGGGAGTATCGCGGCCTTCTTATCGGTCACCTCCTTCTGGAATCTGACAATCGCCGCATTCACTTCATCTATAGAGAAGTTAAAGTAGATGGCATAGCCGCCCTTGTTTTACTTGAGTCAATATCATAGGGATAACGAAGTGAGGGGACAATTACCCAGACTTCACCCTGGGGGTGTGCCTTGAGGACAAAATTGGTGACTATGCCCTAGGATGAATGTGAATCTAACTAGGCGATACAACGGTGTCATGTGAGCCTACATACAAAGTTGTTGAAGCCACCCTGAAGCCAAATTCAGCATGTAATTCGGAGAGAACAATGACGCATACCCTGAGGCCAAACCAAAGGTCCTCATCTGAGGCGGTGACAGTCTTAATGGTCCCGTTTGGTAGTACGAGCTCAAATGATACTACTGTATCGAGCGTAAGCCCAAATTGGTTTGTCTTCCATGAATATCCTTTGGCGTTACCAAACACAGTCACCAACCAAAACACAGTCAGACAGGGGGAAAAGGATACACACCTCCGCCTAGGATGAATCCAGCAACGCCGACGCCGGTGACTCGCCCTCCACAGACATTCAACCCGGTCCCATCCAGCGCCGCGTAGACATCGTCCCATGTGAGCCCTGCGCCCATCGCGACGGTTTTAGCTACATGGTCAACGTTGACCTTGTTGAAGCGGGTCATGGAGATATGTACGCCAGGCGTGGACGAGAAACCGGGATTGGTAGCATGACCTCCGCCCTTGACGGCAAAGGGTATGCGGGTGTCACCTAGTACGCGCAACTAGGGTTGCAGTAAATAATCAGAACATGCTTTTTTGGGGGCGAAGTATGATTAGAAGTGGGAGGGAAGCAAACGCACGATCTCAGCGACGTCCTGTGGTGTGCCAGGCTCGACGCTGCACGCAGACTGTATGGTACTCGATTGTGCCCAGTGTGCAATAGCGGCAGTATATTGTGCTAAGGCTGGTGATGGGTGATTTGATGTAGGTCAAACTAGCTGACACGAGCGCTCGGAGCGATGAACAGGACTAACGGGGGTAGAACACGGCAGAAGCGCCTGAGATGGCCCCTGCGATGCGGTCACACGCATCTAGGAAGCTTGTGGTATCGGGGAAGTGTTGTTGCGTCTCCGCGTGGGCGAGGACAGCGAACGAGAGGAGGGCAGCAGATGCGAGAGGGTTCGATTTTACCATGGCCCAAAGTAAGGGTAGAGGAAGAATTGTATAACATGGTAACTGGGTGCGGTTAGCCTTCTTTATAAAGGGTGGATTCTGTGAGAGCAGTGACGTGCAAGCATAGGTGAGTTCCGTGGACCGGAAGGAGGTCTTGAGAGCGACGTACGACTTGAAACCAAAAAAAGGGGAGGGTATGGGGACCGACAGGGCGGTGTATTATTCCTAACTTACTATCCGAATGTTCTCAAACACATGGTAGCTTGTAGTTACTTCCGGTTAGACAGTGTTAGCATGGACCCGAGGATCATTTTACGATCCAACAGCTATGGAAACAAAGGAAAGAAGGACAAGTCAGAGTGAACAACACTGTAGAGGGCATCGGCGCAACGCTACACCAAGCCCGAGGTGGAAAGGTCATCGCAACAAACACCACAGGTCCCGTAAGTAAAGCAGCATAAGTCTGGCCTGGCATTGTTAACGTTAACTTGGATAATGTTGAAACGCGACAGATATTTTGACACAACAAGTTGAAGAGTCCAGATTGACTAGTGTTGCCGCGGCTCGGCAAGCCCCTCAAGCGCCGGCTAAATGTGACGTAATCGGCTCCATTAATCAAATTTGGCTTACGTATGCGGCTCAAGCTGGTACAGCTGTGGCTCAAGCACTGCAAGCCACCTGTCAATTCCAGTATTGTAAGGTAGTTACCACCCTCTTTGCTGTCCCCGCTGCCACGGCTACGACTCCCTGTCATTCCTGCACTCTCACTGTTGTCTCCTTCTGGCCCACTGTTGGTGCTGCTGCTTCTGCATGGCCTGCCCACGGTCACCACTGTTGTCTCCATATGGCTCAGATCCCCTCATTGCTGCATAATGCTATGCAGCCATATAAGAAACTGAACATTGAGCCATTGGTATGAAGTGTACTACAAGTATGTGTGCTCAGGAATTCAGATATCACCCCAATTCGCAGCTGTGAGCGAGTCTGTATGAAAACGATCAAAATAGCTTCTGAGAAGCTTGTAGTCAGGGTGGGTATGCAGAGTCGGAACCATGAGAGAACAATCCGCTGTCAAAAGGTTCCAGCGTGGCAGCAACGACCGCGCTCTTATCCAAAGCGCGGAGCCTTGCTCCCCAGAACTGTCCATTCGATGTTAATAATGACGCTTAAGGCGTACTTCAGCATCATGTTCACCAGGACCTGGTTCGCGATTGTATTCACAACGACAACGGAACGTAAATATGGCGTGACTGCAAGACCGTTTGAGTAACCACTATATCGTTCGATCAGCTCTAAATGTTGGTGCAGCACAGGAGACAGAAGCGAAAAAACCGACCGAAAAATGGGGGGACGATTTATGTATGAGAGGCTGCAGAACAGATTAGTGAATGATCTTGTCGATACATCCGATCGATTAGCTGGAATCGCCAAGAAATCGTCAAAAATACCGGGGACAGGTGTGGGCGCATCATAGAAAAAAGCAGCGGCAAGGCCAAGCTACAGGAAGCGGAAACGATCAAGTAAGAACATAAAACGTCGTGACAACGTACGCCTTTCGGAGTGTGGATTATCACAAGAGTCAGTGCAGCCTTTGTGTCTTACTTCTCCTGGAATTTTATGGTAGCGTCCTTCACTGCATCTAACTGGTCCGCCGTGTGATTACGCGTGCCTTCCTGCCCAGAGAAAGACGTTGAGCCTGGCGAGATAATGGTTCCCGGAAATGCAGAATTACTGACCCATACTTGACCTTGCGGAATAGTCTTGTAGGAGAACTTGGTCACAATGCCCTGTCATTCGGTCAGGGTCTGATTCATGTTGCAAACAAGTGCCGCACAAAGTTGTTTCCTCCTTCCTAAGAGTGGGTTCATTGAAATGCCTTTGTATCGAAGTTTCCAGGCACTTACCCTGAGCGCGAACCACAAGTCTTCGTTCTCCGATGTAACGTTTGTATTTGTGCCACTAGCTCGAATCCCGCCATATTGTCAACAGTTAGCCCATACCGGCTGCTCAGAAAGGAATAGCCTGCAAAACGAATTCAATGATAACTCTCAGTCAGCTCGTAGAGCAGTCACTACTCGCCGCCACCGAGAGTCAGACCTGCGACACCAACAGTCGATATACGCCCTCCGACAACGGTCAGTCCAAGAGGTATCAAGGTCGCGTATATCTGGTCCCATGTGAGGCCTGCTCCTACGTCAACAGTGTTGTGAATCTGGATGTCATCGAGGTGCGTCATAGAAATCTGAACACCACAAATCGAAGAGAATCCATGATTGAGAGCGTGGCCACCACCTTTCACCGCGAAAGGCGTGCTGGTAGATCCCAAGATGCGTAACTACGAGTACAAGGTGGTGAGCCAGACCACGACTGGGATATGAGACGCCGTACAATCGCGCCTATATCTGCTGCTGATCCGGGTTCGACGGAGCATGCAGAGACCGCACTAGACGAGATCCAGGCATGCTTGTTGTCAGCGATGTATTGAGATGTCACGCATGTCAGATTCGCAGCGGTCAAACGGGGCTCAAATGAGTACACACTGGGATAGAACACCTGTGAAGCGGTGGAAATGGAGGCTGTGATCTTTGTACAGATACTTTGGTATTGAGTGGAGTCGCATTTGTGAGTAAAAGCGCTTGCAAGGAATGCATCGACAAAGGAGAAAGCGACAACTCGAACTAAATAGGTTGTCGAGAGCATGTCAACGAGGGAAGGGAGGTGAAACTGTAGGGTGGGGCAATAACTTATGATTGTGTCCAACCTGTGAAGTAGGGTTAGAGTTAAATAACACGACAAGAATCTAGAAGTCGAATGAGCACCAACCGACTGCAGTCTATGCGGAGAAGAGAAAGGGAAAGAGCATCGTACTATAAGTGACTAAATCTGGGCTTTTACCTTTGGTGATGAGCTCACTAGTAATAGTCAGGTTGCAGTACCCGGCCATGTATCATTCGACGGGGAGTCCCCAGCGCGCCCATCTATACAGGAGCCAGCAGCCCCACTCAGGTTTCGTAAACCCCCGACGGATGCGGAGGTAAGGAGGAACCTCGTGACAACCATGTTCGCTTCCATTCGATATGAAACTCCTGGACAGGCAGAGATGTCTTATGTTTGGAAGGGATTCTGACAGGGCCACCGGGGGTTCAGCGGATGCTTATGGCAAGTAACGAACCCGGAAGTGTAGACTCACCATTCCGTGCTCGTGGTACAATACGATCAATGATTGATGTGTGGATCCTCAGCGGAATCATGGTGGGTGAGAAATCGCAGCAGTCATTGAATGCATGCATAACGAGGGTATATAGGTGTGGCATGCGGTAGTAGACAACACCGAGTGTCCATGATAGAGCAGAGTGCGAAGACTGTTTAATAGTATCCGTTGGCTCCGACAGATTGTCACCATCATCTTGACTGTCGAGCCACAGGGTGCCCTAAGTGTTGACGTGCGGCAACGAATGGCTCTCTGGCTTGCCGCCGCTGGAGTTGACCAGGCCGACGATTGTTTAGAGATTTTTAAGCGTAGGTAAGTAACACCTCCGTGGCAATTTCCCTCCCCAGTATCGAGAGCGGGCGACTATATGCTGAAGGGTAAAGGTAGCCAGATGTCAGCCGCTCGCGTTTGGAAGAGCTTTGGTCGTCACACGTGGGGAAATATGGCCTGTTACGCACGAGTAAGTGATCGTGTATGGGAGCTGCTCGTAAGCCGTACCTCGGCCTTGTTGCGTGCCCATTTTCCGAGTCATTCACGCGACGTATGACGCGCCTTCCCGCCTTGAGGACAAGCGAATCGTCCTCGCGAGTTGGTGCGCGTATGGTGTGTTTCGTGCGAGAGGAGCTATTTATCAGGATTCTAGTCTGACGCGTATCAACACGAAGGTGAGGTGCAGTCACCTGACTGCACAAATTAGTTGCGCCACCGACCTGCTATCGGAAACAATTTCAAATATCGGAAAAGATCCGACCCAATCACGAACGAGAATTCAGCAAGGCGGTCGAATTACGACCAACTAGACAAAAAAACCCATAGGTTTGACTGGGTAAATGTTGGTCTAATTCTAACCCTGAGTATCTCGCCAATGTAGGACATTCATTTGAAGCTATTATTACAGTTATGGATGCTACTGATTCGTCCGGGGAACGCTTTTATCGAGCATACGGCGCCTCATTTCCATCAACTGATACTTTCAAGTTGAATGAAGTTGAACCTGACCAATGGGGACCACATCGTGGCCCATTCAAAGCTGTAGATTGCAACCCAAGAAAAAAATATGATATTCTGACCCGTAGGTCCGGTATCTATATATTTGTTCTACTCACGGGAGTGCACAAGAATGGGGATCGCTCCCCCATCAGAACTTGAACCCGCCAGTAAGTCCCATCACATTTTCCGGATCAACTGAATGTTTGATCGCGCGCAGCCTTGGAATATTAGCTCCATAAAGGTCCTCCAACGGTGTGCTAAAGAGCGCGTAGTTTGAATACTCAGCCGCGTGCGACACATTCTGCCCATCCGCATCTGCCGCAGCTGTAATCGCTCTACTGTAATGCCGAATTTGCCGCAGAAAGGTGTCGTCTAAGGAGGCGTTAGTGTACCAGAACGTGACAGGCGTTGGGAAGAGAGCGCGAGAGCGGTCGGGTGGGTACGCAGAGTTGGAACCGTGAGAGAATATTCCGCTGTCGAAAGGTTCCATCAGGACAGAGATGATCGCGTCCTTATCCAAAGCGCTCAGCTTCTCTCCCCAGAACTGTCCATTCGACGTAAATCATGACGCCTGAGGCGTACCTAAGTAGCTTTTCATGCTCACCCGGGCCTGATTCGCGATTATGTCGAAAACGGGGCGTGAATATTGCGTGACCGGAAGACCGTTCGATAAACTCCTATACCATCCGATCAGCTCTAAAGGTTGGTGCAGCAGACACAGACGAAGAACAAACCGAAAATTGGGGAGTGGAACCATATATGTGAGGCTGCCGAACAGATTGGTGAATGATCTCGTCGATACATCCGACTGATTAGTTGGAATCGCCAAGAAATCGTCGAAAATACCGGAGCCAGGGGTGGGCGCATCATAGCAAAAAATAACGAAAACTCCAAGCTAAAGAAAGCGGAAAAGTTCAAGTAGGAATGACACAAACGTCGTGACAACATACGCCTGGTGGGCTATAGGTCATACCAAGAGCCAGTGCAGCTTTTCTGTCTTTCTTCTCTTGGTATTTTATCATAGCGTCCTTCAATGCATCTAGCTGGTCCACCGTGTAATTTCGCGTACCTCCCTACCAAGGGAGGGAAAATGAGCCTGGCGAGAGAATAGAATACAGGAATGCAGAGGTACTGACCCATACTTGACCTTGCGGGTGCGTCTTGTAGGTAAACTTGGTTACAATGCCCTGTCATTCTGTCAAGGTCCCGCCGTTTCATGTTACAAGCAAGTGTCGCACAAAGTTGTTTCCTCCTCCCTAAAAGAGCGAGCTCGTGAACATGCCTTTTGTTCGAAAACAACATCCAGGCACTTACCCT
The DNA here is from genome assembly GCA_022376515.1 of Lactifluus volemus. Lineage (NCBI taxonomy): Eukaryota > Fungi > Basidiomycota > Agaricomycetes > Russulales > Russulaceae > Lactifluus > Lactifluus volemus. The sequence continues at coordinate 24,338 of WTXI01000216.1, forward strand.
GAGCGCGAACCACAAGTCTTCGTTCTCCGATGTCACGTGTGTAATCGTCCCATTCGGCAGGACGAGCTCGAATCCAGCCATATTGTCAACACTCAGTCCATACTGGTTGCTCAGAAAGGAATAGCCTGAAAAACGAATTCCTTGAATCAGCTCGCGGTGGGGAAGTCACTACTCACCGCCGCCGAGAGTCAGACCTGCGACACCAACGGTCGGTATACGCCCTCCGACAACGTTCAGTCCAAGAGGTATCAAGGTCGCATATGTTTCGTCCCATGTGAGGCCAGCTCCCAAGTCGACGGTCCTGGTAGTGCTATGAATCTGGATATTATTGAAACGCGTCATAGAAATCTGGACGCCACAAGTAGAGGAGAACCCAGGATTGACAGCATGGCCACCACCTTTCACTGCGAAAGGCGTGCGGGTTGACCCCAAGATGCGTAGCTATGTGTGCATGGTAGTGAGCCAAGATAGCGAGATAAGATAAAAGACGCCGTACAATCACGCCTACATCTGCTGCTGAGCCGGGTTCGACAGAGCATGCAGAGGCCGCACTGGACGAGATAAAGGAATGTTTGTTGTCAGCGATGTATTGAGATGAGCCTTCACGCGTGTCAGATTCGCGCCGGTAAAAGGGGCTCAAATGAGTACACACTAGGATAGAACACCTGTGAAGCGGTGGAGATGGAAGCTGTGATCTTGGTACAGACACTTAGGTATTGAGTGGAGCCGCATTTGTGCGCAAAAGCGTTTGCAAGCAACGCAAAGAAGGATGTGACAACTAGATAGGTCGTCAAGAGCATGTCGATGAGGAAAGGGAGGTGAAACTGTAGGGCTCAATCTTTGGGGGAAAAAATTGTGATTGTGTCTAGCCGGAGCTAGAGCTAGATATAAGGTTAACACGACATGAATCTAGAAAGTCGAAAGAACAGCAACCGATCGCAGTCTTTGGGGAAATAGGAAAGAGCATCGTATTACAAGTGACTTGTGACCAAGCTAGAATAGAAAGTAGACCTACACTTTGATAAGGGGATTCAATCGATGTCCGGCGCGTAAGTTCGAATGCATCACTGTGCCTCCAGACCGGGGATAGGATGTGCCGTGCGCGGTTGTCAGTGCATTCGAGTAGAGACAAGCTAAGCTAAACCTAGGGTTTGACCGTTGGAGAAAGGACTCACTGGTAACAGCCAGCCTCATCACACTTGCAGTACCATACTATTATTCAACGGGGATTTCTCAGCGCACCCGTCTACACAGAATCCTGCAGCCCAGTCAGTTTCTGTGCCCCCCGGCGGAGGGTGCGGACGTAAGGAGGAGCCTAGTGATACCTATGGTTTGCTTCCATTCAATAGGATGCTCCTGAACAGGCAAAGGTGTTTATGTTTGGAAGATATTCTCCGAGTCCGGCGGTTCAGCGGGCGCATGTGGCAAAGTGACAAACCTGGCCATGGAAATGCAAACTCACCGTTCCGTAGTCTTGTGGCACCACCTTGCCCAGTCCAGAACCGTAACATAACATCAAATCCGAGCACGACTAAAACGACCCGCCATTGGACTGCAACCTATGCCGCAAGCTGACTGAAGCTCGGATTTGATGCTAAGCTCACACCCGAACGGGGTGGATGTCACTGAAATGTGCGCAACTAAGATAGTCATTGCCTGACCAAAGTTTGCGCTATACGGCGCTCCCATTCCAGACACTCCAGCAACCACTACTCAGCCCACGAAAGCTGGGTGCCAGTGGCACACAGATCCGCACAATAAGGGACGATGTGGTGTCACTAAGAGAGTGGGTTATGGAACATCAATAGGCCTCCGCCATTCACAATGGATGCTGAAGGCGGAGGGCTGAGGCTCGGTACGGCGCCCAACCCGTCGGCCTTAGAATTCTGGTGAAGTGGGTCAAGAAGGAGTATTTCTTGTTCTTCGGTGTCAATCCGAAAAGGATTCACCGCCAAGTCGATTCAACGCCGGTGAATGTCTTGGCTGCGGGCGCTGCCGTGTCCCAAATAGGAATAACTAGTCGAATTACTGTATAAAGCTCGTTATACGAAACATAGATGGTTGTATGAGAATAAATGGGTCGTACGCAGAACCAGGGCGCAAGCTCCCTTACGACACCGTGGCCATGAAGTGGACTTGCGGATCAATTCTGATGCCCACCTCGTAATTCATCATTCCTCCTGATTGCCTTGTCAGAGCGGAGACGCAGGAATTGACTACATCTGGCTTGGGAAAAGGCATCAAATATTCCTCATTACATGAGCATGTGCCCATAGTACATTATGATTAACTTGAATGGTTAGGTGGAACAGCAGGAGGGGCGTGAGCCTGGGCAAAGCATAGCACGAGTTGCAGGGGACATTTAGGGCCCTCAATGACCCCTGTAATTCGTGCTATACTTCGAGCCCGGGATTGTGCTCCTCTCGTTGGTCCAACTGCCATTGGTGTTCCCTTCGGCAGCCTCTTCGACCAGGAGGTGTTGGCGTCAGACCCTGAGCGGAATCATGTTGGGCGAAAAATCGCAGCTGGCATTGAACACACGCACAACGGGAGTATACAGGAATGGCAAGCGGTAGCAGACAGCACCGAGTGTCAGAGTGTGAAGAGTGGTTAATAGTATCCTTGGCACCGACAAATTGCCATCATCACCTTGACTGTAGAGTGACAGGGTAACCAAAGTGCTGACGTGCGGCAATGCTGCAGGAGTTGATCGAGCCGATGGTTGTAAAAGGAGAGATTTTGAAGCGCAGGTGAGGCCTCGCAGCGGAGAACAGATAAAAACTGCAACTCGAAAGCCAGATACAGGTTCCGAACAGCATTAAACGCCGGCGCCAGGTGAAAAATCTCCGGCCATTGCGTGTCGTCCATGTACCACCAAAGCGAAAATGGGCGTGGATGTAAAGCCCTTAAAATGCCAGAGAGGAGAGGCAAAGACTGGTTTCATATCTGTATCTGTGCCATAGGCAAGACTTGCCAGTCTAACACTCTACATAAGATTCCCAGCTCGAAATTTTTGGAAGAAATTGTCCTCCGAGGCCGGCTGAGGAAGTTTGATATCGACGCTGTGAGCGCGAAATGTTATCACAGCATTAACGAATGACCTGAACGTCCGTGAGTGACAGATGACCCTATAAGGGTGAGGAAGACAACGCATTTCAGCGGAGGTGAATGTTGAGTTGTTCGACCAATGCGAAAAACTGGAGAAGTAGACAGTATTCGGTATCGGCCTCAGGTGGACGTAGACAAGAGAAGGTGCGAATCCGCCCAAGAAGGTACCGGGAAGCGCCGGAGGAGTGAGGTCATACGACCAAAAGCATTACTTTGATATCGTGAACACGTTAGATTGAGAAGGAACAGGTTGAGACTTGTTCGCCATCTTCGACATGCGTGCACCAGCTCAACGCTGAGACTATACCATGCCCCTACCGCATGCCTAGTGAAGTGTCTGTCCATTTTTCAGAAATCGAAAATTTCCGCGAGGATATCGTTGGGGAGCGCTTTGGCCGTCACACGCGGGCCCGGGCTTCTGGGAACACATGACTATGGGAGCTGCTCGTAGTAAGACGTACCCTGCCCTTGTTGTGTGCCCGATCCATTATCGTACGTACTACGTGCCTTCCCGCTTTGCAGTGTAAGGCCAGCTGCACAGCTGGCCTCGCAACCACGTTGTACGCCACATTCCTGTCTTTACACCTCGGGCTCGTGTAGAGAAACACAAACCTCGTGTCCGAATGGTTCGAGCTTTACATCAATACCCGTACTATACGCTACAGGTCAGAAATGTATCATAAAATGTTGGTGAATACTAGTCACTCTTTTCTCTCGAACTCACCAATGCGCTTTCGAGCGTACTTTCAAGTTCAGAAGACCAGTGGATCGTCGTCGCGAAGTTGGCACAAATATATTTGTACGAGAAGGGCCGTCTATCGGGATCTGAGACACGCTAGAGGCAAGACTTTGGGTGTCACTGTGATATGGTTTTCGGCTAGAAGGGCGCCTATTTGACGCGGAAAGAAATTCACTGGCGCCGTTGCAACACCACCTCGGGCTCGGGCTCGGTGTGGTGTTCCACTGACGCCCTTTTGCGATATACTATGGTACCTTCCCTCGAATGAAATGCCATGACTGTATCCATGAAAACTGTAGCCTAAAGTAATACTAAGTGCCTAAAATCAAAACTTCCAACCTCCGGCGAGGCCCATGACGTTGGTCGGATCAACCGCCTTCCGAATCTCAGCCAGTCGTGGCACATTTGAACCATATACTCCCTCGACAGCCGTCCCGAACAACGCATAGTTCCCATACGAGAATGCATTGGCAACGTCCTGTCCGTCCGCGACCGCCGCAGCGCGCAGCGCGTCCGTGGTCTGCCTCAGAGCATCGGTAACGGCGGCATCTAACGAAGGGTCTGACCACGCAAAATAGATGTTTGTTGGCAAGAGTGGGCGCGAGCGATCGGGCGGGTAGGCGGAGGGAAGGCCGTAGGAGAAGAGCGCCGGGTCGAAGGGCTCGACGTCGTATGAGGCAAGTGTGTCGAGTAGGCCCATTTCGGCAAGCTTTGCACCCCAGAACTGCGTTTGGAGAGCCTCACCAGTGAGGCATACGCGGAGGAAAGGGGGATTAACTTACCTGGGTTTCATTCACCAATGCATTCATGAATGCAGGAGAATACTCCAAGACGGGGACGGTGCTAAAATGCCCTCTACGCAGAACTGAATTTCTTAGTGGAGATGGGGACTGGAGACGACTGACCTCGTAGTTAGACGATCTTCGGCAGGTAGGGATTTGAAAAACTTGAGGAATGAAGTCGAGCTCAGCTCTGGGATATCGAATATCGCGAGAAAGTGATCGAATATTCCCTGAGGCGGCTCAGGTCCATCATAAAACATGAGCACTTCGACTGAGTGCTGTCAAGTGCTCGGCGTGTCAGAGGCGTCAGTTGTAAATGTAAGAATAGAACCGCGCACCACATCAGCAATGGAGTTATACGTCGGGAGTATCGTGGCCTTCTTATCAGTCACCTCCTTCTGGAATCTGACAATCGCCGCATTCACTTCATCTATAGAGAAGTCAAACATGATTGCATAGCCGCCCTGGTTTCACTTGAGTCAAGATCGTAGGGATAACGAACTGAGGGGACAATTACCCAGACTTCACCCTGGGGGTGTGCCTTGAGGACAAAGTTGGTGACTATGCCCTGGGGTGAATTGAATGTGAATCTAACTAGGCGATACAACGACATCATGTGAGCCTACATACAAAGTTGTTGAAGCCACCCTGAAACCAAATTCAGCATGTAATTCGGAGAGAACGATGACGCATACCCTGAGGCCAAACCAGAGATCCTCATCTGAGGCGGTGACAGTCTTAATGGTCCCGTTTGGGAGCACGAGCTCAAATGATACTACTGTATCGAGCGTAAGCCCGAATTGGTTTGTCTTCCATGAATATCCTTTGGCGTTACCAAACACAGTCACCAACCAAAACACAGTCAGACAGGGGGAAAAAGGATACACACCTCCGCCTAGGATGAATCCAGCAACGCCGACGCCGGTGACTCGCCCTCCACAGACATTCAACCCGGTCCCATCCAGCGCCGCGTAGACGTCATCCCATGTGAGCCCTGCGCCCATCGCGACGGTTTTAGCTACATGGTCAACGTTGACCTTGTTGAAGCGGGTCATGGAGATATGTACGCCAGGCGTGGACGAGAAACCGGGATTGGTAGCATGACCTCCGCCCTTGACGGCAAAGGGTATGCGGGTGTCACCCAGTATGCGCAACTACGATTGGAGTAAATTATCAGAACACGCTTTTTGGGGGCGAGGTATTGGTTAGAGGAGAAGGTGGGAGGGAAGCAAACGCACGATCTCAGCGACGTCCTGTGGTGTGCCAGGCTCGACGCTGCACGCAGACTGTATGGTACTCGATTGTGCCCAGTGTGCGATATCGACAGTATATTGTGCTGAGGCTGGTGATGGGTGGTTTGATTTAGGTCAAACTAGCTGACACGAGCGCTCGGAGCGATGAACAGGACTAACGGGGGTAGAAAACGGCAGAAGCGCCTGAGATGGCCCCTGCGATGCGGTCACACGCATCTAGGAAGCTTGTGGTATCGGGGAAGTGTTGTTGCGTCTCCGCGTGGGCGAGGACAGCGAACGAGAGGAGGGCAGCAGATGCGAGAGGGTTCAATTTTACCATGGCCCAAAGTAAGGGTAGAGGGAGAATTGTATAGCATGGTAACTGGGTGCGGTTAGCCTTCTTTATAAAGGGTGGATTCTGTGAGAGCCGTGACGTGCAGGCACAGGTGAGTTCCGTAGACCGGAAGGACGTCGTGACAGCAGACGTACGACTTGAAACCAAAAAAGGGGAGGGTGAGGGCCGATGGGCGGTTAGACAGTGTTAGCATGGACCCGAGGATCATTTTACGATCCATCAGCTATACAACCAATGGAAAGAAAGACGAACCAGAGCGAACAACACTGTAGAGGGCATCGGCGCAACGCTACACCGAGCCCGAGGTGGAAAGGTCATCGCAACACACGCCACAGGTCCCGTAAGTAAAGCAGCGTAAGTCTGGCCCGGCGTTGTTAACTTGGATAATGTTGAAACGCGACATAGATATTTCGATACAACAAGTTAAAGAGGGCCCAGGATTGACAGCATGGGCGCCACCTTTCATCACGAAATGCGTGGGTGGATCCCAAGACCCGCAACTGCGAGTACAATCACGATGCGGTGAACCAACACTGTTAGCGAAGTGATGCCGTACAATAGCGCTGACATCTGCTGCCGAGCCGGGTTCGACGGAGTAGATGAGCTCAAGGGAGTGCTTGTCTTCGGCAACATGTTGAGATGAGACTTCTGTTGAGACTCGGACGGACGTGGTTCCGGCGAACCAGCGGAGCCAGCGGACCGGTCATCATGATCTATTTTTTTTTTGTAAAGCATTATTCCCAGAAATTAGTTAGATTCATTGCTAAGTATCAGGAGATTTACAGAACCATCAGCTTTGCTTAGCACGCTGGAGCCGGGCCAGTGGACTAGGGTGAGGAAAAAAATGTTATGTTACGCACATCCCGGGTTGGGGATACTAACCAAGATACTAACGATATATGGCTGATGGGTTTTCAACTCGGAGGGCGCCTATTTGATGGTAAATGCGTTTACAATGAAACCAGTGAATAGTGGCAGGAAGAAATTTAGTAGGGAGTGGAGGATTTCAAGTTGGCGTTACAATAGGATCCCGTGCATAACCCCGATTTGGTATCGGGGAATTCGCGTACCATAACCGATAACCTATTCATCAGGGGCCGCGGACCCGTAAATCAAGCATACAATTGTTCCCCTCGGGAATGTCATGGTTACACAAGAATGCTGGTTGTTCCCCATCAAAACTTGAACCCGCCAGTCAGGTCCATCACATTTTCTGGATCAACCGCACGCTTGATCGCGCGTAGCCTTGGAATATTCGCTCCATATAGGTCCTCCAACGGCGTGCTAAAGAGCGCGTAATTCGGATACACAGCCGCGTGTGACACATTTTGCCCATCCGCATCTGCCGCAGCTGTAATCGCATTGCAGTAATGACCGAAATCCCGTAGCAAGGTGCCATCTAAGGAGGCGTTCATGTACGAGAACACGACATTCGTTGGGAAGAGAGCGCGAGAGCGGTCGGGTGGGTATGCAGAGTCGGAACCATGAGAGAACAATCCGCTGTCAAAAGGTTCCAGCGTGGCAGCAACGACCGCGTTCTTATCCAAAGCGCTGAGCCTTGCTCCCCAGAACTGTCCATTCGATGTTAATAATGACGCTCAAGGCGTACTTCAGCATCATACTCACCAGGACCTGGTTCGCGATTGTGTCCACAACGGAGCGTGAATATTGGGTGATTGGAAGACCATTCGAGTAACCACTATATCGTCCGATCAGCTCTAAATGTTGGTGCAGCACAGGAGACAGACGAAAAAACCGACCGAAAAATAGGGGGACGATTTATGTATGAGAGGCTGCTGAACAGATCAGTGAATGATCTCGTCGATACATCTGACCGATTAGTTGGAATCGCCAAGAAATCGTCGAAAATACCGGGGCCAGGTGTGGGCGCATCATAGAAAAAAACAGCCGCAAGGCCAAGCTACAGAAGGCGGAATCGTTCAAGTAGGAATCATAACAAAAACTTCATGACAACCTACGCCTTTCGGGGTGTGGATTATCACAAGGGCCAGTGCAGCCTTTGTGTCTTTCTTCTCCTGGAATTTTATGATAGCATCCTTCACTGCATCTAGCTGGTCCGCCGTGTGATTACGCGTGCCTCCCTGCCCAGAGGTAGAAATTGAGTATGACGAGATCATGGTTCCCGGAATCCGGAAATGCAGAATTACTGACCCATACTTGACCTTGCGGAATAGTCTTGTAGGAGAACTTGGTTACAATGCCCTGTCATTCTGTCAGGGTCTGATTCATGTTGCAAACAAGTGCCGCACAAAGTTGTTTCCTCCTCCCTAAGAGCGGGTTCATTGAAATGCTTTTGTTGCGAAGTTTCCAGGCACTTACCCTGAGCGCGAACCACAAGTCTTCGTTCTCCGATGTCACGCGTGTAATCGTCCCATTCGGCAAGACGAGCTCGAATCCAGCCATATTGTCAACACTCAGTCCATACTGGTTGCTCAGAAAGGAATAGCCTGCAAAATGAATTCCCTGAATCAGCTCGCGATGGGGAAGTCGCTACTCACCGCCGCCGAGAGTCAGACCTGCGACACCAACAGTCGGTATACGCCCTCCGACAACGGTCAGTCCAAGAGGTATCAAGGTCGCGTATATCTGGTCCCATGTGAGACCTGCTCCTACGTCAACAGTTTCGGTAGTGTTGTGAATCTGGATGTCGTTGAAGCGCGTCATAGAAATCTGAACACCACAAGTCGAAGAGAATCCATGATTGAGAGCATGGCCACCACCTTTCACCGCGAAAGGCGTGCTGGTAGATCCCAAGATGCGTAACTACGAGCACAAAGTGGTGAGCCAAGACCACGACCGGGATATGAGACGCCGTACGATTGCGCCTATATCTGCTGCTGAGCCGGGTTCGACGGAGCATGCAGAGGCTGCACTAGACGAGATCCAGGCATGCTTGTTGTCAGCGATGTATTGAGATGAGTCTTCACCCATGTCAGATTCAAGTTGGCACCAGTCCAAAGGAGCTCAAATGAGTACACACTGGGATAGAACACCTGTGAAGCGGTGGAAATGGAAGATGTGATCTTGGTACAGATAGTTGAGTATTGAGTGGAGTCGCATTTATGCGCAAAAGCGTTTTCAAGCAATGCAAAGGAGAAAATGACAACTAAATAAGTTGTCGAGAGCATGTCAATGAGGCGAGGTGAAACTGTAGGGATCAGTCTTCAGTTTGGGGCAAAAAATTGTGATTGTATCTAACTTATAGGAAGTATAACCTACAGCAACCGACATCTCAGTCAAATATCTGTTTATACGTAAATTGGTTCTGATGAATTGATTCGACTAGATTGAATTCAGCACCGTCCGCTCATATCCTCCAGGAAGAAGGGACTTGCCCAAGTTAAGCGACCCTAGCCGAGCCTAAGCAACCTGACTTACATTCAGTACAGTAGGTTTTGTGGTTTTGTAACTTAGGCAAGTCCCTGTTTCGGAGTCCTTCCTGATGTAAGTTTGAGTTACATCAATACTAGTCATTTGGGAGCCTGACCGTCCCTGACGATATGCCAGTGATGGGGTTTCGAGTGCGCGTATTTGAGGATTAATGAATACAAAACTAAATTTTTGTACAATAACAACCAGCGAAAGTCTTGACATACGGAAAGAAATTTAGCGGAGGGGATTTAAGGGCCATTTTGGCGTGACGCGTGCTTTCAAATTATCATCACGTGCGTCGTGACCATGCGCCTCTCATTTGTTCTTTCCCACCGGTTGCAATTGGTACCCCGTCTACATTTCTCGATTGATAGCACAGCCACTTGGCTGCATTCTGTGCACTACAGTGCGTGTTGAAACACTATTTTCGCTCGGGCTTGGTGTGGTGTCTTCCTGATCCCCCTTGTAAAGCTGTGATGACTCCACCTCGAAGTCTTTAGTAAAGGAGCGATAACGAAGGATCACCACTCATCTCTCTTTCCACGCTGTGTATCATCACACCTTCACTCAAATTAAATCCATATGTCTGTAACCGAAACTTTAACTTAATAATCATCAACTAAAATCAAGATTTGAATCCTCCGGCGAGGCCCATCACATTGGTCGGATCAACCGTCTTCCGAATCTCAGCCAGTCGTGGCACATTCGCACCATATACTCCCTCGACAGCCGTCCCTAAAAGCGCATAGTTTCCATACGAAAACGCATTGGCAACGTCCTGTCCGTCCGCGACTGCCGCAGCGCGCAACGCGTCCGTGGTCTGCCTCAGAGCGTCGGCAACGGCGGCATCTAACGAAGGGTCTGCCCACGCAAAATAGATGTTTGTTGGAAAGAGCGGGCGTGAGCGATCGGGCGGGTAGGCGGAGGGCGTAAGGCCGTAGGAGAAGAGCGCCGGGTTGAAGGGCTCGACGTCGTATGAGACGAGGGTGTCTAAAAGGCCCATTTCGGCAAGCTTTGCACCCCAGAACTGACGTTTGGAGAGCCTCACCAGTGGGCATACTCAGAGAAAAAGGGGGGATTGACTTACGTGGGTTTCATTCACCAATGCATTCAGGAATGCAGAAGAATAGTCCAAGACGGAGACGGTGCTAAAGTGCCCTCTACGCAGAACTGAATTTCCTAGTGGAGATGGGGACTGGTGACGACTGACCTCGTAGCTAGGAAATCATCGGCCGGTAGGGATTTGAAAACTTGAGGAATGAAGTCGAGCTCAGCTCTGGGATATCGAATATCGCAAGAAAGTGATCGAATATTCCCTGAGGCGGCTCAGGTCCATCATAAAACATGAACAACTCGACTGAGTGCTGCCAGGTACTCGGCGTTTCAGAGGCGTCAGTTGTAAATCGTAATAATAGAACCGCGCACCACATTAGCAATGGTGTTGTAGGTCGGGAGTATCGCGGCCTTCTTATCAGTCACCTCCTTCTGGAATCTGACAATCGCCGCATTCACTTCGTCTATAGAGAAGTCAAAGATGATTGCATAGCCGCCCTTGTTTCACTTGAGTCGAGTTCGTAGGGGATAACGAAAACGAGGGACAGTTACCCAGACTTCACCCTGGGGGTGTGCGTTGAGGACAAAATTGGTGACTATGCCCTACGTCCAATGTGAATCTAACTAGGCGATAAAACGGTATCCTACATACATAGTTGTTGAAGCCACCCTGAAGCCAAATTCAGCATCTCATTCGGCGAGAGTGATGGGGACGCATACCCTGAGGCCAAACCAAAGATCCTCATCTGAGGCGGTGACAGTCTTAATGGTCCCGTTTGGGAGTACAAGCTCAATTGACACTAGTGTATCGATCGTAAGCCCGAACTGGTTTGTCTTCCATGAATATCCTTTGGCGTCACCAAAGACGGTCATCAACCAAAACGCAGTCAAATGGGGAAAAAAATGATACACACCACCACCGAGGATGAATCCAGCAACGCCGACGCCGGTGACTCGCCCTCCACAGACATTCAACCCGGTCCCATCCAGCGCCGCGTAGACGTCATCCCATGTGAGCCCTGCGCCAATCGCGACGGTGTTGGCTACGTGGTCAACGCTGACCTTGTTGAAGCGGGTCATGGAGATGTGTACACCAGGCGTGGACGAGAAACCGGGATTGGTAGCATGACCTCCGCCCTTGACGGCAAAGGGTGTGCGGGTGTCATCCAGTATGCGCAACTACGATTGCAGTAATTATCAGAACATGCCTTTTTGTGCCGAGGTATGGTTAGAGAAGGTGGGAGGGAAGCAAACGCACGATCTCAGCGACGTCCTGTGGTGTGCCAGGCTCGACGCTGCACGCAGACTGCATGATACTCGATGTGGCCCAGTGTGCGATATCGGCAGTATATTGCGCTGAGGCTGGTGATAGGTGGTTTGAAGTAGGTCAAACTAGCTGAATCGAGCGCTCGACAGGACTAACGGGGGTAGAACACGGCAGAAGCATTTGAGATGGCCCCTACGATGCGGTCACACGTATCTAGGAAGCTTGTGGTATCGGCAAAGTGTGGTTGCGTCTCCGCGTGGGCGAGGACAGCGAATGAGAGGAGGGCAGCAGATGCGAGAGGGTTCAATCTTTTCATGGTCTAATACAAGGGTATAGGGAGAATTGTATAGCATGGTAACTGGGTGCGGCTAGTCTTCTTTATAAAGAGCGGAATCTTCACAAGCCGGACGTGCAGGCACAGGTGAGTCCCGTAGACAGGAAGGAGGGCGTGAGAGCATACGAATGACTTGAAATTCATCGTAGCTCGTAGCTACTTACAGTTATGGAGACCGTTATCATGGACACGAGGATAATCTCACGATCCATCAGCAAATACAAAGAACGGAAAGAATGTGGCCATCGTCGTAATAGTACACTGAGCGCAAGTTGGAAAGGTCACTGCAACACACGCCACAGGACAAAGGTCACCCCATAGAGGCATGGGCGCACGCAGGAAACGTACCAGGAACGACCGGTGAATAGTGAAGTCAAGTGAAGAAACGCCGTGACGAACATGTGAGAATTTGACTTGATGTGACGGTAGCAGACGGCCCAACAAAGGAGATGCGTAGGGTTGGGATAGCACGAGCAAGCAGTATGGGAAGAGATGAAGACCCTGGGCAAGGATGCACTGCAGCGCAGAGGCCGGGCCCGAGGATCCCGAGGGCAAACCTGGGGGCGATCGCCCGGCCCGGGCCCGCATTGGGCGCGTCGGCTCCGGGCATCGAGCTCTCTCCTGTAACACTACAGTAGTAGCTACTTCATCTCTAAGCTACTACCTATACCTAACACCCCACCAGAGACCTGAATCTTCTACCAATCGGCAAATGACCGAACACGATCCTTCCCACAACAAAGAGCTGAGTTCAAACTCCCCCTGTAACGACAAATGCACCCATAAATTGCAAATGAACGCCCCACAACCCAACCAACACCTAATCGCACCGCTAGCTCTAAGGAAATCCTTCACAAATTCATGACTGCAGCCAGGACGGCCATCCGAACAAAATTCACCACCTAGTATCCCACACCTGGGACCACATCCTACAAAATGGGGATCCCTCATACAACTGGCTCCATAATTGTGAAGTTTAAGTAGGTAGGAGGCCACGATAGCTGCCCCACCGGGGATGTGCGCAAATGCATTTTCTCCCTCACCCGGTCCACCGGCCGGGCTCCAGCGCGCTAAGATAAGCTAATCCTGACACTTAGCACTTATTTTTCGGTGGTTAGCGACTTAGCTAGTTCCCTGAAATAAAGCGCTCTCCAGGAGTAGCTACGAACGGACTACTTACTGTAGGATTTCGAATAATACTCTCGTTTGAGGCATCTATTTGCCTCCTTTCTCACGTGCCACGGAGTCCCAACAATATATCCACATTCAGTTGCTCTTATCAATCAGCAGGAATCTCGGTATCTGGCCTTCTGAAGTCATTTTTTGCGTCCCGGTCGTCTCTGAGGTACTTACCACCTATTCGCACTTTTGTCGTATTTCACTACTATATCCTCTTCATTTCCGGTGGGTTGGTTCTTGCTTGTCGGTCGGCTCTTCAAATTCATGTTAATCCGATCGCGTCGCTCGTCGTCACACTTCTATCAAGGGCACCATGCTTCCCTTTAAACTTCCCAGAATTTCTATGATGTAGTCATAAATATAATCGTCCTTATTGAACAATGGAACTTGAATCACATGGGAACTAGATTTGCCCATGAAATCAGTCGAGAATGTACGCGTTGGAGGTGGCGATTACAGTACCGCGATGAGCTGCAACAAGAAACTATGAATAGGTAAAAGCACGTCGTGATGGGCGCGATAATGTATGGTGGGCATGAGAAGTGAGCAAGCTTGCGTGTATAGACTTGTTCCCCTCGTGACCATGACACAATTACTTGGGAGTTTCCTTCTTCATAACTTGAACCCACCAGTAAGGCCCATCACATTTTCCCTATCAACTGCCCGTCTGATCGCGCGCAGTCTTGGGACGTTAGCTCCATACAGGTCCTCCAACGGCGTGTTAAAGAGAGCATAGTTCGGATACACAGCCGCGTGGGACACGTTCTGCCCATCCGCATCGGCCACAGCTTTAACTGCATCAGAGTAGTGGCGCAACGCCTGGGCCATGGTGTCATCCAAGGAAGCATCGGTGTACGTGAGCTCTACAACCGTTGGGAAGAGAGCGCGAGAGCGGTCAGGTGGGTATGCAGAGTCGGAACCGTGAGAGAATAATCCACTGTCAAAAGGTTCCAGCGTGGCATGAACGACCGCGCTCTTATCCAAGGTGGTGAGCTTCGCCCCCCAGTACTACGCATCCGATGTTAGCCATAACGCGTGTGTGCTTCGATGTCGTGCTCACTAAACTTTGGTTCGCGATTGCGTCGAGAACGGTGGGAGAGTATCGCGCAAATGAAAGACCGCTCGCATAACCACTATATTGTCTTGTCAGAGTGCAGCTAACAGGGACAAATAACAGACCGAAGAGTAGGTGGTGGATTTGCAAATGTGAGACTGTTGAGCAGGTCAGTGAATGTCCTTGTCGATACATCGGACTGATCAGTTGGAATCGCCAAGATTTCGTCGAAAATACCGGGGCCAGGTGTAGGTGCATTATAGAAAAGAACAGCAGAGGAAACAATCTGGAGAGAGACAGTAAGATTCAAGCCGAAATAATACCAACATTGGATGACCTACGCCTATCGGGGTGTAGACCGTAACAAGATTCAATGTAGCTTTCGTGTCTTTCTTCTGCTGGAATTTTATGACAGCGCTCTTCAGTGCATCTAGTTGATCCGCGGTGTAATTACGTGTGCCGCCCTTGGCGGTGATCGAAAATGTGTTTGAGGAGATTCAGAGAAGAGAATACGGAAACGCAGAGCGACTGACCCATATTTGGCCTTGCGGAATCGTCTTGTAAGTGAACGTAGTCACAATACCCTGTTATTCGGTTAGGGTCTTATTCCATCCTGCGGGCAAAGTGACGCACGAAGTTGTTACCTCCTCCCTAAGAGATCAGCGCCTTTAAAACGGCTTTGTTCGAAACTTCTAGGCACTTACCCTGAGTGCGAACCACAAGTCTTCGTTCTTCGATGTCACATTTGTAATCGTGCCATTAGGCAAGACGAGCTCGAATCCCGCCATGTTGTCAATAGTTAGTCCATACTGACTGCTCAGAAAGGAATAGCCTGCAAAACGAATTCCGTGATCGACTCTCAGTCAGCTCGTGGAGGAGCGGTCAACTCACCGCCGCCGAGAGTCAGACCGGCAACCCCAACAGTTGGTTCACGTGCTCCGATAACGTTCAGTCCGATTGGTACTAAAGCAGCATAAGTTTGGCCCCATGTGAGTCCTGCTCCCACGTCAACGGCTCCGGTGGCGTTGTTAACTTGGATAATGTTGAAACGCGACATAGAAATTTCGACACCACAAGTTGAAGAGAACCCAGGATTGAAAGCATGGCCGCCACCTTTCACCGCGAAAGGCGTGCGGGTGGATCCCAAGACCCGTAACTGCGAGTACAATGCGGTAAGCTAACGCTGTTTAAGGAAGCGAGAAAAAAGATGCCGTACAATCGCGCTGACATCGGCTGCCGAGCCGGGTTCGACGGAGCATGCAGAGGTTGCACTGGATGAGATCAGGTAGTGCTTGTTGTCAGCAACATATTGAGATGAGCCTTCTCACATATCAGGTTTGAACCAGTAAACGGCGGTGCGAATAAGTACCTACTGGGATAGAACACTTGTGAAGCGGCGGAAATGAAAGCTGCCATCTTGGTGCAGATACTCAGGGATCGAGTAGTGTCGCATTTATGCGAAATACCGGAAATGGAAATACCATGCGCAAGCGATGTCAAGAAGAAAGTGACAGCCAGAACTTGAAAGGCCGTCGAGAGCATTTTGATGAGGAAAGGAGGGTGAGACTGTCTAAGTCCGCGAAGAAGCGTTGACCTTTAAACTAGTGTAGGCGCCTATTTTTCGAGAAGCCGGACCAGAGGTTTTTTACAGTTAACGAACGGGTCTATGGAGTGAGTGAGCTCGCTGGAAACGACCAGTGTCATAAAATTCTGCACTACCAAGTCACGTACTATATATATAACGGCTCTGGCTCTAGACGGGATTCACCATAACCTCACTCACCTGGAAAGGCACCCATGCTTATGTTCGAAAAGATTTTCTGGGTGCGCCAACAACTCAGTGGGTGTTTGAGGCAAAGTAGCAAAGCTTGACGATACACATCATCACGTCTGTTGTTGGAGGAACACCCACAAATGGCTTGACCTGGCCCGACGGCGCACGCGTGGTCGTTGCCGACGTCACTAAGTTAGTACTAAACCATTTCTAGCTCAGCCGCTACTACAAATACGTGGAACGGCTTACCATTCTTGTAACGCTTGCGCGGCTCGCTACAACTTAGAAACTCACAACATCAGTTGGCAGGCATGACAAACCGCATTTTTCTTGTTTTGCGATATAACAGGATTTCTCCACACCATATACCAAGTTTTGTTTTGTGGCAATTGCGAAATTCGAAGTAACCATGGCCCATTGTCGAGCTTTGTTAGTAGTCCCGTAGAATTCTGATTGATTTACAAGCGGGTCTATACGTAGGGATAAGAAATTTTCTTATTGTTCAGATTCCAGTCTTGGCCGTGAAAACTCCCGATACCATCGGCATTTTATTGTGATATCTACCACACTTTGGCTGAAGTCACGGTGTGTCCCGCGTCGCTGTCCAGTGGCAACTTCAGACCTCTCATGTTGCGTTGTTGATTGCTCCCAATGGCAACGCGTGAGAAGGATTCAATAATGTTGGTAGTAGGCTAGTCGCGCCGGTGACCCTTATGGAAGTAAGCCTGCTTCTTCGTTGGCAAAGTCGTTGACAGTGACCAGGGTAGCCATCACAACGAGGCGCTTGCTTAGTATGTGCTGGACGGCGTGGAACGGGCCGTTTACTAAATATGTGCCGAAAAAAACCTTATTTCATTGAATAGCAAATCGTCATAGGCACAGCACAGCAAGGGATCCACCTCTACCGTAATTTTGGCAATTTGGGAAGGTTCAGGCGACCCACGTGTTCCGGATACAGTATCCACATTCCATGTGACCGCTATCTTCGCGATCCTCCGCCTGTGGAGTCCGCTTGTGGATCACGGATAAACGAAAATGTGCAGGACCGATTGTAGAAAATCGAGATGCCCTCGAGAGCGGCCACGGCCAAACTAATTCTCTCTGCTAGCGCTGTTGGTCTTTCTCCCACTCCTATCCGACCGGGGTCGCCGTCACCACGCAATTTTCCAACACTGCCCCACGGATTTCAGGTGGCCACCCCACAGACTTTAAATTCATTTTATTCGACAACACTCAGCCGAACAGTAAACCGACTATCGCCCGCTTCTTTACTTCCCGAAAAACTTTGTCGTCATAATCATCATCACTCGACCTCAATGGATCCAGCCCTCGCAAAAATTTTCTTATCCAACTCCCAGTGGCTTAAGGCCGTAAACGCGACAGAGCCTGAGTTCTTCGAACAGTCGGCCAAGGGCCAGTCCCCCAAGGTGAGGGTATCTTCCTTCCCCCTCAATGTACCCATTTTTCAACTATATGCGTGCAGATCCTCTGGCTTGGATGCTCAGATTCGCGTGTCCCGGAGAGCGTTATCACCGCTTCTCGACCGGGCGATATCTTCGTCCACCGTAACATCGCCAAGTGTGTTCCCCTCTTCCGCTATATCCCCCTCCAATATTTTTCGCCGGTATTAACGCGCATATACGTAACTTACAGCCAGGTTCATCCGGATGATGACAGCGTGCTCTCGGTGATCACTTTTGCCACCGCGGCAGTCGGCGTCGAGCACAGTACGTTTCTCCCCTTCACTACCCCACACCCCCATTTGACCGAACGACCGGGACCATATGACAGTTCTGGTTGTCGGCCATACGAACTGCGGTGGTGCCATCGCATGTTTCGACGCGGCCAATACTCCGCCGAGTGAGCCGACGACGTCCCTTGGGCGCTGGCTCGCTCCGCTCACCGAGCACGTTCGCACGCTTAAACTTGAGGGTCTCTCCAAGTCAGAGGCATTGACGAAGATTGTCGAGGAGAGCGTGCGCGTGCAAGTTGCAAACGTCGTCAATTCCGCCCCCGTGCAAGCGGTGTGGGCAGCCGGGAAGAAAAACCTGTGGGTTCATGGACTCGTCTATGAGCTCGAAACGGGCAATTTGAGGGATCTTGGCCTCACGCAGGGTGCTCCAAAGACGGAGAGTAAGTGAATAAAGTTCAGTAGACGCCCGCTGGGATATCGGGAAGAACAAGCAAGGTGGCGAGCTAGATTGTAGATTCGTGATGCTATTAATAGAGCAGCTGGGCATTTGTCAAGCTGAAATCGTATGTTTAGAGTGTTTCATTCGAAATAATGAAACTGCCTTCCGTCTCAGGAGCTTCGAGTCGCCTACTGTGGGCTATGGCCCTGTTTGCCTTGAATGCCCCGCGAAAGTTCTGTACTGCACATCTGAATAGTCACGACTAGCTTGCAAGGTTCGTCTCGAACTAGGACAAACTCACCTGTTCGGCAGCCCTACAAGGGCTGACAGCACTGAGTACATAGGATCCACTTCTACGCTGCGTCTATCTATGCCCAACTTTCGCACGAGAGCGCCTCCTGTCTCATCGACTACTGGCAGGACGGATCACTAGCAGCACCCCAAGATCACAGACAAGTAGCAACTCTAGTGACGGTTTCCAGAGGTCAAGGAAAGCTGATGAGTTACATAATCCAAATCGATTCGGCGTTCTGCCGATGATCATGGTCCCAATCAAATCTTTAACTTATCCAGAGAAAGTCAGGTGTAATGAAACATAATTATCAGGCTTATAATGTCGCTGCAGAAAGCAACGTGAGAGACCTGAAGAGTAAGCGATCGCTCTGCGCCCGTCATGAAAAGGCGGTCGAACGGGTGACGAAATTCAGCATCACCGTTCTGCAAAGTTGTTAGAATCTGCATTTATACACAAATAAGTTTACATATAATAACAAAGATGCTCTCAGCTACGTGCGCTGGCCGCACGTAGGTGTTGCCAATGTCCATATAGACAGAAGCGCTCAAGCTCAAGCTCAAGGACTACCATGTCATATTTTCCTCTCCAGGGCCAGCCACTTATTCTTCCTTCAAAGGTCCCAGTCGTCGTACTCACGCAACGCTGTACGCAAAGCTTGGTGCGACTCCATCCTACTAGTAGCCCGAAGTGGTGGTCAAAAAAAGCGAATTTGTTTACCGACTGATATGAACGGAAAACTCACCCCTTCACCATCGCCGTTCTGTATTGTCCCAACAACCTCCGGGCATGTTCCGTACAATCATCGTGGAGCCAAGAATATTGCCTGCTCCACTGTTTCTCACGCATACCCCCACAATAGACCTGTGCAGCTAGCGCACCGACATACTCACTTTCGTCGGCGAATCTTGTCGAATCTCGCCCTGTGTTTGTGGTGCGGAGCCTCCCCTGCCCGTACCCCCCTAGGTTCCTACTTGTGATACACCGAATGTTCAATTAGCTTCCAGCTGAACGTGATACAAGGGGACAACATACCCATTTTCGGGTGCTTGCTGTGATATTACGAGGTTACTCAGGAGATCAACCAGATCGGGCTCCTCCTCTTGCTTGCTTTGCACTAGCATGGGTGCAAGTATTGCCAGAGCAAGGCTTAGCGAATCGCGCATACATTTGACGTCGTCATTGGGAGGATTCAATACTTCGAGAAAGGTGTTGAACGAAGACTCGGGCACTTCGTCGTCGTCTTCGAAACCCCTACGCCTTCTCACATTTGCGAGGGACGTCCGGAGCCAAGATGGTATGAATTCCGTGATTCGAGACAATGACACGGCGCCGAGGATAGCTTGAGGCTGTACGATCTTGGCCACAATGACTTCCTCAGCACTGTCCGCAAACCGATACGCTCTTCTATGTTCTTCTCGTTCGGGTTGTAGGACTTCGGTTGCCAGCTTGGCTCGACCAACAAGTTCGGAGCTTTTAATCACGATCACCTGGAAGTCGTCCCGAAAGCCCATCGAAGTCAAAAGCTTCCATTTCCAAAGTACCCAAAGTAGACTTAGAGTCAATGAGATGAAATGTGATGGTTGGCGATCTCTGTCGACTATGGAATTGATGTGCCTTTGTATCAGCTCGACATCGTCCTCAACATCTATAAAGAACGATTGTTTGTTTTGGCTGAGCTCTTCCACGGCTCTCGAAAAGGAGCGCGGATCGAGAATCGATGCCGCGAGACGCTTGCGTCTCTCGTCGAACGATGTCGCATTAGCAGACCTGCTATGAAGTCGGAAGAGGATTGACTGTGTGGGTCCGTTACAGATGTCGTCAAAGGTTTCCATACCGTACTTGGAGGGCATGGTAGTGCTCGTAGGAGGGATGCAAGTGGAGCTTGGTAGGGTTGCCAGGACAGTTTTAAAGGCACAGAAATGGCATCAAATAATACTTCAAGTTGTTATGCTTGGGACCCGGAGAATCGCCTTTTTAGTCAGAACCATTCTGGCGGCAAATACAGGGTGACGTTGTCGTAAGTTGCCGACCTCGGACGTCGCTGGCCGACAATGCCGAGCGAACACAGACTCCGGATGAACACAAACATGATGACAGGCGTACGGAATAATTGTCCGTGTGGGAGTGGAAGAGGGTAAAGCTGCACTGGACGAGCGGGGCTATGTATTTGGTTGTCAAGTTGCCTGATGCGAGAGCGGACAGAAGGCCAAAATGACCCATTTCAGATGCGCTTCTGGTTCCAGCTGAATACACGGAAATTTTGGGGATGAATTATCGTGGCGATGAGTAGGCCGAGAACTTTACTCGAAAAGACTGGGATTGACTTGTTCGAGTCGGCAAAGGACACAGAAATTTGCATGGAGGGTCCTATTCAGGAGTCATTGAGGGAAATTTTGATGTAACGTCTAGGATTCCACCCTAATAGCGACTAGGAGGATGTGGAGGTACTACGTCAGTGCCTTCATGCAAGTATTAGTATGGGGCTTCTCTAGACCACATACCGATTGCTATGCACTCAACGTACTCAACTTCTGGCACCCAAACCGCTACAGATGGGTCGTCCGGGGTCGGAGCAAGAGACGAGAAAAATGTTAGACACCCTCGGATACTGGTAGTAGCCGCGGTCCAAAACCACATTATGTCCCCGCCGATTTTCCTCCACCAGTTGCAATGGGTGAGTGAACGAACGAGCTAGGAACAAACCTCCCGGGCTAGTAGCGCACAAGGTCCCAACTTGAAGTCACGTTCTGTGGCTAACCAAAAATAGCTTTGACTCGGACTATATATAACACACTTTGAGCAGTGTGCACTCTTACTACTAGTACATCAGACACGACTTTTTTTATTTCAAACGGGAAAGTCGAGGGCTCTCCATTGAGGGCGCATACCGTGGAGGTTTATGAAGCTCCGCGCGAGGCCGAGTGCACGGTCCATAAACTGTTGAGAATGTTTGTAGGCCTCCTCGTTGTACGAGACGTTCTCCTCCTCCGCGGATTCCAGCAGTGCGCATATGTCGGATACGTCGTCGTCCTCCTTGGCGCGAAGGTCTGCGCGAGGGGATTTGCGATGGTCCCGCCAACCCTGTGTTTTCAGGACCAGTAAAACAAAGATAGGCATGACGGGGATGTCGTTGATAATCTCTACATCGGAACTCAGGATGTCTGGCAGTCTGAGTCTGCCAGTGGGTGCGACCAGGATATCGACCTTGACGCAACGGTCCTCGACAGTCCATCCAGGAAGCCGGCAGTAAAGTTTGTTATACGTTGCCCCAGGTATTCTGGATGGTTCGAGAAAGTAGCGATCATCTTCTCTCACGATCGTTTCTTTTATATCTTCTGGGTCGAGTTGCTCCCATTCATTTGAGACGAGAATATCAATGTCCTGCGTGATTTCAAGCTCTTCAGCCGAGGATAGACCGGAACACTGGTTGTGGCACACACGTTGGGGGTACGTTCGATATGGGCCCAGAGAGCGCAGGCGGCACTGCCAAAAAGGCAGACGTCGGACGTGATGTGGGATTCGATGATGTTGGTCGTGCGACGAGCAATGGTCCAAATCTCCTTTTCAGTTGGGGGGCCAGTAGGCCGCATCTTGTCGAGTGTCTGGTGGTGAAAGTGGGGGATGAGAGAAGGGATAGGACAGCAGCTCCTGCCTCTCCGCAGTATGGCCCCAAGTTGATAAACAAGTTACGGGTACGTGTGCGAGGATTGTCCTGTACAAAGGACAATGCCAACATGTTGAGAACAATGTAGAATAACTATCCTCACCTCAGAATTTCGTGCACTAGCTTGCACAGAACTGAAGGAGCCAAGGGTCAAAACTACGAATATCATATGATAAAGGGCCCAAAGGCCATTACGAGAAAATGGTAAGGTAATTGAACGATCGGGTATTACCAACGCGTGCACACCCGCACTTGCTAGCGTATTGTAATAACAAGTAAAGTGTACTGTAAAGTGATCAGATCGAAATGAAATTGTCCAAATAGCATCGTGTCCGATATTCAACACAAGTTTAATGTGCAGAACCACGCCGAATCTGACTTAGCACTGACCTAAAAGTCGTCTGCTAGCGTACCCGCGACTCGGACCACGCCTAATCCTAGCGCCTGTCTCATGTTGATGACTGCGGCGCCATTAAGTGTGGAATGACCCCGCAAAGTATCTAGTAAGTCTTGGGTCATCCCGTCCTGCTAGTAAGTCAACCAAAAGTAGTGCTGGGGGGCACTGGCAGATCACTAGATCACTAAGCCACACGTTGCACACTTTGAGAAATGAAAACTGCTTTATTGGAGCATGGACAACACCATACGGTATTGCATGATGTGTTACTATGTGGACTGGCACTGGGAGCCCTTTGCCCTCAAACGGGGAAACCAAGGGCACGCCATTGACGACGCCTTCCATGATCGCCCACAAATGCCTTCACGAGGATGACCGCAAGGTCCATGAAATCCTCAGAATGTCTGTTCTCATAGGACTCGTTATCGTACGAGACGCCCTCAAACGCTGCCCGTTTCAGCAGAGCGATGATGTCGTTCACGTCGGCGTCTTCCTTGGCGCGAAAGTCTGCGCGATCCGATGTGCAATGATCGAACCAACCCTTTGTCTTCATGACCAATAGGTCAAAGATGGGCATGACGGGGATGTCCTTGATGTGGACACGTTCGGAATCCTCAATCTCTGGGAGCTCCAGCGTGGGTGGAACGAGTATGTCGACCTTAACGCAACGGTTGTTTGTCCGCCACCCCGGAAGGCGGCAGTAGAGTATGCGATGCGTTGCCCCGCGTTTTTTGGACCGTCGGAGATAGTAGCGACTATCCTCTTCTACGATTTTATCCTTTATATATTCAGGATCCAGCTCGCCATACCAGCCATTCCGAGTCGAGACGACAATATCAACGTCCTGTGAGAAATCCAGGCCTTCAGTAGTAGTAGCAGTAGATAGACCCGACCGGCACACACGTTGGGGGTACGCTGGATGTTTGCCCAGAGAGAACAGGCGGCACTGCCAAAAACGCAGACGTCGGATGTGATGCGGGATTCAATGATGTCGGTTGTGCGACGAGCGATGTTCCAAATCTCCTTTTGGGTGGGGGGTCCGCTAGGTGGCATTTTGTCGAGTGTCTGGTAGTAGTGAAAGTGGGGGTATGGGTATGAGTCGATGCCAAACGCCGTCCGCTAGCCAGGCCGTGGCCACGCGGTGAATCTCTGATTCCCACCGAAATGACTCTGTCATTATCAGGTGAGACAGCTCGCCAATAGCCATGAATAGAGTATGTTTTGCACCTAGCAACCAGGCTCGAGTTGTCGACATACAGTAGTATCGTGGCCTCCTTCCGCTGGTAACTTACCTCGGAGAACTACAGTATAGCTCACCTTGTGGAACCGGATTAACGCTGCAAGTCACTGCGCAACCTGAGTGTGCCTAGTATCCACGAGTCATTCCCCCGGGCTCTTCCCGGGGCGGGGCTATCTCTCCTCGGTTCGTTGTACTGTAACTTGATTTATCTCCAATATCGCGTATTATATTCTCATCATCTATCAACGGTGTGCCTAAACCAACTACCCTAAGCTAGCGTGATAGAAGGCGGCCAAATTGTCCCGTAAATTACACAGGGAAACCGAGCTTCTGAAAAATTTCGCTCCCGCCATGACGTTTTATGAACTTGAAACTGAGGGTGCGGGCACGGTCTATAAACTTGTCAGAGTGCCGACCTTTCTCGGTTGGATACCAAATGCGTTCCGATAACGCGCGGTTCAGAAGGGCGCGGATGTCGGTCACGTCTGCGCCCACTTTGGCGCGGAAATCTGGCCGACGGGAATTGTCGTGATCCTGCCAACCCTGTATCTTCATAACTAGCAGATCGAAGAGTGGCATGACTGGGATGCCACCGATGACGACGGTATTGGATGAGAGGATCCTAGGGATCCCGAGAGCGGGTGGCACAAGGATATCGATTTTGACACAGCGATTCTCGGTCCACCAGCCAGGGAGACGACAGTAGAGCACTTGATACGTTGCATTGGGTTGTCTAGAAGGCTCAAGGAAATAGCGATCGTCCTTGTCTACTATTTCTTCCTTGATATCTTCTGAGTCAAAGTACTCGGAACGACCAGCTGTGATGACGAGGTCGATATCCTGAAATACATAGAGTAAGATCAGTGTTATAGGCCAAATTACAATTGCACACATACATTAGGAACGCGGTCAATGTTGGTCCAGAGAGCGCAAGCGGCGCTGCCAAAGAGACAGACGTCCTCTGTTCCAATCGTGTCCTTGATTATGTCGATAGTTCGGCGAGTAATCTTCCAAATCTCTTTTGCAGTCGGTGGCCCATTCGGCATTTTCAACTTGAACTTGCACCTCACAACACACTGAGCAGAGGCCGAGCCAATCAGACTCGCTCTCAACGCCTCGTGTATCTCTATTTCTCTTTCTATCTTAATCCTCTCATCTCGTCAGACTTTCCGTTAGAGATACTCTGTCATAATGGCAGAGTCAAGCTCAACTATCGACTCTTCTTATGTTCTCTTACCCACCGAACACTCTCAAGTTCTGCCACCCTCGCGACCTCCCACAGTTGATTCGGATGCAACATTCCCATCCAGCATTTCAACGCCGACCTCTCCCATAGACTCTAATGGATCTTCTGTTGGAACCCTGGAGGTTTCGTGCCCATCTTTTACCATATTCACCTGCCTGACAACCCCCAATATAGTCGGTATACCATCCATCCGTCGACCCCGCATATATTGTAGGATCCAACTCTTCCTATGCCCATGATTGGTCAAGAGGTACAACTGGTGGAATACGCATCCACGGCAGGCATTTCGTTGACGCGTATGGTCGCGTGTGCAACCTTCGTGGGTTGAATCTCTCCGGAAACTGCAAGACGTCTGTCCCCGTGTGCTGCCCCTTTGTGACCTACATGTCTGACGTTATACATCTTTTTCAGCCCCATCAACGACAATCACGCTACGTTTCCCGACGGTGCCGAGACCGTTACCTTTGTCGGGCGCCCATTTCCACTCGACGAGGCCCCACAGCACCTCGCCCGACTCCGACGCTGGGGTCTCACATTTGGTGCGTTATTCGTGCTTCGCGTGCTCCCTCTCCGCTCATATCTACGCCGTATTCTCCTCGCTAGTTCGTTTCGTCATCACCTGGGAGGCTGTCGAGCACGCGGGCCCGTACGTTTTACATTGTCAACACTTTTCCTACCTCCGTCCGGCTGACACAGCCCACACCCACAGAGGCGTCTACGATGCATCCTACCTTTCCTATCTCCGCGCAATCCTCTCTTTGTTCCCTCAGTACGGTCTTACCGCGTTCGTCGCGCTACATCAAGACGTTTGGTCGCGCTACGCAGGTGGGTCTGGCGCCCCCGCGTGGACGCTTGAGCACGTGGGCTTTGACCTCCACGCGCTCGAGGAGTCCGGCGCCGCATGGCTACGCGGCGTGTGCGGTGGTGGACACACGGAGGCCGAGCGAGGTCTGTGGCCGTGCGGTTACCAGAAACTCGCGGCTGCGACAATGGCGTCCGTCTCCATTTCCGTCATGTTCGCAGGCGACCGTCGCTAATAGTAGCCTTGTGGTCCAGAACATGCTTCTGGGCTGGTGACACGTTCGCGCCCAAGCTCCGCGTGCTCGATGGCGTTCCGATTCAGCATTTCCTACAGGACGCGTTTTTGGACATGTGGGAGACGGTCGTGCGCGCCGTCGGCGACCTTGACGGCGTACTCGGATTCGAGGTGCGCCCTCCTTTCCTTCTCTTAATCGGTCCTTTTGACTTATCCATCTCATGGGCGAATGTGTAAAGATGATGAACGAACCGCACCGTGGCTATATTGACCTTCCCTCGCTACACGGGTTTGACTACAATACTGACTTGCACTTGGGCGATATCCGTGCGTATATCACACCTTGCCACTTTATGGACTTGTAACTTTTGCTAACGAACTGACATGGTATCAGCCTCCGCCTTGCAATCTTTCCTCCTCGGCGCGGGTCACCCAACCACTGTGAACCACTGGACGCGGTCTTTCCCTATGCCCACAAAGCACACCGCCCAAACACTCC
Organism: Lactifluus volemus; assembly: GCA_022376515.1. Lineage (NCBI taxonomy): Eukaryota > Fungi > Basidiomycota > Agaricomycetes > Russulales > Russulaceae > Lactifluus > Lactifluus volemus. Next base: position 51,117 of record WTXI01000216.1, read on the forward strand.
TCAACCCACAGGGTCGCAAAGCCTGGCGCGAGAATGGCCCTACCGGTGGTCGGGACCTATGGGAAATGCATGGCGTGTGGGAGTGGGATAGCACAAAGAATTCTGGAGTAGAGCTTCGCGGAAGCTACTTTGTGAATGACCCTGCGACTGGTCGGAAGGTGCGCTATTTTTCCTTGTATCCACCAGCTCACTGGAAAGGACTGCGTTAATGGCGGTGCAGGTTGATTGGTACACGGATTTCTATTACCCGTTCTTGAAGAAGTGGGCAGAGCGTGTCCACAGGGCTGTAGCTAATGGGCGTGGTCATGAAAAGTTGATCTTCGTAGAGCCGATACCTAATGAGGTGTGTAGGTTCATTGTGCTTTCATTTTCACAGCTCACCACCACCGACGTGCCAGTTTTGTCCGTCATCGTGGACACAGGAACACCGGCCTCCCAACATGGTATTCGCGCCACATTGGTTGGTATCATTTTTGTCCCCACTATTCTTCCCCGTACTCACGGGACAGCGCATCAGGTACGACCTCCGTGTGCTCTTCGATAAGGCACATGGCGAGTTTTCTGTAAATGTTCAGGCACTCTCGCGCGTAGGTCGACCTGTTCCTCATTCCGTGACGTTTTTTTGACGCGTCGTTGATAGGGTGCGAACCCACTCAAAACTTTTTACTGGGGCCACAAGGGAGCCCGTGACAATTTCGCCACACAGATTCGTACCCTCGTGGAGGCCAGTTACCGCTCTCTTGGGGAGCGTCCCGTGCTTCTTGGGGAATGCGGCGTGCCCATGGACATGAATCGTCGCGCGGCATTCAAGACCAATGATTGGACGTGGCAGCAGCGCATGATGGATGCCATGATAATCGCCCTCGAGCGTGCCAACGTTGGCTTCACGTATGTCCTCGCCGTGTTCAGACGGTAGAGGTAACGTCTTTCTCATGATGTTTTTTGCCCATCTGTAGCCTGTGGAACTACAACCCCGATAATGATGATATTCGCGGCGACGATTGGAATGGCGAGAACTTTTCGTGGTTTAGCCATTCACGGGTCCCAAAACAGTCGCTCCCGTCCTCCCAGGACACGAAAGAGCTCGACCTAGGTGGGCGCATCCTAGGCGCCGTCGTGCGGCCCTATGCAGCCAAGACAGCCGGCGTGCCGCTCAAGTTCGAGTACGAGATGACTACCGGCGCATTCGCGTACTCGTGGGCGGTACCACTCTCGGGCTCAGGCGATGAGGTCAGCATCACGGAGAAGCAACAATACATAGGCGGGCCGAACGTGCACACCCCACCCCTCACAGGTCATCCACAACTCCTCGCGCGTGAGACAGAAATCTTCGTGCCTGCGCAGCTGTCTCGGGGTCGCAAACTCATCGTGGAGGGACTCAAGGAAGGAGACAGGTACACCTACGATGCGGCTCGTCAGACCCTCTTCGTCTTGCCTGCGGCGCCGCAAATGGGTGAGCCCGCTGTACATGTGCATGTACATGAGGTGAAGGTGCGATTCGATCCGCCTGTAGGCGGAGAGCCGCCAAACGACTTTTATAGCGACTTTTCGAGACCCATTGGCGCTGCGTTGGTTGTGCTACTGGCATTTACCGCATACGTTTTTCTGGGTGTATAGATAGAGATACCCCGTGAGTAGACGCGGCAGATTAGATCTCTCCGGACGTGTGTTATTAATGATGTCCTACCGCGGAAACAACTATATCCTGAGTTATTATTGATCATGATTTCCGGATGCCTTTGAGTTACAGTAAACGTGGGATAGTCAAGCTGGCTTTGCAAAGGAAATTGACACAGAGAGAGGTGCAGACTCGGAAAGCTAAGGATCCGCGGGTGGTGGTCGATGGCCCCCCATGTGGCACAAAGTGATCTCATACATAAGTTGCTGCTAGGTCCACCCTTGAGCTCCTCATAGATATTCATAGATGCGAGGACTTCGCGGAAATGGATTGATGCCTCTCTAAAGTTCGTGATGAGCTTTTTTTATCACGTCCTTTAGTTGCACATCGCCGAGATAACTGCCAGGTGGTGCCAGTGATGACTCGAAGCTCTCCAACCTTGCAAACTGTCTCCTTGATCTATCGCGAAGCGAAAGTCAAAAACATTATTGAAATCAACGTAGGTAGGTGTTCTCGATGACATTTCGCCCCAAAGGCTGGAAAGGAAGGAAGGATCTGTGTGCAGGCCCGGGCATAATTCGAGGACCTTAAGCGACGAGTTTGCGCAAGGTCATCACCATCAGGGGCCGTGTCCCGAGCTCCTGTCTCTTCATTGTCGCTGATGGGAATCGTGGTGAATTTAGACGTGTCAGTTGATAACTAGCCGGTTGAGACATGTTGAAATGCCCATGTGCGTCGTCCGAGTCGTTCGTCGGCAACATTACGGCGATCCGCGCGGATGAAACGGCAAAGGATCTACAGTACCTTCATTAGGCCTGCTAATTTGTTCCATTTTGAGCCGATCACTCGTTTTGAACTTATCCATCTACCCACTACTGATATCAATATGATTAGGTGAGTTTATTTGTGAATCGTCGAGATTGAAACGTGCAAACCTTTTTTTTTTCTTCGACCAATCGACTAGATTTCTTTTTTTTCTGACGTGAAGATCTCAGATTACTGTGGACCCTCCTCGTCCGTTCTGGTATCGATGTGTATGGTAACTTGACGTTGCAATTCGATTTCATAGTTGCTGGACCACAGCCTGAGGCGCAACGATTTGCCTGTCAGGCTGCTATTTGGCGCTCTTTTTATTGTGTTAGCTATGTTGGGCTGGCTGCAAAACAGAGGCCTCAGTTTCAACTTACTCTCCACGCGGACGGTAATCGGGATGCACGACGATAACCTCGGGCTCCTTGAAAAACCTCTAACGTATTGTCACCGGCTACCCGGCTTTCGTGTCCTGGAACACATTCGAGCAGAGTTGATATCGATCATTTCTATTTCATATGTTGTTTCAGCAGGTAAAGATGTTTCGACTGTTATGTCACCTGAGCGGCTGAGCCCCACTCTGCGACCAACCAGCCTAGTACTCAAGTGATTCTCCAGCTCTTGCTCATCTTCATCTTTTACTCAGGCACTGGCGCAGTGGTCTGGTGAATGACCTTCTATAGGCTCAACCCGCTGACTTTGGGACAAAACAAGCCCTATTTACTATCGCTCAAGCCTGTCCAATCTCTATCTTTCACGATCCCTCATTGTTTTTTTACAGACGTCTAATAAATCATCCACCACTGCACCACAACATGCACGTATCTCGTATTTCCCTTCTTGTCCTCGGATGCCAGGCGTTATCTGTTGTAGGAAAGCTGTCTATTTTTATTTACTATCTACACAAGCTACCGACTCGGAGGTGAGTCTGCCACGGAAGTGCAACTCGACGGTGCGAGGCTGCGAGCTGTCAACTCGAGCGGCGCCAAACCGGACCACGTCGGCGACTCTAGTGTTCCGCGGTGTTTCTGCAGGTAAACATCTTTCGACCGTTATCTCACCTGAGCTCGCTCTGCGACCGACCAGCCTACTTAAGGCTGAGACCATGGCGAGATATGGCTCTCTAGCTCTTGCTCACCTTCGTATTCTTTTACTCCGGCACTGGTTGGTGAGTCGCCTTTTCCCCCCGCGATAGAATCAGCCCCGCTGACTTTGTAACAAAATAACTCTGTTTGCTTTCGCTCAAGCCCTGTCTTTCACGATCCCTCATTGTTTTTTTTTTACATCTACGTTCAATAGATCATCCACCACCATAAAATGCACGTAGCTCGTATTTCCCTTCTTGTCCTTGGCGCCTTTGCTACTGTCCCCGTCCTCTCTGCCCCCATCAAGTAAGTTGCGGCCTCCTTCCCGCTTTGACGATTTCATTTTAACCTTCTGGATAGTACTAGTAGCGACAAACTTTCCCTTGAGGAAGCTGGTGATCTGCTTGTGCGTGATGGCACCACGGATTGCCCTCCAACGAACCCTCCCTCCGGGTCCCCCGACATGACCGAGCTGCATGACGTTGCCACCCAATTTGCACCGTTCCTCCGCCTCATGGAATACCTCCTCACAAACTTTCAGACTAATAACAATCTCACTTCGAACCCGTAAGACACATACTTAAGTTAACCTGACGCATATAACTTAGCTAATCTCCTCAGGTCGAGCATCCAGACTCGCGGTGTAGCGTTCTCTAGGGAAGAGCAGACTTCGAATAGTTCTAACGATACCAACAGTTCCAGTACCACTACACCCCAGCCAAACGGAAGCGATGATGATTTGAAGACCTTATTCGATTTGATGGCCCTGACTAGACGCGATGTCGACCACCTTGCCACTCGCGAGCCCGATAACGATAATAATCTCGACCAGCTCATCAATCTTCTCAACGCACGGGACCCCGATTCTAGCAATGGATTACGGGCCCGTCACTGGCACTTCTTCCATTTCTTAAAAAACGCCTTTAAAACTGCCACCAGCATGGCGTCCAGCTTTGGATTACGAGATACCATCCCCGATCAGGGTGATTCCGACGACGACTCGCTCTTTTCTCTCCTCAATTCTCGAGCCGACGGCTCTGGCCAGAAGATGACGGATGATGAAGCGTTGGAAAGCTTACTCTCTGCCCTCAATGCTCGGGAGCCCGGCGTTGATCAGGGCTCGCTTTCCCGCCGCAGTTGGTTCTCCATTTTCCGTGGTCTCAGTAAGCTCGTGAGCTCCGTGGGCTCTCATGGCAGAGGTCGTGGCGGCAGAGGCGGTAGCAGCCATGGCGGCATGGGCGTTGGCAACGTTGGCAACGTTGGCTTTAGCGGCAGCAGCAGCGGCAATAGCAATGGTAATGGCAATGGCAATAGCAATAGCGGCCACCCGTAGCGTACCACAACCCAGTTGATCCCCTTAATGCTCTCCTTGGGATCAAAGGCCGCGGCTTTAATGTTGGGGGGCTGATTGTACGTGCCTCGCTCGCTCGCCCTTCGCTTGGTGACTTTTGATTAGATGACGGTAGATGACATGACCTGAGGCGCAGTTATATGTTGTAATGATCGTGGACATTTTTGACTTTTGTACATATCGCACATTCTGTGAATGTGTTATCATCCTTGGGGTTGTGTGAGGCTGTACTAGGTTCAAGTTAAGGCACCTTTCTCTGTCTTGCTGTCTCAGTAAGAGCAATCATGGAGGTACTGTTGCGGAGATTCCAAGATCTTTGAAAGCATCAATAATCCACATGTTACTGGTTGCTTAAAAGGGTATCTCCCCTTCTCCTAGAAGAGGGAAATCGGGGTCTCACGGTGAAAATTCGCGGCATAGTCCCAAGCGACGGCTAATGCTACTAGTACCAGCAGAGATTCAAGCTGAGCGATAGTATAGGAAATGGTTCTAGGCTTGAGGACGCACGTAATATTAACCGCCGAATCTCGGACAAAGTCAGCAGCGAGTCAGCGAGCGAAACTTGGAGCGTTGTTGTCTCAATTGTCATGTGTATACCAGACTTGGCCATGCCTGGCGTGCCATACTAAAGAACTTTCCGGTCAATCGTTGAAGCTTTGAAGCCTCCACCACACCTCTCTTTCCCTTTCTTCCACTCTTGACAACTCAAAACTCAACTCGCCGAGTTCCGTTAAGAATCGAAAGGGACAAATAAATAGACACTGAATCTGTTTGTGTATCCGCTTCGATTGATCGATCTGAATGCTTTTAGGTACCTGGGAAGATGTGTTTTTTTACTACGGCTAACGATCACACTGATGGTTTATAATAAACACCGACGTAGGTCCGAAATGGATCTCGAAATTCAAATTCTCAATATGGCGCACGTGGCATACTCGGGATTGATCGAGACTAATACAGTGCTTGGTCTATCCCGCCGCTCCAAGTCCCAGTGGTGATAGTAGCACCCAAAGAAATCGAACTATCGGATGTAGTGATGGCCCTGCGGTCCCTTCGTTGCCTCAGTCTAGCATGGCATCGATATCCCCACCGTGTCTCCTCTCCTATGATTTCCACTATGGCCATCAACACCACTCAAGAAGGACTTGTAATCCCGCAGCTCAACGCCACATTTCCCTACCGTTGGCTTCGAGATACATGTCCCTGCCCATCTTGCGTACACCCTTCAACTCAGCAGAAGTTGCATCGCACTTCTGACATACCCGCATTTATCACACCCGAGAACGTCGAGGCGACAGTCGATGGCGTACACATCTCCTGGGCCAGTCCAGACGGGCATCATTCGTTCTTTCCACAAGCTCTCTTGGAAACCCATGCAAGCTCTGCTGCACTGCACGATTTCCGTAACGACGTTCCTATCACACTCTGGCCAACTGCATCTGCGCTGCTCGCGGCCTCTGGAGGTGACCTTGAAGTGTCATACCAGGACTTTGGCACGACTCGTGGCCTCTTGCGTGCCATCACGCAGCTGCAGCGTACGGGGCTGCTCTTCCTCCGTGGTGTGCCCCATTCCGACACGAGTGACTCAAAGTGCGAGATCCGGCGGGTGGCTGCGCGTTTTGCCGAGCTGCGAGAGACATTTTATGGTGCGGTGTGGAACGTGACGAACGTCGTCAACAGCCGCAACATCGCATATACCAACCTTTGCTTGGGACTACACATGGATTTGCAGTGCGTCTACACTGTACATCGCGTCTTTTCTTCCCGCTTCACTACCCCCCCGTACCCAGGTACTTTGAGTCACCACCACGATTCCAGATCCTTCACTGCATACGCAACCGGGTGTATGGTGGCACCTCTCTCTTCGTCGACGCCTTCGCCGCAGCCGCTACGCTACGCACCACCCACCCGGCGGATTTTGAGCAATTGACTACGACGCCCGTGCCGTTCCATTACATCAATGGCGAGCGGCACCTCCATCACGCGCGACCAACCATCGTCCTAGCCCCTTCCACAGAATCTGAAGGCGGTGGAGGAGACGCAGAGCCGCGCATCACCGCGGTGAGTTACAGCCCGCCGTTCCAAGCACCTCTCCCATGGGACACCCCCCCTGCATTCTACGATGCGCTCACGCGCTTTGCCGCGATTTCAGAGGCTCCCGCGGCGACGTACGCTCACCAATTGAACGAGGGAGACATGGTTGTGTTCGACAATCGTCGCCTGTTGCATGGGCGCACCGCGTTCGAAGACCGGGATGGGCAGGCGGGTGGAGCGGGGGATGAGCCGAATCGATGGCTCAAGGGGTGCTATTTCGAGGGCGACGTCATGGCGAGTCACGGAAGGGTGTTGAGGGCTAGAGCTGCGCGTGGTGAGATTTGATACGTCCGTGCAGTTCTGGAACATTTAGGTAGATTTCTTGGAGTTCCGGCAGCTACGGGAGAGTTGCGCCATGATTCAAAGGTGATATAGGTGAAGCTGAAGCGCTGAAGATCCAAAGCAGCACAGCGATGAGCACCTAACTGTCAGTCGCTTACTGAATGACTAGTATGGCATTCCGAGTTCAAGAGTCACCTGTGGCCCCACTGGCATGCGGAAGCTTGATCCTCCTCTATTCCTATGTCGGACTTCGTCGGATTTCAGATCCTCACCTTAAATATGACATCATACATGATAGGGTTCTGAGCCACTGGCAGGTCGTTTTCTCTTTCAGCAATCTCCTTGAAAATCAAACGTGGGACGTTAATCTTTATATCGACATCTCCCAGTTGAAGACCCTCATCCTCGAAAGTTGCGGCCGTCCTAGTCTGAATCTTCCCGATCCCGTTCTCATGAAGGTGCGCCACGTGAAGTCGTTAATTCCATGCGGACATTACACTGAGTGTAACTAATGACCTCGCTGGACTCTTCAGGTCAACTTGAATGTGGATCGTGAATCTATCAAAGACTCCATTTCCGCTGGCACATACCAACCTGAAGACGTCACAACGTTAACTGACGTGCGAGAACCGATTTCTAATGTATGGCCAGATAAACCTCCCTGCCATTTCCCCCATATTTTTCATTAGCCCTTCTGGTGGTGAGTGAATGACTCGCTTCTTCTATTTCCAGAATCAGGGAAGGAGCGAATAAACTGATTCTAAGCCGCACAGCCGATACACCGAATGAAGATGATAGCCCAATCGGTTCATGCAGTGACTCGGAAGAGGACGAGTGGGACTTGTATGATGTGTTCATGCGAGCACATTATCCTGCATCTTCTCGACAAGGTTGGGGACGAAGATAGTCGCCTCAGTATGATTGCCGGAAAGCTGAAAGCGAAAGTACCACAGCAGCGGCCTTCGTTGCTCGAATGGCACAAATGGCTCGAGGGGTCGCCCTCCGAGTCTGATGTGGCGGCCAACATTTTGAAGAAAGACAGGAAAGAGATGATTCGAGAACTTATGGAAGTCGATGAAGATATGGAACCCACTAGGAAAAAGCCCAGACTTGCATCTCCAGAACGGCCAATGGGGGAGTAGTCGCCGAGTCTTGGAGCGCATGGGTTGAGAGTGTAGGAGTTGAGGTAAAAAAACGAGTAGAACATCAGGAAATCCGGACAGTGGGCGGTGTAACAGCTTCACGCTGAGCGAGAGAAAGAGGAAATGTCAGTTACAGCGCAAAGTGTGCCAACTGTGGCAACGACAAACTCTACTCCGAAGACTCGTTCGAAAAGGGCCTCGCACACTCAGGCTCTTCTAGGTTCAATTTAAGGAGAAGCGCGTGCAGTATGGGAAAGCCTTGGTCGTATTTGACACTGTACCGTGACTGTGAGAGGATAGCACGGCCGAGCATTAGCGGGCTACTCGCGAAATATTTCTTGGTCTATGTGCAAAGGAAAACAATCACAACGATTATTTCGAGGTACACAGCTACTAGTACGTACAAACAAGACGACACGACACATCATCTGGTCTTAACTAAACTTTATCCCCAAAGAAGCAACTTTTCGTTCGGCACCGCATCGACGTACCGACCGCCTTTGACCGTGTGCGTCTCGAGTACCTTGTCAATTTCTGCCAGGTCCTCGCTCGAAAGTTCCACATCACCTCCAGCGAGGTTTTCAAGCGTGCGTTTTGAATTTCTACCAAATTGATCGCTCTTAAGCACTCTATTTTGGGCTCGACCATGTCAAAAGGACTCACGAGGAACCGGGAAGAGGCACAACGTGTGGGCCGCGCGAGGCGACCCAGGCGATACTCAGCTGCGCAGCAGTTATTCCTTTGCGTGTTGCGATTGCGGTCAGCGCATCAACGATGACAAAATTGTGCTTGAGGTTCTGCATGAAAGAAGTCAGGGGGAGCCGGTACCGCAGACAGTAGTAATGGCTCACATCCTCTTGGAAGCGAGACAAGTTCCGCCGGAAGTCACCCTCTATGATGGAGACGTGAGTGCTTTTAAAGCCAAAAATCAAAAACAAGAGCTACAGTACCCTCTAAGTCATCAGGTTTCCTGACCTGACCCGTAAGGAAGCCCCGTCCAAGTGGTCTGTGATGCCAATGAAAAGGAGATCAAGCACTGTGTAGTGGTCATGCAAGAGGTTACGCACGAGTATCCAACGACAGCAATACCAAGCTCGGCACAAGTGGCGATAACTACGGAACATGTCAGCAAATGCTCTGAGGCACAACAAGCTCATGAACTGGTAATATAGCTTACCATCCTTGGTTTCCTGAGTGTACGACCATGGGCTGACCTCGATCTCCACTGCAGCCACTTCGGGCGCGACCTTGTGAGCTCTGCGCACAGTGGCGGCGCTGACCTCCGACAACCCAATAAATTTGAATTTTCCCTCCTTGACAAAGCCCTGAAGCACTTTGAGGGTGTCTTCAACTGGGTAGGTTGGATCATTGCGCGCGCATTCGAAGAGATCTAGAGACTTGGTTCCTCGTAGCTTTTCGAGGATGTAATCGACACTGCGGCGAAGATTTTCCGGAGAGGCGTCCGGCTCGAGTGAGTGGTGCCTGACTCCACCTTTAACGGAAAGGAAGGCTCTATCCGCGTAAGAGGGGTATTTCTCGAAGAAACGTGCGACGAGCTCTAGGTTCGTCGGGGTCGCGCCTTGGCCGTAAAACTCGCCTAATAGCCAGCCAGCGATACATGAGAACATAAAGCTTGAATTCAAGCACAATGTGAGACGAGCTCGCACCGCTGTTTATTAACATTTTGGTGCCTGGGGGAAGCGCGTCAATGCCTGCCTTGATGGCCGCAAAACAGTCTTCGTCAGGTACGGGTGTCGGTTTCCATCTACCAGGCAAGTCATCGTGTTAGTCATCGTAGTGTAAAACCCAGATTTCCGCACGTCATCATCATCAAGCCATGCTAAGAAGAAGGATAAATCTGTTCAGAGAGAAGGAATCGCGAAAGTGAAATAGATTTACCCCTGTTTTTCCAATGACAACGTTCGACGCTGCACCGCCGAGTGTGGTAGTCTTGTTCACCATTTTGCTATTGAGGGGAGAATACGATAGTGTGGAGAAGAAAAGAAGCCTACGCATCCCATGGCGCGGCGACTCCTTTTAAGTCAGTAAGAGATGATATCACTTGACCCTGATTACCTACCGATGTAATGGCGGCACATCTGGTTCACGTAAAGCTGATTATGTTAATCATGTATTGAGAGTGGGTCCGAATTCTGAACGTCGGTCCTGTTTTGGTAGCCCGTAACTGTGGATGACTCAATGATGCAGGAAGTAGAGCAAAGCTAAGGCCGAGTCTTTGGGGGGTGGGGGGGGGGGGCAGTCGATGTGAGGTTACGATGCAATGTTAATGTATTAAAGTTGCAGTGAGCGAATGACAAACTGACCTCCGAGTCAGTTTTACGAAGCGAGAGACGTATCGTACTATAAATGAGAGGTTTCCCAGTACTAATGGACTGGTAATAAAAGAAAGAAACGGTAAGGGGATGCCCTGTTGCTAGCAAGGTTGCCAACCAGGGATGTTTGGGACGTTACCCACTTGGGGCCCGGCCCCCTCACCGCGGGCCCGGGCGCCCGCCCCACCTCTATTGACAGATGTCTCTCATAACTAGGGGTGCGTCGATTCATATTACTAGTAGAACTATTTCCTTCTTTGGATGAGGGAAGAGACTGTATGGAGACCACGTAATTTGCTTGCCCGGGGGTGCGATGTGGATGTGTCGCCGGGCTTCAGGTGGATCGACTCGGGCTTGATGTTTGAACGAGTAACGAGAGAATTCCAGTGGTAGATTGGGTGGGTATTGACCGCGTCAGCCTCGCACTGCTCGGCACGAAAGCCAATCACAGGGCTGAACGAACCTCCCTCTTGGCTAACTATTTCAACTCCCAATCATATTTCAGGCACTTGGGGGGGGTGAGGTGGGGTGGGGCACGCTGAACGATCACACAGTAATCATGACATGCTGTATTTCATATCCTAGAGTGTTGAAGTATCATGGTATGAATACGTCACAAGGATAAAATGTTCAAAGTCATTGAGGGAATCGCAGTTCTTGGCAATCGTGCATGGGGAGCAAAGTGGCATAAATGGTGTGAGGGACGTGCAGGGGTGTAGAGAGACGGGTTCGAGGAGAGGAGAGCCGGAATGGGAAAATGGGGAATGAGGAGGTCATAGAAGAGACTCCGGAAGGAAT
>WTXI01000217.1:0-62190 GCA_022376515.1 Lactifluus volemus
ATCTAGTGTCCCTCGGATGGACCATGGCATTCACGGAAAGCCGGGGGCACCCCATTACTGCACTCAGTGCTTTAAATCATGCATTAGAAGAGAAGATTCATCGCCTCACAGTAGAAGTGGAAGCGCTACGTCTATCTACCAGTCGTGCTATCGCAAAGCGCAAGGACCTCGAGGAGGCCCTCAATCTAGAACATTTCGATCTCGATCTTAGATATACAGAGTTTGATCTGCTGCAATCGCAGTGCAGACAGATCGCTCGATATTGCACAGAGCTGGAGAATCGACTGAAGGCTTCGGAGATCGTCCAGCACACAGATAATCCCACTGATAATCGGGATCTACGTTCACTCATTGCACTGATAAGTGCTCTACCCCACGATGATGGGGACATTCAGATGCGAACCGAAGCTACTTCGGAAGAAGACGATCTAAGCGAGATCAGAAGCAACGGCTCGATCGGGCCCGTGCTTAAGCACATCGGAACGGTCCAAGGGCCACAGATCAACGGGATCATAGATGCCCGTAATGAGATAAATAATCAAGCAGTACCTACGTATGAATTCATTCAGAATGGCAATAACGATGAGATCACCATCGTTCGCATTGCAGCTGCACGCGATGTCAATCAGCCTAACGATCGGGAGTTCAGATCGGCCCAGCGCAGAACTTATGCGATCGGTGAACGACCTCGCAGCTCTAAGAATGATCGCAGGTGTATGGCTGCCCTGATTAAAGTGAATGGCCTCGAAGCCTATGCCCTGCTAGACTCAGGAAGCACCACAGTATCTGTTACACATGATTTCGCTCGCGTAGCCAAATTGAACGTTACTCAGTTGGAGAACCCGATCGCGCTACAACTAGGCACGGTCAGGAGTAGGTCTGTTATTAATTTCAGAGCGAAAGCTTCGCTCACGCTTGGCCCGATCAAAGATGATGACGCCTATCTAGACGTCGTCAATATTGATCGCTATGATATGATCATTGGCACTCCATTCATGCGAAAACATGAATTAGTAATGGATTTCGGCCAAAACACATTATCCTATCATGGACAGATAGTCCCCACCTTATCAGCGGGGCAGGAAGATCTGATGATCTCCCGAAAGCGATCTGCGCGAGCACGACCCCCCGCATCTAGCGGAGCAACGATCTCGCGCACTGATCATTGACTATCAGCCGGATCTGCGAAACCTCCGCTAATACACCGCGATCTGGGCATACCATCATCACTTCCGAGCGAGGGGCAGAAGGAGATTCGCGTCCAATCAATGGACACTATAAATAACACTATTACAGATAAGATCGATCTAGAGAGTTGTCGCGAACGCTGGTTCACGAAATATGCAGACATTATGAATGGTTCCCCGCCCGGACTACCACCATTACGAGAGATCAATCACAAAATACCTTTGATTGATGAGAATAAGCACTATTCCTATCAACTACCGAGATGTGCTGAGGCGATGCGACCTAAGCTGATGGAGAAGCTTCGCCACTACATTGATAACGGCTGGTGGACCCCTAAAGCGGTACCACAGGCAGCACCATTGCTGTGCATCTTGAAGAAATCTGGCGGCCTACGCACAGTCATGGACTGTCGCCAACGGAATGATAATACACATAAGGACGTCACTCCATTCCCAGATCAAGATCAGATCCAGATGGATGTGGCGTGCGCAAGATACCGATCTAAGATCGATCTATCTAACGCCTACGAACAAGTGCGAGTTGATCCTGCAGACGTGCACAAGACTGCATTCTCCACAGTCTTCGGGACCTTCGAAAGCAACGTGATGCAGCAGGGCGATTGTAATGCGCCTGCCACATTCCTACGCCTCATGACAGCAATCTTCCGAGATGTGATCGGAATCTATGTGTATGCCACCGGATCCATGACTCCGGATGGTGTGCCGAATTTCCAGACCACTCTGGTCTGGTCCGGGACATTCTACGCTCCTGGGGCCATCGCCGCACGCAAAGCTGGCGGCAGAATACCACTAGTGGGCCTAGTCTTGGGGGGGAGGAACGGTGTATTAATTTCACCTGTTAAAGACCCGCGCACACAATCAGAGGTGGACACACTCCTAAACACACCTGAAAAGACCGGATTCGCAAGGGGCTATGCGGAATGCATCCGCCTCACGCCCCCAGAATTGCGCGGCACACTCCATAGCCGTGCCCTTGAGCGATGGGACAATCTACAAATGCACGCCAGTCCCGCAGATCGCCGGGAACCCATGCCGACTACCCACATAAACATCTGGAAGCGTTGGCTGTACCGGAAACATTCCGCGGACCCACACTTCCGATACACAGGCATCCCCTTTGTCGGAAAGGGTTTTCAGACCGCACACATAGAGGGCACTCGCGCACTCTTGATTTTCTTGCCCCGGAACTTCAACGGTTCCGCAATACACAAGGGCCCACTCCAGACCCACTTCCTGAGCGTGGCCGCGGCACTCCTCGGAGTACTGCAAAGGTATGAGCAGATGATAACCCAGGAGCGGCTGCTCATTCACCAAACCCGCCGCTCCGAACCATACGAAGAGGAAGTGTTCGGCACTGCTCCTAAGCTAGGCATTAGATCAGTGGCCAGATTTCTGGCTTGGAACGGAGTTCCCCCCGAAGAAGCGGAGCAGTGGCACCCCTGGGCCACTGCATACATTGAAATGTCGCTGTCTGATCACCCCGACAGTGCGCGCGCACCGATCTTGAAGCAGGCAAGAGACCTTGCATGCCAGTGTATCACAGACCACCCCGAATTCATCTTAAAGTCGGTGCATATGGACGCTCCGGGCAACTACAATCCGGCCCTCGAGCAGTCCCGGGAGGCGCGAAGCTTACAGCCCGCATCGCGCGAGGAGACAGCGGACATCACACGTCCAATGACCCCACCTGATTTCGCGTACACTCATATCGACCACCCAGACGAAGAAGAAACTACCCACAATGGATGGGATGACGATAATATTAGCATGGGCCCGGGATAGTGTGATCGAAAGAATCAGCCTATCCCGGGGATACTTGCCTCAGACCGTGCCTTCATTTTCCTATCTTATCTTTGTACTCACTGTCGCATTACAAACGCACTACCTATCTGCGTCGATGATATCATCGGCAATGTTATCACTCAGCCCTGATCACACATCAATTGACCCCTGAGTCTATTCTTGTGGGGGAGGGTGTAAGGCGCCCCAAATGGACGCCATACTAACTAAAGTCACATCTGATCTATTAAATACCTGTGTGAAGCGTTGAGATAAAGTACTGCTTAGGATCGAAGATCCTAAGCAATCTGTATAACACGGGCCGGCTCGAGGCTGGCGTCGCATGACGCGTCAGCCTGTCAGAAGTTGTGTGAGCGGCTCCCCCGGACCGGCTCAAGCTCATACCGAGCTTGAGCCAGAGAGAATATGAACGTGAGGTAGTCAGGCCTCACAATTAAGATACAAATTTCTATGCACACTGAAACAAGAGTGCCTCATATGAAACATGATCTAAGATTGATATATGACAAAGCGATAAAGGATATCGCTTTTAAAGATTGTCGTGCCCACGGCATGGGCGGTCCGATCCGAGAGCTTAGTCGCGTCTCACGCCAAATGACACAGCCGGCCCGGTCCGCCTAGATAACAAGCAATTAAGCAACGCTGCGACACCCTGCGAGCGCTGCACATTGATTATAGTAGCACACCCCGATGGGGCGGCCTGCAACAAATATATTAAGTACCCTAGATCACTGAGGCGCGTGAAAACCGCGCGATTACAAAGATGTTTCATAAGTAAGTGAAACACGTCGCGATCCTCTTGATCGCGACAGATCGGACTATGATCATTGTAGATCTAGGGTAGTAGAACATGTATTTATGTCGCCTGCCTTCCCTGATGGAAGGCAGACTTACCCTTTTACGAAGTATTCACAATAAAGAATCGCAGTTTTGGCTGGTTCAGTTGTGTAGTGCTCTTAAGGGGTTTTCAAGTCCAAATCATATCTATTCATCTAATCTAAACTACTACAGACTTCCTAACACTCGAGACTACTCGCGTACAGAAGTCTTACAATCGAAGACAGCATGAGGAACTGTCATCGGACGATTCCAACTGGGATTGCTGAAATCATGCGAGAAGCATGGAAACGAATCACATGCGGTTCCCTTCCAGACCACTTCTGATAGCCGCAAAAAAAACACCCGAAAGAAAGAGGGAAAAAAAGTAGGATGATATCTACTTGGTCATAAAACGCACCAAAAACGGGTGATGCTGCCGTCGGTCATGGATACACGCAGCCTATATCATGGAGTGAAGAAAGAAACAGGAAAACGATCTACATCCGTAGTTTGAAAGTATCCTACCGCAACTCACAGAAGCAGGTCGCCCGCCCCGGCGGGTGCACAACTCCCTCCAGCTCTCTGAGCTGTGGGCTTCGCAAACGACCCAAAATCGCCAGCCAACGATGCCATCTGATTCTGTACTCCCCAAATCCCTGCCTGGGCCTTCTCCTTTTCAAGATCCCGGATGCTCTTACCACCACCTAGTCCAGTTGCATGCCGTGGCCGAGCCGAGTGACATGGCAAACAGGTCACCGCTACTTGACTTTGTAGTAGTAGTAGTAGCAGACGTCGCAACCCAGGAAGTGGTCCCGGCGCTCATGGGAGATTTTGTTGCTGACGCGAGGACATGGGGCTCATGACCGGTGTCGCATTGTACCCCGACTGTGCCAGACGTTGTGACTGGAGTTGAGCTGAAACCCGCCTGTGGTGACGACGGCGACAGCAGAGTGTTAAAAGTACCAAAAGTCTGGGGCTTCGAGTCGGATGACTGCCTGGGCGTGTCCGTGGCAGGGGAATTGGAGGGGTGCTGGTTGCGAGGAGGTCCGTGAAGTTTGATTTGGCGGGAGCCCTCACTGATGCTCCAGTCGAACGTGAGGTGGAAGTCGCAATCGCGGGTCGCAAAAGTGGCGCCTCATCATCGGTGTTGCCACTGGCAGCTGCTACATGCATGTGGGCGTGTTAATATCAACAAATACTATATGTAGCATGCCATTCAAGTTATTGAGCAGTTTGAGTGGAGGGAGCGCCTTGTTCGTCACTGTGGCTGAGATGGACTCGTATGTGCTCCCTCCCATTGCTGGCCAAGTGTCAGTGTCACCAAGATCGAGCAAGTTCACGACTGGTGCGAGCACCAGTCACAGCCCTACTGCTTTTCCTGCGGGCTTTGTTTGTGCTTAAAAAGATGAACGAATCGATTGAGCAGTTGAGGAGGTCACACTGGTAGTTGTCATTGGCGGGGTGAGGCCGAGTCCTAGTAAACTACCATGCCAACTGCTCTGCCGACGGCGGTGGGAAGTGAGGGCATGGTGTGATGGAAATGAAAAAAAAAAAAAAAACAGAATCTTATCAGATGATCTAAGCTGTGCCCCGAAACTGAGGTATCGGATTTGTCATCAACGCCAGCATCGTACTATTTAGATAAATTATGAACATATACTGTAGCCCAATTCAATCCATGTACAAAATTTGACAATTGAAGCTTGGTATCGTGTTTACCTGCAATCCAGACTGTGTTAGATCTACGAAAATATGGCCTGTGAACTCGGGGAATCCATAGAAGGAGTTCTCCTTCGTCACCACACACCCATCCATCACTCTTGAGTATAAACTTCTTCATAAAGTGGCTTTCTTCAATTCTGACCTTCTCCACACTACCTATCACCGCGTGACCTTCTGAGGCCGGGCTGATGCGTTGCCCGTCCAGCAAAGAATCGACAGATTTCATATATTCGGTAAATGTGCCTGCCACATCCCCTGTTGCAGCATCCCACATGCGAACCGTGCCATCTGCTGAGGACGAGGCGATGTGCCGCCCATCTGGTGAGAATGCGACAGACATGACCCAATCTGTGTGTCCAATGAATGGGCCTGCTACGACATCTCCTGTTTCGGCATCCCACATCCAAATTGTGCCATCATGTGAGGCCGAGGCAATACGATGTCCATCCGGCGAGAATGCAACATAGATCACCGAATCAGTGTGACCTGTAAACGGACCCGCAGTGATATCACCTGTAGTAGCATCGCGCACCCAAATTGTACGATCATTTGAGGCTGAGGCAATGCGCTCCCCATCCGGTGAAAATGCAACAGATCTGGCGCAATCTGTGTGTTGGGTAAACGGACCCGCTACGAGATCCCCCGTTGCAGCATCCCACAGACAAATCGTGTAGTCGTTCGATGCCGAAGTGATGCGCTGCCCATCTGGAGAAAATGCAATAGATCTGACCATACCGGTGTGTCCAGTAAACGGGCCGGCTACGACCTTCCCCGTCGTGGCGTCCCACACACGAATGGTGAAATCTGCCGAGCCGGAGGCAATTCGCTTCCCATCGGGTGAGAATGCAACAGAGAGTACCCAATCGATGTGTCCAGTGAATGGGCCTGCTACGACTTCTCCTGTTGTGGCATCCCACACCCGAATCGTATGATCTAGCGAGGCCGAAGCGATATGCTGCCCATCTGGCCGGAACGCAACACATCTGACACCATTGGTGTGTCCAATGACTGGGCCTGCTATGACCTGCCCTGTTGTAGCATCCCATATGTAAATCGTGCGATCCTGCGAGGACGAGACAACGCGCTGCCCGTCTGGGGAGAATGCAACACAGAAGACCGAACCAGTGTGTCCAGCTGACGGATCCAGTACCTCTCCTGTCGCGGAGCCCCACACCCGGATCGTGCGATCCATTGAGGCGGATGCAATGCGCTGGCCATCTGGCGAGAATGCAGCTGATAAAATAGGATCAACGTGCCCAGTAAACGGGCCTGCGACGATCTCTTCTGTTGTGGCATCCCACACACGAAGCGTAGCATCGGTCGAGGCCGAGGAAATGCGTTGTCCGTCTGGCGAGAAAGAGATAGAAGTGACCGTATCGGCGTGTCCAATAAACGGGCCAGCCACGACCTCTCCGGTTGCGACACTCCAGATTCGAATTGTACGATCGTCTGAAGCTGATGCGATGCGCTGGCCATCTGGTGAGAACGCAACAGAATTGATTTGATCGGTGTGTCCAGAAAATGGGCCTGCGACAAGTTCTCCTGTTGTGGCATCCCACTCCCGAATCGTGAAACCATCCGAGTCTGAGGTGATGTGTTGTCCATCCGGAGAAAATGCGATAGATCTGGCCCCACCAACATGTCCAGTAAAGGTGTCCATCAAAACTTCTCCTGTTGCAGCACGCCACACGAGAATGCCATTGCCTGAAGCCGAAGCAATTCGCTGCCCATCAGGAGAGAAGGCAACACATGCGACACACATGTCGTGTTCAGTAAACGGGGCTGTTACACGTTCTCCTGTTGAGGCGTCCCACAGACGAATCGTCCCATCTGTCGACGCCGAGGCGATGTGCTGGCCGTCTGGAGAGAACGAAACGCATGTGATCACATTGGTGTGTCCAGTACATGGACCTGCTACGAGCTCCCCTGTAGTAGAATCCCACACCCGAATCGTGCGGTCGCGGGAGCCAGAGGCAATGCGCCGTCCATCCGGAGAGAATGCAGTAGATTCGACCGAGTCATCGTGTGCCGGAATCGTCATTTCTAATGCTGGCCAATGAGATAACTGCCCGCGTTCCAAGCACAGGGTACGAGGAAATCGACCAAGGTAATGCTTGACAATATGGGAAGAGGATGGTGCGAATGGCAGCGCAGAGATATAGATATGGGGAGCACTCCTTGCCATGGCCATCCCAAAGTACCGCACAAACGCGGACCCATCGTCTACAATGGCCAACAAATTCTCCACCTCGGCTGGGGAAGGCTGTTGCAATTGTTACTACATGCCACGTTGAATTACAACGTGTACTCGCCTTCCGCGGGTCAGACCGCAACCAAGTCCTCAAAGATGAGAACACCGGTGATGCAAGGCCCACACTGCTCTTGATGCTAAGCACTTCCAACCAAAACAGAAATTTCATCTCAAAAAGGGATCGAAGCTTCACAAACAGGTCCTGTTCGAACGCGACGTGTTCTAGATGATCGACCCAGAAAATGCAGGCATATGATAGAGCTGGTGGGATGTTTATGGAGATTCGAGAGTCAATGTCTGGGACATCGCTGTTCGCAAAATATGATGACTCCAGTTCGCAAATGTTGAATCTGAGCTTGTCGAGCATCAAACCAAGGCACGAATGTGCAAGCTCGCGGTGGGCATCGACCAGGTCCACATAAAATATATCACTCTTCTTGGTGATCAGAAAGTCGCGGAATGATGTGTGAAGAGGAATGATGGCACGTGTTTGATCGGATGACGTCACATTACTCAGCAGCGAGCCAAGGTGACGGAGCATTTCAACAACGGGATCTGAATCATCGGGGTCATCGATTGGGGCATGCAGACGCAGAGAAATCAAAGATTCGATTGAAAGCGGTTCTATCGCAGCAAATAGATGCCCCATGATGGAACGGAACAGAATTTGTGCTTCATGAGGCTTGAAGTATCCTTCGAGAACTTCTTCATATAGCTTGTCCAGCGGATCTTGTCCTTTCCGATCTCTCGAGTGGCCCAAGAGGCGCTGTACGCACTTCCTCTTGCTAAAGCCAAAGCTAGCAGGAGGGCTGTTTATGAATCCACTGGCAACAGCTGCCCACTGGAACAAGCCCTCTGCTGTCTTTGCTAATTTGACACCATGGTCTTTGAACACGTCCCGAGGGAGCTCCTTCTGTAGATACATGCGAATATCTTGCTCTGTCTTGGACGCCAGTTTCGCATCATCCATGTACAGTGTTGTGATGGATGAAGCTTGGACAAACGCAGGCTCGATGCCATCTTCTGTCCTTGAGGTGATGAGTACACGGAATTCGGCTGGGAGGTCGACGAGATGTTCAACGAGAAACGTATGTAATCCGGTTTTGCCATTTGCATCTCCCTTTCATCCAATGCGTCAATAACGACAAGAATCGGACGAGAAAGTGGCACCTTCTTGAGCGGTTCAACGAGAAGGCTTTCAAAAAGTGCACGATAGTCTCGCGCACCACAAAGCGACGGCTTCTCCTTAAGCACCCGACAAAGGGCAAGTTTAAACGCAGGATTGTGATGACAAAGATCGCGAGCGATTGTCGTGAACAACTGGTAAGCCTCGGTTTTCGAATGCTCCTTTCGCAGAAAAGCAAAGTAAGAGCCGAGACAGTTGTCCTCGAAGTGACGTGCAACTTCGTGTGCAATCGAAGACTTTCCCGTGCCTGCCTGTCCGAGGAGAACAAGACCACGTTGAGATTTCGGATTCTCGACCCACTCGATTATATGGTCCAGGAAATCTTCTCGTGTGCCTGGAAGACAGCGCTTCTCATCACCGAATCGCCACCCTCCCTTGTAAGGCAATTCTCTGATTCTCATATCCAGTTCTGTGTCCCACTTGTCAGCTTGACAATCCGACAACCTTTTCATCGTAAGTGCGTACCAGCTTCCAGCACAGCAATCTCGGTCGTGATAGCAGCACGAGACAGGAAACCCTCTCGCAATTGGACAAGGGTGGTGCGATACTGATCTATTTGTCCATCCACTTGGCCGACAATACTCTTCAAAGTACGCTTGCCTACAAATCACATGTTTGCAATGACTAACGAGAGGGGCTAAGATGGCGTACCGAGGTTCACATCCTCCGCGTACGATCTGATAAATTTGGCAGATTCGGACACACATTCTAGCATCTCCTCCAAGATCTTCGCCTGCCTCGACTCTGGCTGGATGTTCCTCAAAGTGTCCGCCTCCTCCGCAAATTCAAAGGCATCACGTATTGCCTCAAGTAGCGTTTGGATGTTATCGTCACGTTGAACCTGTTGTAACAAAGCCTAGCAGAAAGGTGAACACAAGAGAGTGAATACCCCATGTATGGGATAAGACAAGAGGACGTACCTCGGGGATCTTCGAGAGCAGACTCCATGCTAGACTTGCATAAGGATTCAGCTGAAGAACGGGAGTTAGCTCAGGGTGGATGGACAAGAACGATACTGGTCATACTGCTGCGATCGGAGTGACAGTGTCCATCACCCGCTTGATGACGGTAACAGCACTTTTCCATGTTGTTACTGTATTGATATTATTGATGGCTTCCTCGGCACGGCGGAGAGTAGTCCGCGACGTCTCTGTCACGGTCTCGATCTCCTCTGCTCGTTGCACAAGAGTACTGGTCTCAATAGGAAGGCCACCCTGGATAAACAGTCAAGAGGCAATAACTGACGTGAGTTGTATGGTTTCAGCGTTAGTTTGGGCAGTAGGACGCACAGCACTTCCTTCAGAAACAGGAATATCGGCTGCTGGAGGGCTCGGGGCGTTGACTGCCGCTGTCAGAGAGGAACTCGTGTTTTCTAACACGGTAACCATCAAGAAGACTGTGACCGGTTCTGCTGGGCGTCCAGCACGTCCATCAGCACTACGCAAAATGATTTCAAGTTCTGCATGTAAGACAATCAACCAGGTGTATTAGTAACATTTCCATGAATTAGACTGACCGCGACGGGGTTCACAGACAATCTCCTGCCTTCCAACAAGAATGTTTGTCGTCATGGTCTTTCTTCCATATAGAGATAGTGTAATTCGGGATAGTTGTTGTACGGAACTGTGAGAGACTCAATTGTACATAAGAACAAAACAAATTGCGACATTTCTCACAAGGTGTCGACGCTCTCGTTCCATTCCACGCGTTGAGCCACGCTCCGCACAGATCGTGTCTGCCATGTCTTCTCTCCGTCGGTTAGAATAACAAAATATTCTCTCTGCTTCGCAAGGATTCCGAGGGTCTTGAGACGAGGAAGACTGTGCGCTCTGAGGACTGACAGGTGGACAGAAATCAATTCACTTCCTTGTCAGAGAGAAAGCGTATGACAAGTACCGGTCACCTGAAGGGTCCCACTCGGTAGCATATCGATGATCTGACGTTGATAGGCGGTTGAGACTGTTCCGGGATTTTGAGGACCTGCGCTAAGGTAATGCTTGAGAGCGGGGTAAAATCTAATGTGAGGGACCTGATACGGAGGGAGGTTAAAGGGCGTGGGAGGCGACCCTCCCCCATCTAGGCATTCCGGACGTTGCTGAGAACCAATATATAACAACCGTGGGAACGTTGGAATGGGGATTCGGGACAGCGATGACAGCGTGGGAAGCGTAGCGGACATTGTACAGTTACAGTACTTGACCGATAAGCACAGACAGCGCGGCTTCATCTACATCCTCGAGGCAGGTTATCTCGGCCATCCCCGATACTGCTCATGGTGGTTCAATGTTGGCGGCAATAACTGGCACGAGCATTGCCCGCCATCCTGGAACCAAGCAGGGCGGGAAGTAGCGTGGCTAAAAGACTCACCATCATAATGACCCATTGCTTGAAATAATGCACCCTTCCCTTGGAATCGCCTCATCATTACTGCAGCGACTCCTGGTCTAATGATAGAGAGGTCCATTGTCGTCTCTAGTATAAACAATACACATCCTCTTCCCCCTCAAATGCAGTCCAAGAGCGCACTGATCCTATTCACGCATTCAAATCACAAGCAAACGGGCGCAACGCGCACCATTCTGGCTGCAGCGATATGGCCTTCACGCCACGCCGCCTAAATCGATAACCGAGCTCGTGCAACCGCGGCAGCGCCGCACTATCGTTTCCCCCGGGATTCGTCCAGAACACCTCGGCGGATGCGGCTGTGCGCGGCCACGCGATAGGATCGAGGTTCTCCGGTCCGGACTGTTCAGTCCAGAGGTGTTGACCGCCAAGCACGAGGGATGCTTGATCCGGGGTCAGATTCGCCAGTGGGTCGAACGTATATGCCTTCAGAGGGAAGGGGTTAATAAGCGCGTGCTCGTGAAAGAAGGGGGACGTGACGCAACGTTCTGCCATGTCCTGAAGGGATCGCACCAACTGTTGCCTGGAGGATAATCTCCCAACCAGCTGCCAGCACCACAGTCCTATATCACACGCAGGTTTATAAGAATTGCAGGGATATAAAGCAGACTCATGACCTTACCAGATAGAACAAATTGGATGCCACGTGGATAAAGCGAAATCCCTTGGCAGCAACAGCAGCTGCGTCTTCAGACGAGATCCACACCCTATCAATACACGTCAACGTTCGAGAGGGTGTGTGAGAAAGAAAGAAATGTGGAGACATACTCTGTGCCAAATCCAAAGAAGAATTGAGAATCCCCCAATGGAATGGAACAGACCCATAAAATATCTAGCTCACCCTGCCACACGACCGGCGTCTTTCCGAGACTCCTGAGCGCACCATGCTGCGTGGCCTGTGTAAACACGTCCAGGGCTTCGTTGAGCGTCCGTCCAGCGAGATCCTGTTGCGTCTGTGGATCATCTTGATAGCACCGCATGTTGATCTCGTCGCCGCCAGTGGCGAACAATGTCGAGCTCAGCAGACTAGCTGTGAAATCGATCATCGCGGGAGAGGCGAGGCGCAGTTGGCCCGCGGGCGGTTCGTTGGCGTATGTCCTCCAGGGCTTCACATCGACGCATGCGATGTGCTCCGGATAAGCTTTCGAGATAGCCGAGGTATGTCCGGGCGTGTCTATTTCCTATTATGGACATTAACCTCCTTCCCTTTCGTTCCGAGTCTTGGAATACCACATACAACGAGACCGTCGATCCCCCACTGCAGCAGTATCGATTTGGGTTGAATAGAGGATGATGGGAACAGTGGGGGACGCACCTGGCCGGCATAGGACACGATATGCGCAACGTCTTGAGGGGTGTAAACTGCGTCAGCGCTATATGCGGCCTTTTCTGCGATATCTGTAAATCCGGGTACGACAAGTGGGAAACTCTAGAAAGAATGACTTACATTGACCCATGACATTGCGTCAAGCGTGCGTTCAATGCCAGATACTAGGAAGCTATGTGCGCATCATAAGCCCTTGACATACAAGTACCAAAGAAACACAGAACACGTACAAATTTCGCGCCGCGTCCAACAAGAACCCCCGATATGGCTAATAGCATCTCCAAAAAGTCAGAAGACGCCCGGGAAATCGCATGCACGCACGTACATAAGCTGGGGAATCCTGAATCTCCACGGGGGCGCCGATCCCAGTACTGTGAACCACAACTGACGGAACGACGTGAACGTATTGAGACCTCTAAACAAGCCAAGTGTCGAGTTGGCCTTGAGCACCGCATGACTTCCGTCTCCGGGTATGACAAGACCAACCCCCTTGTCACGCGTCTCAATAGGCATCCTCACTTCCACCTCGATGGGCTGTACCACCACCACCGCATCATCATCATCATCAATGGGAGATCCCAATGTACCTGCGCCCCCGGAGCTTGTACTTGTCTGCATGTGGGCATGGTGGTCATCGAGTCGCAAGACGAGTCGTCTGAGCATTGGTACACCATCCGACTCGGAGATCGCTCCAAAGTCGTCTATACCAGGCCAAGCACGAGCATACCTAAATCATCGCTGAGAAATTGTACATGCGTGCTCTGAGCGGCCGCGATGGGATCCTTGGGCGCGTTGGGAACCTCATCGACTGAGATTGTGAAGGCATTTGAGTGTGCGAGGCACAGCACAGAGCTCGGTGGGCCGGTTTGGAGATGGCGGGACTGAGGCCAGAGCATGTTGGTCAATGGGAAGACGACGAATATGACGGAGAAGGGTTTGAAGGGTCGTGGCAGCATGGTTTGAGTTTGCCTTCCCGGGAGTGTACTCTGGCCTGGGGGGTGAAGGAAGGAAGGAAGGAAGTTAGGCTCTGCTTAGTTTTATGTCACAATAGCATTGAATGAGATCGAAGACAGCATAAGGAATTGTCATTGGCTGAAGTCTTGCGAGAATAGTGCTGCCCCAAGTCCGGTGCTGCAACTGGGAAAATGAGTTCGCACCGGTGAAACCAGCGAGTTGATTATTGTAAGGCGTCCCTAATAGATGCCTTACCATAAATATTATTACTCACACATGATCTACATTCGTTGTGTGAAACGACTAAGATAAAATACTGCTTAGGATCGAAGATCCTAAGCAATCTAGTTGGAACGGGCCGGCTCGAGACTGGCGTCGCATGACGCGCAAGTCGCGTGAGCGGCCTCCCGGACCGGCCCGAGCCCACACTGGGCTTGAGCCAGAAATAACGAGAACGCGAGGTCGTCAACCCTCGCGATCATAAATGTCATGCACACTGAAACAAATGTGCACCAATATAATTTATTGAAGTTTCATAAATCAAATAGTAATGAGCGATGAGAGATATCGCCTCTGATGAGTCGTTGCGCCAGCGGCACAGGCGGTCCGATTCGAGGGGTTACTACGTGCCAGGCCCACGACTCGCGTCAGTAACACTGGCGGCCCGGTCCGCCTAGGTAGTAAATAATTAGGCAACGCTGCGACATTCTGCGAGCGTTGCACATTAATTCTAGCAGTGCACCCCGGTAGGGCGGCCTGCAATAAATAAATTAAGTACCCTAAATTACTGAGGCACGTGAAAACCGCGCGATTACGAAGATGTTTCATAAGTAAGTGAAACATGTCGCGATCCTCTTGATCGCGACAGATCGGACTATGATTATTATAGATCTAGGGTAGTAGAACATGTATTTATTTCGCCTGCCTTCCCCGATGGAAGACAGACTTACTACTCCTACATAGCACTGACAATAAACCGCAGATTCAGCTGGTTCTGTTGTTGTGTGCCTTTGGAGAAGTTTTAAAGTCAAAAATCTCATTCATAATCTAATCTACAACAGGACTTTGTAACGCTAGAGACTACTCACGGTACCAAAGTCTTACACTTTTTTGAACCTTTGAACAAGCGATTTCATTGGACCCTATAGTATGTCCTCCAGTTCGGACCCCCCCGCGAGAAACACTCGCTCTGCCCATGCACGACGCACGGAACAGAATAGATATGCACTTCTTAGTGAAGAGCAACCCCTAAGTGAATCGGAGAGTGTTGCGATCCATGCTGAAGCACCCGCACCTCCCGAAATGACACCGTTGACACCGATCGCGGAAGCCTCGCAGATAGATCCGAGACCACCGGAAGGACGCTATCCACCGTACTGGGAAGATTTGGAGCCAGGCACGCTCCGCGACCCATCGGAAGACCATCAGATGGAACCAGAGCAGTCATTTACGACCGCCCGAGCAAGTTTCCCTCCGCTTTCAGTAGCAATGAACGTTCGCGCACGGCGCGACGACCCAGATGAAAGGCTCCCGACTCCCGAACCACGCCGGGACAAAGGAAAGCAACGCGCAGAGTACGGATCACCGCGCAGAGCGTCAGGGAGCGCTCAGGCGCAACCTAGCACGAATGTCAGAGAAGTAGGCCTAGAAGTGCTTGACTGGGGTGATCACATGAAGAACACCGCACTCGAGCTAGAGGCACGAATGACGGAACGAGAGGAGATCATGCGCCGATACAATGCGACTCGCGATCAGTACGATCTCTCGAAGCGGATGCTTCATGAATCACAACAAAGACTGAGCCAACTAATCAACTCATCTCATGGCGAGGAAGCACGCCAGATCTCGCCGCGAGCTTCGGCGACCCAGGCAATCTATAGAGATCGCGGATCCGATGAGGGTTCCGCAGATTATGAGAGGCGCCGAAGTGCGCAAGCACGGTTCGCCTCAATGGGAACCACACACATATCGCAAACTGTGGACCCATCTGAGCAAGTATCCCAGACGCCTGCGATCAAGACAGAGGAGGCAGATCTCAGTGAGATGCCCCCAGACGAGGAAACGATGAGCCTGGAAAGGGCGCGCCGACGAAGCGAACGGATCTGGGAGCAGTGCGAAGCTGATATCAGGAGATCAAGAGCCAGATATGCCTCCCGGTCTACCAGAGGAAGAGGCGGCCCCCCTCCCTGGGCACGATCCGAGAGGGATCAACGCACCCCAGATGACCCTCAGGAAGAGGGTAGATATCAGATGTCGGAACGTGCGGATACGCCGCGCTTAGACAGAACAGATCCACCGAGATCTATTACACCCATAGCCATACCAGGCCTAGATCCGTATGCACTAGATGCAGATTACGTCCAGAGAATGTCTAGGACACGAGAGCCACAGATGAGACCACCAGCTGTACCACAGGCAAGATATCCGGCAGTTAATCAAGATGCTGCAAATCAGGATCGGTACAGGGTACCGCAAGCAATTAGGCCACCTCCGGTCGTAGCCCCGAGGGCACCACCAGCTCTAGCACAAGTGCACCCAGCCGCGGGAGCACCTCCGGCACTCGGACCAGTCAATCTCGCTGCTCCATACATACCTCCGGCACCAGCCGCAATAGCACCTGCGGCCCCATACCTGCCCCCGGTACCTGCCGCGTATGGACGCCAGCAAGCCGACCATGAGGCGGCTATGGTAGCTAGCTTAATAAGGCACATTAGGGAATCCTTGACAGGGATTCCGCCCGATCTACCGGAGATCAAAGGCCTCCGGGCGAAGATGCCAGAAGCTTATGCAGGCGAAGATGATTTCGATAAATTAGATAACTGGCTGCAGAGCCTACTGCGCTACTTTAAGATCAGCCGCCTCACCGCGGATGATAGAGACGAAGATCGTGTACTAGTTACAGGATCTTGCCTTAAGGGCAAGGCAGAACGATGGTTCAACCACGAGGTTGAACGCCCAACAAGATTGATCCGAGACTGGACATTCGAATCAGTGATCGTTGGAATATTCAGATCATTTATAACTACCGCTACGGCACAACAAGCAGTACGTAGATACGCTCAGATCAGATACACGCCAGAGGAGGGCGTATTAGCCTTCTATCGCGATCTCCTGATGTGGGCAGGACGTCTTGCAGAGATGCCCGATCGATATTCATTTAGGCGACGATTGCTTAATGGATTACCAACGGAGATTCGAGATCATCTCGAGCTCCACGACGGGATAACAGCAGAGGCTGGATCAATTAGCGCGATTGTGGAGCGAGCTCGACACGCCGAGATAACCTTCCATCAGATCAGATCTAGACGAAAGCCTGATGTTCAGAGAGCATCGGGAGTGTCTAGCAATGCAGGAACACCCCAAAGATCTACGCGAGATAGCAAAGATTCTCGCGACCGCAATCAGTCGATCAAGAAACCACTTAATCGATCTGGCGGCAAGATAAGACCGCAGGCTCAACAACCTGGATCTAAGCCAGTTCAGACGTCTACCCATCAATCAGGGAAAGGCGACACTTCTAAATTAACATGTTACAAGTGTGGCCAACCCGGACACATAGCTACTAATCCGAAGTGCCCGCAATATAAGAAACCCCCGCAGCGTCAGATGTTCGCTGCACAAGTAATTGATGACAGATCGGAGAGCGATCTACCCGACACAGATAGACCCTCAGAAGGATCTGAGGAGATTGATAACGCTGACCCCGAACCAGAGGAAAGCGAAGATCAGGAAGGACAATCAGACCCGGATGATCACACTGACGTCCCTGATGGCTCACAATATGACGAAGATCAGACAACATATGAGGAATACGATGGATATGCGATGCCATCGGAAGATGATGAGGCCGAGTACATTCGGGCAATACATGAGGATGAGGATCACTCCGAAACTCCTCCGCCTCCACCTCAGTTTGAAGATGCGGATTGGGAACCGCGCCGCAACGAGATCCGCGTGCGCTACGAGCGTGCGCCATGGGTCCCGCATGATGCGCTTGAATTCACTCCGCAGTTTAGCGTTACGCACATCCGTGGATGCAACGTGTGCGCCGCCTTCAAAGAACACACCGTGATCACGCAAGCGATCGAGGGTGATAACTCAATCGCCTGGAAAGTGCGAGATAAATTCGAGCGAGATCTAGTGTCCCTCGGATGGACAATGGCATTCACAGAGGACCGAGGACGCCCCATCAATGCACTCAGCGCACTGAACAATGCACTAGAAGAGAAGGTCCATCGCCTTACAATAGAGGTGGATACACTACGTCTAGCGAAAGATCGTGCAATCACAAAGCGCAAAGATCTTGAGGAGGCACTCGAACTGGAACGCCTCGATCTCGATCTAAGATATACAGAGTTTGATCTACTGCAATCACAGTGCAGGCAGATCGCTCGATATTGCACAGAATTGGAAATTCGATTAAAGACTGCAGGGATTAATCAGAACGCAGACGATCCTATTGATAATCAGGGTCTTCGTTCACTCATTGCACAAATAAGTGCTTTACCCCACGATGATGGAGACATTCAGATGCGATCCGAGACCACTTCAGAAGCGGACGATCTAAGCGAGATCAGAAGCACCGACTCGATCGATCCCGTGCCCAGGACCGTTGGGCTGATCCAAGGACCTCAGATCAACGGGATCATAGATGCCCGCAATGGGACAGATAACCAAGCAGTACCGACATACAAATTCACCCAGAATGATGATAACAACGAGATCACAATCATTCGCATAGCAGCTGCACGCGATGACGATCAATCTAAAGATCGGGAGTTTAGATCAGCCCAACGCCGGACTTATGCAACCGGTGAACGTCCTCGCAGCTCAAAGAGTGATCGCAGATGCATGGCTGCGTTGATTAAAGTAAATGGTCTCGAAGCTTACGCCCTGTTAGACTCAGGAAGCACCACTGTGTCAGTTACGCATGATTTCGCTCGCGTAGCCAAATTAGACGTAACCCAATTAGAGAATCTGATCGCACTACAGCTAGGCACGGTCGGGAGCAGATCCGTCATTAATTTCGGAGCGAAAGCTTCGCTTACGCTCGGACCGATCAGAGATGATGACGCCTATCTAGACGTCGTCAATATTGATCGCTATGATATGATTATCGGCACTCCGTTTATGCGGAAACACGAATTAGTGATGGATTTCGGCCACAACACATTATCTTATCATGGCCAGATAGTCCCAACGTTGTCTGCGGGACAGGAAGATCTCATGATCTCACGAAAGCGAGCAGCGCGAGAACGACCTTCCGCTCCCGGCGGAACAGCGATCTCGCGTGCTGATCATTGACTATCAACCAGATCAGCGAAACCCCCGCTAATACGACGCGATCTGGGCACATTATCGTTACTTCCGAGCGAGGGACGGAAGGAAATTCGCGTCCAATCAATGGACACTACAAATGAGATAGACAAAGATAAGATTGATCTAGAGGCCCGCCGCGAACGCTGGTTCGCAAAATATGCAGACATAATGAATGGTTCCCCGCCAGGGCTACCACCGCTACGAGAAATCAATCACAAGATCCCATTGATTGATGAAAATAAACAGTATTCCTATCGACTACCAAGATGTGCTGAGGCAATGCGACCCAAGCTGATGGAGAAGCTAAGACACTATATTGATAACGGCTGGTGGACCCCTAAGGCGGTACCACAAGCAGCACCACTACTGTGCATCTTAAAGAAATCCGGTGGCCTGCGCACAGTCATGGATTGCCGCCAACGGAACGAGAACACTCAAAAGAACGTCACTCCATTCCCAGATCAAGACCAGATCCGGATGGATGTGGCGCGCGCGAGATGGCGATCTAAGATCGATTTATCTAACGCCTACGAACAAGTAAGAGTTGACCCCGAAGACGTGCACAAGACTGCGTTCTCCACAGTCTTCGGAACCTTTGAAAGTAATGTGATGCAGCAGGGCGATTGCAATGCGCCCGCCACCTTCTTGCGCCTAATGACGGCGATCTTCCGAGATGTGATCGGAATATTCGTATATGCTTACTTAGATGATCTATTCATCTTCAGCAATACACCGAAAGATCATGACGAACACCTAGATTATGTGTTTAAGACACTACGGAAGCATCGACTTTATCTTGAGAGAGAAAAGTGCGATCTATATTCAAGCAGCATGGATTGTCTCGGACATCGCGTAGATGATCGGGGAGTGCACGCTGACGCCGATAAGATGGCAAAAGTACGCGAGTGGCGCACACCCCGCAATCACAAAGATGTACAACGTTTCCTCGGGCTCGTGCAGTACTTGGCACACTTCATGCCAGATGTTACTGCATACACTAGTCCACTGTCTGCCATCTGTCGGAATGGACAACCATTCTATTGGAAACCTTTGCACGAAGCATGTTTTAAGAATATTAAGGCGATCGCTTGTAGATCGCCGATCCTTAAACCCATCAATCCATTATCTATGGACCCGATTTGGGTGATCTGTGACGCATCGATGTCTGGAATCGGTGCGATGTATGGGCAGGGTGAAACTTGGCAGACCTGCCGTCCTGCGGGCTTCATGTCGAAGAAATTCACTCCAGCTCAGATGAATTACAGAGTGTTCGAGATGGAAACGATCGCGATCCTTGAGGCACTTCTTAAATGGGAAGATAAGCTTCTAGGGCGGAAACTACAGATCGTTACAGATCATAAGGCACTAGAGTTCTTCAAAACTCAACGCCGACTTAATAGCAGACAGGCGCGATGGATGGAGTTCCTCGCGCGATTTGATTTTGACATCATCTATATCAAAGGAGAAACTAATCTAGTCGCGGATGCGCTCTCGCGATACTATGAGAGTGATCAATGGGACGAGCAGCAGAGTGCGGCTCAATATGTAAACGCGGATTCTCGGCTAGATCCCGAGGGAGAGGATCTGCCCTGGGATCGATTTGAAGAGAATCGCGCGATGAGCACACCGAATGAGGATGTCCTTACGGCTAGCCGCCCTCAGAGACAGCGGCGTGCACCTAGGAGAGCAGATGAAGATGTATCGTTCGCTCCAAAGCGCAAGATCACTGAGGCGATCGAGCCACGCCAAAGTGAGGCGGCTGAGCTAGCTGCTCACAAGGAGCCGGCTCCCCAGCCTCGAGAGGAAGATCTGCCCCCCGACGGATCTCAGGATGACCCCAGAGTGGTTGATTCATTGGATCATCACTCAGATCTACGTCCACACGTCGAAGGTGATAAGACCTTCCTGAAAGACGTCAAAGCTGGATACCAGAAAGACCCCCTGTTCTCAAAGATACTCGCGAAGATCACGCACTACAGGAGCTTTGAGATCATCGACAATCTACTGTATACACACAACCTAGCCGGCGATCGCGTATTGTGCATCCCGGCGGTTGTGCGCGATAAGCGACGCTTAACCGAGATCGTGCTAACGCAGGCACACCAAGTGCTGGGACACTTGGGGCCACAAAAGACGGCGGACTACATCCGCCGCTACTATTGGTGGCCACGCATCGGCCAGGATGTGGAACTATATTGTAAAACATGTCCAGTGTGTCAGACAACCAAAGATCGCACCCAGAAAGTGCCTGGGCTGTTGCACAATCTCCCGATCCCGGTCCGACCTTGGGAATCCATTGCGATGGACTTCGTAGGTCCGTTCCCTGAATCAGGCGGCAATAACTATCTTTGGGTGGTGCTCTGCCGCCTGACGTCAATGGTACATTTGGTGCCGATCCGTACTACAATTAAGGCGAGCGAACTCGCGTGGATCTATGTCCGAGAAATTGTGAGATTGCACGGACTCCCGCAATCTATAGTATCGGATCGGGACTCTAAGTTCACATCTCGCTTTTGGCGCGAGATTCACAAACTGCTGGGAACAAAATTATTGATGTCTACGTCTTTCCACCCGCAAACGGATGGTGCATCGGAGCGCGCGATAAGATCGATCAGTCAGATCCTTCGCGCACTAGTAAGCCCGGACCAACGGGACTGGTCTGAGAAAGTACCTATGACTGAATTTGCAATCAATTCAGCTGTGAGCAGCTCATCTGGCTTCGCTCCATTCGAGCTGAACAGTGGCTACATCCCCAGCATCAATCCCGGTGCACGCCCGGAACCAAGCGCGGTTCCCGGGGTTAAGCATTTTGTGAATAAAGCTCTACAGAACCTAGCAGATGCGCATGACGCCATCATTGAGAGTAGAGCACGCCAGACACACTACGCCAACACCCGGCGTAAACAAGATGATAAGTTCAAAGCCGGAGATCTGGTCTATGTGTCTACATCAGATTTATCCCTTCCGAAAGGACGGGCTCGGAAACTAATGCCTAAATATATTGGCCCATTCAAGATCGTTGATGCACGCCCGGAGGTGTCCACATACTCAGTGGATCTGCCCACGCCATTGAAGATGCGCAGGATCCACAACCGATTTCATCGGAGCAGATTGCGTGCACACATCGCCAATGATGACGCACTATTCCCACATCGGGAAACACATCCTTTCTATGATTTTGGCACGCCTAATGATCAAGAGTGGCTTGTTGACGAGATCTTAGCCCATAACTGGGACAAAACTAAATTGTCTTTCCAGATCCGATGGAATCTGGGCGACACCACTTGGGAACCATACAGGGAGTGTAAAGATCTACAAGCACTCGATGATTATCTAGAGCTGATGGGTGTCAAAGATCCCCAAGATCTACCCCGCCATGCATCAAAAAACTGATGCAAATTATCTCTGTTGATAACCGAGCATATCTACATCTGAAGAAGCGACCGCCTCGGCAATCGCGAAATTAATTAAGGTACCTACCCCGCCTTGGGATGCGGTCGATCTCTATGCAATAGATAACACGTCCGAAGTGCGGACTTGTGCATGCTTTAAAAATCGGAGGGGCTGTGGATCAGGCCTCGCGATCCCGTGCCCATTGAACCCACGCAGCCTGCTATCTCGCTGCAGTATCGCTGCGATCTAATCACATCCGATGTCGGATGAACAGCATGCACCGATCTGGTGCTACTACCACCATTTCCGCATCATCGCACATGAGCCCCGCACATGTGACGTCTGCACCTCATGGAAAGTGCACTATCTGGAGCACGTCGCGGATGGCGAGCAGTCCCTACGGGACGCAGAACTTGAGCGCGATACAGTCATTTCCGGTAGCATCTCCGAAGAGCGAGATTCACTCCTCACAACCTCTACAGCTCTGTTAGAGCAAGTAAACACTCTGCATAATAAATTGGACGAGTGCATTGACCAGAAGAACCAAGCGATCGCCCAGGTCGCTGAATTGACCGATCAACTGGCTGCCATTCAAGACGAACGGCCGCGCAAGCTGCCAAGACGAGACCCCTCGCCGTGCACTTCGGTGCACTCGGAATTAATGGATGGGGAGTACGATGGTCCCCGCCCGGCGTCCGCACCCCCGCAGCTACTCTCGCGAATCCAGCTGCGTGGCTTCCCGGACACACCGGTCGCGCCTGAACACGCTCCTCGCCCCTCCCCGCTGCCACCGAGGAAACTCGGGTTCCCCGCGCTCATCCCCGTCATCTACTGTCGCGCGGATAATTCCCTATGCGCCCCCGATGGCGATGTCCCCGCCTTCCCAGATGGCCAACTGAACTTCCGCGCACATGCGCGCTACGTTTACACCACCGGCTACACGTCTCCGGATGGCGTGCTCAACTACCAGACATCTCTGGTACGATCTGGCAAATTCCTCACCCCAGAGGCAATCCACGCACGCAACTCCGGCAGTAACATGCCGCTGGTGGGCGTGATCTTAGGGGGGAGGGACGGTGCATTGATATCACCTTACAAAGACCCGCGCACATATCAAGAAGTGGACGCACTGTTCAGTGCACCCGAGAAAATCAGATTTGCACGAGGCTACGCGGAGCGGATCCGCTACACACCCCCGGAAATGCGCGGCGCAGTACATAGCTACGCACTCGGACAATGGGACAACCTGCAATCAAATAGCACCTTCCGCCCCACCTACGCGGAGCCCGTGCCTACTATGTATTCGGCCATCTGGAAGCGATGGCTGCACCAGAAACACTCGGAAGACCCGCAATTCCGCTATTTGGGTATCCCCCTGGTCGGAAAAGGATTCCAGAATGCACACGTAGAGGGAAACCGTGCACTACTGAACTTCCTACCCCTGAACATCAAGGGGAACGCAATACGCAATGGCCCACTCCGGATCAACTTCCTGAGTGTGGCCGCGGCACTACTAGGGGTACCGCAACGATATGAACAAGTGGTGACTCAAAATGAACTACCCATACAACAGATCCGTCGCTCCGATCCATACACAGAAGCTCTGTACGGATCCGCGTCCGATCTGAACATTGAATCAATATCCAGATTTCTGGCATGCAGCGGAGTCACCCCTGAAGAAGCAGAGCAGTGGCGCCCCTGGGCCACTGCATATATCGAAATGGCGCTATCTGAATACCCAAACCACCCGCGCACTCAGATCCTGAAGCAAGCAAGGGATCTGGCCCGCCAAAGTATCGCAGATCATCCTGCATTCGTAATAAGATCGGTGCACGTAGATGCCCCCGGAAACTACAATCCGGCCCTCGAGCAGTCCCGAAAAGCGCGAGGCATACAGATCGCATCACGCGAACAGATAGCGGATACCACGCACCCGATCGCACGCCCCCTGACCCCTCCTGACTTCGCACACACCCACATTACCCAACCAGACGAAGCAGAGATCGCCCACACTTGGGACGATGAGGTCATCAGCATGGGCCCAGGATAGGGCGATCAAAAGGATCATCCTACCCTTCCTATCATTTTATCTATGTATTCTTTATCGCGTTACGAACGCACTATCAATCTGCGTCGATGATATCATCATCGACATTATCCTTTCAATGTTGATCTACATCAATTAACCCCTGAGCTTACTCTTGTGGGGGAGGGTGTAAGGCGTCCCTAATAGATGCCTTACCATAAATATTATTACTCACACATGATCTACATTCGTTGTGTGAAACGACTAAGATAAAATACTGCTTAGGATCGAAGATCCTAAGCAATCTAGTTGGAACGGGCCGGCTCGAGACTGGCGTCGCATGACGCGCAAGTCGCGTGAGCGGCCTCCCGGACCGGCCCGAGCCCACACTGGGCTTGAGCCAGAAATAACGAGAACGCGAGGTCGTCAACCCTCGCGATCATAAATGTCATGCACACTGAAACAAATGTGCACCAATATAATTTATTGAAGTTTCATAAATCAAATAGTAATGAGCGATGAGAGATATCGCCTCTGATGAGTCGTTGCGCCAGTGGCACAGGCGGTCCGATTCGAGGGGTTACTACGTGCCAGGCCCACGACTCGCGTCAGTAACACTGGCGGCCCGGTCCGCCTAGGTAGTAAATAATTAGGCAACGCTGCGACATTCTGCGAGCGTTGCACATTAATTCTAGCAGTGCACCCCGGTAGGGCGGCCTGCAATAAATAAATTAAGTACCCTAAATTACTGAGGCGCGTGAAAACCGCGCGATTACGAAGATGTTTCATAAGTAAGTGAAACATGTCGCGATCCTCTTGATCGCGACAGATCGGACTATGATTATTATAGATCTAGGGTAGTAGAACATGTATTTATTTCGCCTGCCTTCCCCGATGGAAGACAGACTTACTACTCCTACATAGCACTGACAATAAACCGCAGATTCAGCTGGTTCTGTTGTTGTGTGCCTTTGGAGAAGTTTTAAAGTCAAAAATCTCATTCATAATCTAATCTACAACAGGACTTTGTAACGCTAGAGACTACTCGCGGTACCAAAGTCTTACAATTATAAAGCGTTTCCCATCTGCCAACTGGGGAGAACCCATGCCACATATGCCACATATGGAATTCCCACGTGGGCTTACAAACCTTTTCGGGGTTTGCCTTGATGTTCTGCGGTCCTCATCCTCCTCGTCGTCTTTCTCTTCAACTTGGGTGTCCTTACAATACTTAACCATACCAGCCCTGTTCATCTAGAATCTTTTTCCTCATGTTTGCTCTTTTCTTCTACCCAAACTGCCTCTGTGGGTCCCCCATTGAAAAGAAGAATCCATCAGATCCTGAAGCTTTGTGTTGGACATCCTCGTTCCCCTGCAGGAGTACTTCCAAGTCCAAGACAACTACCTGGATTGCTGAAACAGATTGGCAAGATTGGCATGGGCATCATGGACAGCAAGTGCTCCTGGTGCATCAACACGGGCCATGGGTGTTTATGGACAGGAACATTGTTTTACGTACATGGCTCAGGCTCTCACTGACAAACTTTGCCTCAGTCCTCTACTGCATGCGACTCAGTGCCCCCAATCTGTAGTGTGCTTGGGTAGTCGCACAAGCGTCATTCAAGTAATGTATATAGGACATGTTTCCAGTAGATAATGCACCCGCAACATGACAAATGCCATGTGTCGCAACGCAGCTTCTGAAATGTGGTGTGTGAATTAAACGGCCATCCATGAGTCCTTATATTGGCCAGACATCTAGTCCTGTGATGTGATAACTCGCTACTTGCACCGGTGTCAACTCGACGATGCGAGTTACATTTGAGCTGTGAACTCGAGCAGCACCGGACTGGACCGTGGCAACACCATGCGAGAAGCACGGAAACGAACAACACGTAACATGCCGTTCCCTTTCGCTTCTACAAAAAAAACCCGAAAGAAAGAGAAAAAAAAACGAAATTGCTGTACTAGTTGGGCGTAAAACGCACCAAAAACGGGTGATGCTGCCGTCGGTCATACATATACGTACCCAATATGGAATGAAGAAAAAAACACGAAAACAATCTAAATCCGTAACAGTATCTACTGCAACTCACAGAAGCAGGTTGCCTGCCCCGGTGGTCGCACAACTCCCTCCAACGCTCTAAGCTGTGGGCTTCGCAAACGACCCAAAACCGCCAGCCAACGATGCCATCCGATTCTGTACGCCCCAAATCCCTGCCTTGGCCTTCTCTTTTTCAAGATCCTGGATGCTCTTCAAGTTATCGCCACCTGGTCCAGTTGCTTGCCATGCACGAGCCGAGTGACATGGCCAATAGGTCACCGCTACTTGACTTTGTAGTAGTAGCAGCAGTCGTCGCAACCCAGGAAGTGGTCCCAGCGCTCATGGGAGATGTTGTTGCTGACCGGGAGGACGTGGGGCTCATGAAGGGTGTTGGGGTGTACCCGACGGTCGTTGCGGGAGGAGAGCTGGGAGGCACCTGTGGTGATGAAGGCGAGAACAGAGTGTTGAAAGTACCAAAAATCTGGGGCTGCGATGACTGCCCGGGCGTGTCTGGGGCAAGGGAATTGGAGGGGGTGCCAGATGTGAGGAGGCCCGCCGTGATATTTGATTTGGCAGGAGCCATCGCTGGTGAGGGTGCGGTGGCAGTCGTAGTCGCAGGTGGCGAAGGTGGCGCCGCCTCATCATCGGTGTTGCCAGCTGCTACGTGTAGGTGGGCATCTTATTATAATATCAACAACTATAAAAATGTAGCATACCATTATTGAGCGATTTGAGTGCAGGGAACGCCTTGTTCGTCGCTGCAGCTGAGATGGAGGCGGCACTCCCTCCCATTGTTGCCCCAGTGTCCGTGTCATAACGATCGAGGAAGTTCACGACCAGTGCGGGCTCTAGTGCTTTTCATGCAGTTTTTGACCGTGTTGTAGAAGAACAAGTTGATTGAACGGTCGGGGAAGTCACACTGATGGTTGTCCGAGTCGTGTGGTGGGGTAAT
This sequence comes from Lactifluus volemus, assembly GCA_022376515.1. Taxonomy (NCBI): domain Eukaryota; kingdom Fungi; phylum Basidiomycota; class Agaricomycetes; order Russulales; family Russulaceae; genus Lactifluus; species Lactifluus volemus. Next base: position 27,405 of record WTXI01000217.1, read on the forward strand.
GTCTCAGCATCATACTATTTAGCTAAATTGTGAACATATACTGTAGCCCAATTCAACCCGTGTACAAAATCTGCCAATCGAAGCTTGGTATCGTGTTTACCTGCAATCCAAACTGTGTTCGATCTATGAAAATATGGCCTGTGAACTCGGGGAATCCATAAAAGGAGTTCTCCTTCGTCACCACACACCCACCCATCACTCTTCAGCAGGAACTTGTTCATAAAATGATTCTCCTCTATTCTGGCTTTCTCCACACTACCTGTCACGGCGTGATCTTCTGAGGACGGGCCGATGCGCTGCCCGTCCAGTGAAGAATCAACAGATTTCATATATCCGGTAGATGTGCCTGCCATGGCGCCTATCCCTGCGTCCCACATGCGAACCGTGCCATCGGATGAGGCCGAGGCGATGTGCCGCCCATCTGGTGAGAATGCGACAGACATGACCCAATCTGTGTGTCCAATGAACGGGCCTGCTACGACATCTCCTGTTTTAGCATCCCATAACCGAATCGTGCCATCAATTGAGGCCGAGGCAATACGATGTCCGTCCGGCGAGAATGCAACAGAGACCACCGAATCGGTGTGTCCAGTAAAAGGACCCACTGTGATATCTCCCGTTGCAGCATGCCGCACCCAAATCGTACGATCGAACGAGGTCGAAGCAATGCACTCCCCATCCGGCGAAAATGCAACAGATCTGGCCCAATCTGTGTGTTCAGTAAACGGACCCGCTACGAGATCCCCCGTTGCAGCATCCCACAGGCGAACCGTGTAATCGTCCGATGCCGAAGCAATGCGATGCCCATCTGGAGAAAATGCAACAGATCTGATCCAATTAGCGTGTCCAGTAAACGGGCCAGCTACGACCTCTCCAGTTGTGGCATCCCACACACGAATGGTGTTATCTCCCGAGCCGGAGGCAATGCGCTTCCCATCTGGTGAGAACGCAACAGAGAGTACCCAATTGGTGTGTCCGGTGAATGGGCCTGCTACGACTTCTCCTGTTGTGGCATCCCACACCCGAATCGTTTGATCGAACGAGGCCGAAGCGATATGCTGCCCATCCGGCCGGAACGCAACAGATCTGACACCACTGGTGTGTCCAATAAATGGCCCTGCTATAGCCCGCCCTGTTGTGGCATCCCATATGTAGATCGTGTGATCATCCGAGGACGAGACAACGCGCTGCCCGTCTGGTGAGAATGCAACACAGTAGACCGAAGCAGTGTGTCCAGCTGACGGATCAGGTACCTCTCCTGTTGCGGAGCCCCACACCCGAATCGTGCGATCCACTGAGGCCGATGCAATGCGCTGGCCATCTGGCGAGAATGCAACAGAATAAATAAGATCAACGTGCCCAGTAAATGGGCCTGCTACGATCTCTCCTGTCGTGGCATCCCACACCCGAATCGTGGCATCGGTCGAGGCCGAGGCAATGCGCTGCCCGTCTGGCGAGAATGAGATAGAAGTGACCGCATCTTCGTGTCCAATAAACGGGCTAGCTATGACCTCTCCAGTTGCAACACTCCAGATTCGAATTGTACGATCTTTTGAGGCTGATGCGATACGCCGGCCGTCTGGTGAGAATGCAACAGAATTGATTCGATCGGTGTGTCCAGAAAATGGGCCTGAAAAAAGCTCTCCTGTCGTGGAATCCCACACCCGAATCGTGAAATCATCTGAATCCGACGTGATGTGCTGTCCATCTGGCGAAAAGGCAATAGATCTGCCCCCGCCGACATGATCAGTAAACGGGCCCGCTAAGATTTCTCCTGTTGCGGCACGCCATACGAGGATGCCATTGTCTGCAGCCGAGGCAATGCGCTGCCCATCAGGAGAGAATGCAATCCATGCGCCCCAACTGTTGTGTCCAATAAACGGAGCTGTCACAAGCTCTCCTGTTGTGGCGTCCCACAGACGAACCGTCCCGTCTCCAGACGCCGAGGAGATGTGCTGGCCGTCCGGAGAGAATACAACACATGTAATCCAATCGGTGTGTCCAGTAAATGGGCCTGCTACGAGCTCTCCTGTTGTGGAATCCCACACCCGAATCGTGCAGTCGCGGGAGCCTGAGGCAATGCGCCGTCCATCCGGAGAGAAAGCAACAGATTCGACTGGCTCGTTGTGTGCCGGAATGGTCATTTCTAATGCTGGCCAATGAGACAACTGACCGCGCTCCAAGCTTAGCGTATGAGGAAATTGACCAAGGTAATGCTTGACAATATGGGAAGAGGACGGAGCGAATGGCAGCGCAGAGATATAAATATGGGGAGCACTCCTTGCCATGGCCATCCCAAAGTGCCGCACAAACACGGACCCATCGTCTACAATGGTCAACAAATTCTCCACCTCGGCTTCGGAAGGCTGTTGAGATTTTGCGCAATAATTATTACATGTCATGTTGAATTACAAGGTGTACTCGCCTTCCGCGGGTCAGACCGCAACCAGGTCCTCAAAGATGAGAACGCCGGTGATGCAAGGCCTACACTGCCCTTGATGCTAAGCACTTCCAGCCAGAACATGAACTTCGTCTCGAAAATGGATCGAAGCTTCACGAAGAGGTCCTGTTCGAATGCAACGTGTTCTAGATGATCGTCCCAAAAAATGCAGGAATATGATAGAGCTGGTGGGATGTTTATGGAGATTCGAGAGTCAATGTCTGGGACATCGCTGTTCGCAAGATATGACGACTCCAGTTTGCAAATGTTGAATCTGAGATTGTCGAGCATTAAACCAAGGCACGAATGTGCCAGCTCGCGGTGGGCATCGACCAGGTCCACATAAAATACGTCACTCTTCTTGGTGATCAGAAAGTCGCGGAATGATGTGTGGAGAGGAATGATCGGACGTGTTTGATCGGACTCGGATGACGTCACATTACTCAGCAGTGAGCCGAGGTGACCAAGCATCTCAACAACGGGATCTGAATCATCGGGGTCATCAATTGGCGCATGCAGACGCAGAGAAATCAAAGATTCGATTGAAAGCGGCTCGATCGCAGCAAATAGATGCCCCATGATGGAACGGAACAGGATTTGTGCTTCATGCGGCTTGAAGAACCCTTCGAGAACCTCTTCATATAGCTTGTCCAACGGATCTTGTCCTTGCCGATCTCGAGAGTGGCCCAAGAGGCGCTGTATGCACTTCCTCTTGCTAAAGCCAAAACTAGCAGGAGGTTTTTTTATGAATTCACTGGCAACAGCTGCCCACTGGAACAAGCCCTCTGCAGCCTTTGCTAGCTCGACGCCATAATCTTTGAACACGTCCCGAGGGAGCTTCTTCTGAAGATACGCGAGAATATCTTGCTCTGTCTTGGCAGCCAGTTTCTCGTCATTCATGTAGAGTTTGTCGACGGATGATGTTTCGGCGAACGAAGATTCGATACCATCGTCTGGCCTTGAGGTGATGAGTACGCGGAATTCGGTTGGGAGGTCGATGAGATGTTCTGCGAGAAACGTATGTAATCCTGTATCGCCAATGGTATCTCCACTTTCATCCAACCCATCGATAACAATAAGAATCGGACGAGAAAGTGGTACGTTCTTGAGCGGTTCAACGAGAAGGCTTTCAAAGAGTGCACGATAGTCTCGCGCACCACAAAGCGACGGCTTCTCCTTAAGCACCCGACAAAGGGCAAGTTTGAACGCAGGATTGTGATAAGAAAGATCGCGAGCGATTGTCGTGAACAGCTGGTAAGCCTCGGTTTTCGAATGCTCCTTTCGCAGAAAAGCAAAGTAAGAGCCGAGACAGTTGTCGTCGAAGTGACGTGCAACTTCGTGTGCAATCGAAGACTTTCCCGTCCCTGCCTGTCCGAGGAGGACAAGACCACGTTGAGATTTCGGATTCTCGACCCACTCGATTATATGGTCCAGGAAATCTTTGCGTGTTCCTGGAAGACAGCGCTTCTCATCACCGAATCGCCACCCTCCCTTGTAAGGCAATTCTCTGATTCTCATATCCAGTTCTGTGTCCCACTTGTCAGGTTGACAATCCGACCACCTTTTCACCGTAAGTACGTACCAGCTTCTAGCACAGCAATCTCGGTCGTGATAGCAGCACGAGAAAGGAATCTCTCTCGCAATTGGACAAGGGTGGTGCGATACTGATCTATTTTTCCATCCACTTGGCCGACAATACTCTTCAAAAAACGCTTGCCTACAAATCACATGTTTGCAATGACTAACGAGAGAGGCTAAATGACGTACCAAGGTTCACATCCTCCGCATACGATCTGATAAATTTGGCAGATTCGGACACACATTTCAGCATCTCCTCGAGGATTTTCGCCTGCCTCGACTCCGGCTTGAGGTTCCTCAAAGTGTCCGCCTCTTCCTCAAATTCAAAGGCATCGCGTATTGCCTCAAGTAGCGTCTGGATGTTATCGTCACGTTGAACCTGTTGTAGCAAAGCCTAGCAGAAAGGTGAACACAAGAGAGTGAATGCCCCATGTATGGGACAAGACAAGGGGACGTACCTCGGGGATCTTCGAGAGCAGACTCCATGCCAGACTTGCATAAGGATTCAGCTGAAGGATGCGAGTTAGCTCAGAATGGATGGACAAAAATGATACTGGTCATACTGCTGCGATCGGAGTGACAACGTCCATCACCCGCTTGATGACGGTAACAGCACTTTTCCATGTCGTTATTGTATTGATATTATTGATGGCTTCCTCGGCGCCGCGGAGAGTAGTCCGTGACGTCTCTATCACGGCCTCGGCTCGTTGCACAAGAATACCAGTCTCAATCGGAAGGCCACCCTGGATAAACAGTCAAGGAGGAATACCCGACGTGAGTTGTACGGTTTCAACGTTAGTTTGGGCAGTAGGACGCACAGCACTTCCTTCAGAAACAGGAATATCGGCTGTTGCAGGGCTCTGGGCGTTGACTGGCGCTGCCAGAGAGGAACTCGTGTTTTCTGACACGGTAACCATCAAGAAGACTGTGACCGGCTCTGCTGGGTGTCCAGCATGTCCATCAGAACTACGGAAAATGATTTCAAGTTCTGCATATACGACAATCAGCCAGGTGTATTAGTAACATTTCCATGAATTAGACCGACCGCGACGGGGTTCACAGACAATCTCCTGCCTTCCGACAAGAGTGTTTGTCGTCGTGGTCTTTCTTCCATATAGAGATAGTGTAATTCTGGAGAGTTGTTGTACGGAACTGTGGGAGACTCAGTCCTACATAAGAATAAACAAATTGCGGCATTTCTCACAAGGTGTCGACGGTCTCGTTCCATTCCACGCGTTGAGCCACGCTCCGCGCAGATCGTGTCTGCCATGTCTTCTCTCCGTCGGTTACAGTAACAAAATATTCTCTCTGCTTCGCAAGGATTCCGAGGGTCTTGAGACGAGGAAGACTGTGCGCTCTGAGGACTGACAGGTGGACAAGAGTCAATTAACTTGCTTGTCAGAGCGAAAAAGTATGACACGTACCGGTCACCTGAAGGGTCCCGCTCGATAGCATATCGTTAATCGGCGGTTGAGACTGTTCCTGGATTTTGAGGATCTGCGCTAGGGTAATGCTTGAGAGCGGGGTAAAATCCAATGTGAGAGACCTGTATAGCAACGGTAATCGATGAGGGAGGTCAAAGGGCGTGGGAGGCGACACCCACGACCCACGCATTCTGGCCGTTGCCGAGAAGCAATAGATATGAGCCGTGGGAACGTTCAGGTTATCTCGGCCATCCCCGATACTGGCGGAGGTCATGTGGTTTCGAACCTGCTCATGGTGGTTCAATGCTGGCAGCAAACACTGGCGCGAGCATTGCCCGCCATCCTGGAACCAAGCAGGGCAGGAAGTAGCGTAGTTAAAAGACTCGCCGTCGTTTGCTTGAAATAACGCATCCTTCCCTTGGAATCGCCTTGTCGAATCGCCTCGTCATTACTGCAGCGACTCCTGGTCTAATGTGATAGAGAGGTCCATTGTCGTCTCTAGTATAAATAATACACATCTTCTTCCCCCTCAAATGCAGTCCAAGAGCGCGCTGATCCCATTCACGCGTTCAAATCACACGCAAACGGGCGCAACGCGCACCATTCTGGCTGCAGCGATATGGCCTTCACGCCACGCCGCCTAAACCGATATCCGAGTTCGTGCAACCGTGGCAGCGCACTATCGTTTCCCCCGGGACCCGTCCAGAACACCTCCGCAGATGCGGCTGCGCGCAGCCACGCGATCGAATCGAGGTTCTCCGGTCCGGATTGTTCAGTCCAGAGGAGATGCTGACCGCCAAGCACGAGGGATGCTTGCTCCGAGGTCAGATTTGCCAGTGGGTCGAATGTATATGCCTTCAGAGGGAAGGTATTAATAAGCGCGTGCGCTCTTATTCGAAAAAAAGGGGATGTCACGCAACGTTTTGCCATGTTTTAAAGGGCTCGCACCAACTGTTGCCTGGGGGATAATCTCCCACCCAGCCACCAGCACCACAGTCCTATGACACGCAGGTTTATAAAAATTGCCGGGATTCAAGGCAGATTCAGGACCTTACCAGATAAAATGAATTGGATGCCGCGTGGATAAAGCGGAATCCCTTGGCAGCAACAGCAGCTGCGTCTTCAGACGAGATCCATACCCTATCGATGCACATCAACGTTCGAGAGGGTGTGTGAGAGAGAAAGAAATGTGGAGACATACAGGGCAATCGTGTCGTTTGAAAGGGTCAGATTAAAGTTCAGTACCATCTCTGTGCCAAATCCAAAGAAGACTTGAGAGTCCCACCAATAGACCCGTAAAATATCTAGCTCACCCTCCTACCCGACCGGCGTCTTTCGAAGACTCCTGAGCGCACCATGCGTGGCCTGGGTAAACACGTCCAGGGCTTCGTTGAGTGTCCTTCCAGCGAGATCCTGTTGCGTCTGTGGATCATCTTGATAGCACCGTGTGTTGATCTCATCGCCGCCAATGGCGAACAGCGTCGAGGGAAAGAGCTTTGCAGCGGCGCTCAGCAGACTGGCCGTGAAATCGATCGTCGCGCGAGAGGCGAGGCGCAGTTGGCCCGCGGGCGGTTCGTTGGCGTATGTACCCCAGGGCTTCGCATCGGCGCACGCGACATGTTCCGGATACGCTTTCGAGATAGCCGAGGTATGTCCGGGAGTGTCGATTTCCTATTATGTACCTCGACCTCCTTCCCTTTCGTTCCGAGTCTTGGAATACCACGTACAACAAGAACGTCGATCCCCCGCTGCAGCAGTATCGATTTGGGTTGAATAGAGGATGATGGGAGCAGTGGGGGACGCACCTGGCCGGCATAGGACACGATATGCGCAACGTCTTGTGGGGTGTAAACCGCGTCAGCGCTATATGCGGCCTTTTCCGCGATATCTGTAAATCCGGGTACAACAAGCGGGAAACTCTGGCTGTCGACAACATGCCAGTGAAATGTATTGATCTACACAGTGAACCACAATTGACTGAATGTATTCAGACCTCTAAACGAGCCGTGTTGATGTAAGGTGGACCTTACCTGCACCTTCGAATTCGCCGATTTCACATTCAAACTCACCCTCGCACCTGCCCTAAACATCGACCCGATTCGGACGTTTCGATTCCGTCAACCTGCCGCCGCGCCTCTCCGCAAAATCAACATCACCGCAATCACCGACTCTGACGTGTTCTCAGCTGAAGACACCCGCCGGACAGCCTTTCAAAGTGTATGGACTTGTATATATTGAGTATCTTCCGCCGTTGGGACCTTCATATCAGCTTCTGGCAGTGCTTACTTTTAGTTTACTTGGATCTTTTTAGCCTCCTTTTCAGACTTTTTCTATTATACCAGTGCTATGAGACGCCACCTATCAGTGCGCCATCACTCTCCCACCACCTTTTTACTCCCTTTTATGGACCATCGAGCGATGTCACGCGCAAGGGCAAGCTGTTCGGAGCGTTGCCAGTGCAGCACCTCCTCGGCTGAACCCTTACATTCCCCTTTTTCTCTTCGACTATCTTTCGTTTCACACTACTTTAGGATGTCCTAGGGGGCAGTGCTGTCTAGCATTGTGTTCAAAGACTTTCCCATTTTCGTTGTTATGGACTGACACGTGTTTGCTGACTCATACTATACATTTTTCGGACTGCTGACTCACTTCTGCTGACTCCCTTGCTTATGCGAATGGACTGCCGATCACTTTGTTTCAGATCGCTTACTTATTTCTCTCACGGTACAGCCTCACACAGCACCATACAGCCGCAAGTAACAGCCACATGCACAGGATGACTCGCTGATTCCTGAAACATGTTTCAAACCCTGAAAGCTGTACGAAGGTCACAGCCCCTACGGCTGTGTACATAGCCTCGTTCTTCTCTATATAAACCCTGTACTTTCTGCCCTAGAGACCTTAAGTCTCAGTTTTGTTTCGCAATCCAAGTCTTCTATCTATTAGAACCTTGCTTGCCTAGAAGCACCAGACCTGAGAGAACCCTCTTGATATCACGCTCTTCAACTTCTTGACACTTTGGTCTTATCCCTAAGCCCAAAGCCCTTGACCTCTGAAACGCTCTTGACTTAGTCATTTACTAAGTCTCATCTTTACCGAACCCTTGATCTTGACTTGCACGTCTTGCAAGTCTCGCTCTTTGACTTCACGAACGATCGTACACTTCGTACAAAGGTCCCACTTGGAACCTTAACATTCGTTGTTTGAACTACTTACAGAAAACACATAAAAAGGCCTTGCCCATTGGCCTAGAAGGGCATCCAATACACCACTTTCACTTCGGATCACTAACATCAGGAAAACGTCGAATTTGCTTAATGTGCTTAAAGTGTGATTAGTGTGCTTAATTTCGTCATTAAGCAGGTTAAACAAGCATTAAGAAGAATTAAGCACAAGTTAAGCAACCCTTGATTAAGCACAGTAAGTGCACCCCGTTGCTGAATTAAGCACATCTGCTGAATTAAGCGCATTCTGCTTAATTAAGCTCATTAAGCAAGATCTAAGTAACATTAAGCATCTTTCACATTTTTAATTAATTTGAAATTTTAATCACAATTTGAAATTTTCAATCACAATTTGAAATTTTCAATCACAATTTGAAATTTTCAGTCACAAAATATAGGAATCAAAATTATATATTAGAGATTTAACTACAACATGAATATATAGGACTAAGGGTAATCTACAGGCCTTGGTGCAACAGCCCTGGGGGGGTGGGACTGCAGGGCCACGAGGAGGCGGAGGCGGAGGCGTGGGAGGCACAGGAGGAGGTGCGGGAGGCGCGGGAGGAGGCGAGGGCCAAGGGATGAGGCACGGGGCGCGGGAAGCCCAGGAAATGCCGCGGAAGGGGCAGGAGAAGGCGCGGGAGGCACGGGAGAAGGCGCGGGAGGCGCGGGAAGCGGAGGAGGTACGGGGACGGCGGAGGGGACGGAAGTGCGTGCGGGGACGGTGGAGGAAACGGAAGTGCGCAGAAGGCGCAGGAGGGGTGGTGCAGGCAGGGGAGGAGGCGGCACAGGAGGAGGCGGAGGCAGAGGTGGAGGCGAACCAAAAAAAATGGTCAGGAAGCGTTGGGGCGAGGTAGCGTACAACATACCGGAGGTGGCGCAGGCAGCGTGCGCCGTGGACCCCTCGCAGCCCAGTGGTTCCAGGAGGAAGCGATGCGGAGGCGAGGGCGTGGACGCGGCGCAGGCGCAGGAGGCAGAGGATGACGTGGTGGAGGCAGAGGCAGAGGCAGAGGCAGAGGCAGAGGCAGAGGAAGAGGCAGAGGCAGAGGCAGAGGCAGAGGAAGCAGCATTGAGATGCATTTGCGCGGGGGAAAAAAAAGGGGGGGGGAAATGCGGTGGCAAGGAGAACGCGGGGACGCTGAGGCTTGTGGCAGCGCAAAGCGGCGAGCGGTGGCGACAGAGGCCACGGAGACGGCAAGATAAGGAGAGAGGGCAAGACGTGTGGCAGCGCCAGACGGTGAGCCGGCCGTGGTGACAACAACGGAGTCCCCAACACGGGGGCGACGGCGACAGAGGGGAGGGAGGGACAGAAGACCCGGGCACGAAAACGATGCACGAAAATCAACATCGTGCAAATAAGAACAAACAAAAGACACACGTGGTTGGTGCACGGGAACGACTTAGTGAAATTTTCATGACTTTGCATATTTTTCAAACTTTAATTAAATTACATAAATTACTTCCATTTGCTTAGCATGATTAAAAGCCTCTTAAAATTCTCTTAGTTTGCTTAAACTACTTTTTTGCTTAGCGTGATTAAAGTTTGCTTAATTTTCATTATTGGTCATAATAAAATTTGCTTAGTTGTGCTGAGTGTGGATTAATGTGATTAATGTGCTTAACGTGCTTAAGCCAAAAAACAGAAATGTTTTATTAAGCAGAAGACAGTAATTAAGACCATTAAGCAAAGTAAGCACCATTAATTAGCGTAAGCAAATATGATGTTTTCCTGATGTCCTGGTGAGTTCTTCCCAAAATTCAGGGTCCGTGGTCCTCATGTTTCGTAGTGCTTCTCGCACCTTGAAGCTCATCAAACAGGTGTATGATAAATTCCAATCGCGTACAATGCAGCCTTCGAACGCCTAAAGAAAAGGTAAGACCTCGTTTTGATTTAAGCACTAACATACCTTTCTAACGAGTTTCTTATTGTTCAAAGCTTGATACGCATTCCACATCCATCGCACGCTCCGATCGCAAACAACTCCAAGGCTATCATTGAGGCCCGGCATAGGGTTACCTTTGTCCAGCTCGTTCAAAAAATCGATGACGATATCTTCATGGTAAGACTTCCTTATCGATAATTTGAGTGGTTGTTGAATCCCAACATCACAGGGTTGGTGAACTCCTGTGCAGCCTCCTGGCACAAAGTCGATGATGATATTCGGATGTTTGATGCGCATCCAATTCCGAAATTCCTCGGAACGGTGGACCGACCAGACGTCAATTTGCCAGAGGCTTTTCTGCTCGATTGGAAGCCTGAGCTCGACTTTCCTTCCAGCGAAATAAGGTGCGAGAATATCATTAACAAATGCGCGCATGGTTTCCTGATTAGACCAGTAGGTCTTCGTCCCTGAAAACTCAAATTTGAACCTGGCTTTCATTGCGTTGTCGTAGTTAGGTGAGCTCGTGGCTGGCAGGGAAAGCTTCGTTTTACCCTGGAAAATTGCTTGGAATGGAAGGATGGTCCCGTCGGCAGCAACGGAGACAAGCAGTGTGAAGGCTTGCTTCTCGTCCATTCCAACGACGGCCACTTGCTTTGAGCCTGTCTGGGCCCATGTCATTCGGTTTCCAGGTGCATAAACAAGTTGCGTCTGGTCCGAATTGACATAAAGTTTGGCAGGTATGTCCTCCTCCTTAACGGCATAGGCCTTGCAGAAGAATGATCGCTCACACTGATCTTCCCAATCCTTGGGCAGTTTCTGTGCCGCTTGGGTGGCCTTTCGAAGGCTCCATGAAAGCAACCCATGCAAGAACTTCCGCACAAACGAATCCGAGGCACGAAAGGTGGAACCGTCTTTGAATTTCTGCTCGAGGATGTCTGGTTTCATGTGGAGAATGGTGGCAACGATGATGGCCCGCGCGGTGATGAGATTGACTGTTGCACCTCCTTCTCACAGGAATGTCAGGCGTTTCTTGATGGATTCGACGACATCAGGATGCCGAGACTGCAGAAACTATCAACCTTTCGTTGAACAGATACCTTCGAAACATACCAAGATTCCCTGGCGACCACCTTTGTTGTGACCAGGATTATGTCCGTTCTTGACTCGTCGAAGGACTGAGTCCTTCCAGCGTGGGTTCCCACTAGAACGGTCAATCCAACCCTCAATCGTGTTACGGCTTATTTGACCAAAGGTAACTGGATCGTGCTTCTTCAAACGAATGGCAATATCTGATGCTCCCATAGACCGGCCAACTTGCTTGGCCACGATGACGATTTGTGTCCAACAGAATGGCGTTAACCAGTTGTTGTATTTGGCAGCGCGGGGCTTGTTTTTCTGTTTCCGACCTTGCGGCTTCTGATTCTGAGTGTGTACCTTGCCTTTCAGATCCCTTGCTGGCCGTGTTAGCTCCGCAATATTTCCTTTGATCTTCTTGAGGCTGGGGTCTGTAGAATCTTCGAGCTCCATCTCAACGAGCTCCATGCTTAATTTAGTAACAATTTATCAACTAAAATTTCAGCGGAGCTTACTTTTCGTTTTGTCCCCCCAGAACTGCGCACCTTCGCTTTTATTTCTGTCTCCTTTAGTAATTGCCTTCTTTTTTGTTGGCGACGACATGCTAACTCCCTCTCACGTTGCTTCTTTTCCATCTGAAGATTTTGCACTTCAACGTTGTTGAGTGACCGTGTGTTTTCTGCTCGCTCATTTTCTCTCACAAAGTAAGCATTTTTATCCGCCGCTGTCCCCTTTGAGAAGAATTTGAGCAATCCAAATTTAGGTTCCTGACCAAGGTCCTTTCTCTCCTTTGACAGCTCGAACGCGTTCCGAATGGCGGAGGTGATCATTATCGGCTTCGACTTCTTTTCATGGCCCTGTGGTGAACGTTCTGGCATCAACATCCGTTTTGAGCTGTGTGCTATCTGAGTAGGTGGAGTAACTGGACGAGAAAGTGGGGTGATGACACGGGAAAGAGAAGGTGACAAAGGCGTGAAATTTGAAGCCCTCTCTCCTTCGTTTTCTGATGCGCTTTCTTCCATAGTTCTCGCAAGGCCAGTATCAAGTACTTGAGGAGTTTCATAGACCTCTACCTCGCTGTCGGATGACTCCACGTCAGGAACTTGAACGGTATATTCGTATCCCTCCGCCATTGCATTGAAAGACTTTTTTTGGTTAATAACAAAGCTTTGTGAGTTGTAATCGCTCACATTTTCATTATGACGATCCGAAACTCGAAGAAACATCCTCAACCTTTTGTTTGCGAGAAGTCCAGCATCGACAGGTACATAGGTTCCAGGGAAGAGAAAGCGTGCGAGCGCAGCCCAAGCCAGGATTCCACATGAATAGCCATCCCACTGGTGCGTTATCGGAAGGTATCCTTTGGTGAAATGTTTTCCGGTATGGTGATGAATCCACCAGGTAAGAGCTTTCTCGATGTCATCATCAATTGTGCCCCCCATTGAGTCGCCATACAAAATATTTGAAGACTTGAAATCGATGACGACGGCCACCCAATGGTTGGACCTGATGTTGGCAATTGTTACGAGCATGTCCAGGACCCCTGTCGCCAACTCTTGTCCCTTTTCTTGGAGCCAGGCATAGTTGGTGTGTGTAGCATAGTGGTTAGGGCCATCCACATCCTGCTGTAAGTCAATAAGCCTCTTCATGAAGAATGTGTCGCAAACACTAATTCCGTCTTCTCTCCTCCCCCTTGAAACTTCCTGCCGAAGCAAATAAAGCATCTGGTTCTCGTGTTCATCTGTCAACCACTCGTGGGTCAGGTATGTCGTAAGATGAACAGTCAATATTGAAGCTGAAAACCCCTTGATGTCACCAGCCCATGAAATACAGGCCAACGCATTTTGGACCTGGCTAACCAATCCTTTTGTGTCATCAGTACGTTGCTTGCTATGACTCTGTTTCTGTAGACTTTCCTCTGCATCTAGCCATTTCTTTTTCAGCGGCCGCAGGTGAAAGACTTGTACCCAATAGGAAAGGGTCCACATCGGTAATCATTCCGTGATAAATCCTGGTGCATGCGGACAGAGGACTGACTGTGATGATAGTAGTTCTGGTGCTTTAACCAGCTCATTGAGTACAGCAAGAGGTGGTGTCGGTATAGTCTGGATTTCCTTGATGTTTGTGACAGTGGGTGTAAGGGCGGAAAGGAATTTTTGGGAGTGGTTGAAAGATCTGTTGATGGAACAAGCTGCTGCAGGGAGGTGAAATGTCAAGATGTCGAGGACAGATAAGTCCTTGTCAGGGAGGATTGCTTTCTGTACTTCGCAGGGGATTTGTGGCAGAGGATCCTTGGCCATTCTCATTGAGAACAATGGGGATGATGAAAATGAGATTTGAACATTCAGCGGTGTAATTAGCGCTCTCGTACAAGTCCGGTATCCCTATATCTATTTAGGTACAAATTTGATAAACTCTTTGTCATCTCAACAATTACAGTATCGTTGCATTTGTTTCATCTTCCATCTGCCTTTAAGATTGGTGCAGGTAATATATATTCTTTGACTTAAGTAGTCGGTCAAAATTTGTGTGCTGCCGAAAAAAACGTCATGTCACGGTGGACCTAGCAGGTTGCCGAAACCATAATTTCGGCAGCAGGCGTCACGCGTCATGGGGCTGCCGAATTGAATGAAATGGTACAGTAGACTTGACTGTGCAAACTCTCGGTGTTCGTATCTGTTAGGGACTAGCTGTTCCTAGTTCCTAAGATAGGATCAAGTGTTCAGGAGAGACCAACAGAGACGCGAGTCTTAGTTGGGTCTAGCTAAGTTATAGCACTTAGAGGGCTTCAAGAGAGAGAGGGATCACAAGGGGGTTTGTGAGGAGGTTCAAGAGGCTAGTATTGGAGAGAAGTCCAAGCTGGAGAGCAAGGACACAAGTCGAGGAGTCTTATATACTGTACAGGGCAAAGGGGCGAGTGACATCAGTAATGATGTCATGAGCCTGGGTCTAACTACGACATCATCAAAGTTCTAGGCTAATGATGTCATAAGGGTCACTATGAGTCAAGAACATGCTGTTCTGTGTCGTACAAGGTGAGGCTCTGTCCGTAAGCGAGAATGTAGACAGAAATGAAAAACATGAGGCTACAGGGAGGCATAGGTCCAGACAAATCCATAACAGTATCGCGCAAGACGGATTAGTGGACCGGCGCACGCGATGGTCGGAGTTACCGTTCCTAAAAAGGATAGACGGTGGCAGATGGGTTAATGACGATGTGTAGGTTCAACCGCAACATGGGCACAAGCGTGCTATGGTTAGAAAGGATCTTTCTAGCCCTAGCACGTTGGTGTGAGGTTGAACTAAGGTTCAAGGGCGGACGTGATGTGAGAAGTGGGGATTACTTCTCTCAGCGCGTTCGTATTAGGGTTCAGGTGTCTGTGAGCTTGTTTCTGTTGGGAGCGCAGCCTCGCAAGGCGTAAGTCGAGCCAACGCTTTTCGGTCACACGTCACATGACGCGTGACACCGATACCCAAGCTCGCATTCTCTACTGATTCACCCCGACCTTTCTAATTTCATAGCGTTCCGCTATCCCCTTATGGACTTATTAGTTTACAATTTCACCTTGGTTGATGCTACCTTAAATAGAGTAGACACCGTGTTCCGCGCACCTCAGTCTTTTCACTTTTAGACTGAGGTTAGTCACTCATTATTCTTTTACCTATCTCAGTAACTTACAATCTATCTAGCCTTAGAACCTCATCCAATAGGTTAGATCAATACAGTCTTTTCACTTTTAGACTGAGCCTTAGAACCTCATCCAATAGTTTCTGGTAGTGGAAACAAGCGAACAGAAGTCTGATCCGTGGCGCGAAGTACCTGGATCAAGGTACAGAGATGTGGTTCACAAGATGAGAGAAGAAGATGCAATGCGAGTGTGGGCAGGAGACAATGAACTGCAATTCTGGACGAAGCTGAAGCTGGGGCTTTAGCTCGTCTACAGGGCCCTATTTATGCGTACAGAGGGCCAACCAACTATCCTACAAGGGTCACAGTACAGTAGTGAAGTCAAGACTATTGACTAAGGACCTGAGTCAGTTCTGATGACTCAAGAACTGACTCAGTGCATCTGACTCAAGATCTGAGTCAGGGACACTGACTCAAGAACTGAGTCACAATATCTGAGTCAAAAACATGTCCAAAAGAGCGATGCACAGCCCCTAGAAGCCAAATAGGGGGCTGGCCAAGGAAAGGGATCATAGGTCAAAAAGTAAGCAGTAAATAGATGGAAACACAGTAAGAAATGGGCCAAGCGGCCCGCATAACTGTAACAGAGTTGGCCTTGAGCACCGCATGACTTCCGTCTGCGGGTACGACAAGACTATACCCCTCGTCACACATCCCAATAGACATCTTCGCTTCCACCTCGATGGGCTGTACCACCACCACATCATCACCGTCATCAACGGTAGATCCCAAAGTAGCGCCCCTGGTGTTTGTATTTGTCGTCGTGTGGGTGTGGTAGTCATCGAGTCGCAGGACGAGTCGTCTGAGCCTTGGTGTGCCATCCGAGATGGCTTCTAAATCGTCTATACCACGCCCGAGCACGAGTCTACCTCAATCATCGCCGAACAATTGTGCGTGTGTGCACTGAGCGGCCGCGATGAGATCCTCGGGCGCGTCAGGCACCTCGTCGACTGAAATCGTGAAGGAATTCGAGGGTGCGAGGCACAGCACAAAGCTCAGTGGGCCGGTTTGGAGATGGCGGGTTGAGGCCAGAGCGCGCTGGTCAATAGGAAGACAACGAATATGATGGAGAAGGGTTTGAAGGGTCGTGGCAGCATAGTTTGAGTTTGCCAGTGTACTCTGACCTGGGGGGTGAAGGAAGGAAGGAAGTTAGGGTCTGCTTCGTTTTATGTCACGATAGCATTGAATGAGATCGAAGACAGCGTGAGGAACTGTTATCGGCGGAAGTCATGCGAGAAGCACGGAAACGAACGACACATCACATGCACAAAAAAACCCGAAAGAAAGAGAAAAATTTGAAATTGCTGTACTACTTGGGCATAAAACGCACCAAAAACGGATGATGCTGCCGTCGGTCATACGTATACGTACCCAATATGGAATGAAGAAAAAAACACGAAAACAACCTAAATCCGTAGTTTATTATAACAGTATCCTACTGCAATTCACAGAAGCAGGTCGCCCGCCCCGGCGGGTGCACAACTCCCTCCAACGAACGCTCTGAGCTGTGGGCTTCGCAAACGACCCAAAACCGCCAGCCAACGATGCCATCTGATTCTGTACGCCCCAAATCCCTGCCTTGGCCTTCTCTTTTTCAAGATCCCAGATGCTCTTACTGTCACCTGGTCTAGTTGCTTGCCACCCGAGCCGAGTGACATGGCCAATAGGTCACCGCTACTTGACTTTGTAGTAGTAGCAGCAGACGTCGCAACCCAGGAAGTGGTCCTGGCGCTCATGGGAGATGTTGTTGCTGACCGGGAGGACATGGGGCTCATGAAGGGTGTTGCGTTGTACCCGACTGTCGTTTCGGGAGGTGAGCTGGGACGCACCTGTGGTGATGAAGGCGAGAGCAGAGTGTTGAAAGTACCAAGTGTCTGGGGCTGCGATGACTGCTCGGGCTGTCGGTGGCAAGGGAATTGGAGGGGGTACCAGATGCGAGGAGGCCCGCCGTGAGCTTTGATTTGGCAGGAGCCGTCGCTGGTGCTACTAGTACTGCAGACGGTGCGGTGGCAGTCGCAGTCACGGGTGGCGAAGGTGGCACCGCCTCTTCATCGGTGTTGCTAACTGCTACGTGTAGGTGGACATGTTGTTATCAACAACTAGAAAAATGTGGCATACCAGGAGATTTGAGTGCAGGGAGCGCCTTGTTCGCCACCGCAGCCGAGTTCACGACCGGTGCGGGCACCAGCTGAGCTCTACTGCATTTCCTGCAGATTTTGACCGCGTTGCGGAGGAAGAACAAGTTGATTGAACAGTCGGGGAGGTCACACTGGTGGTTGTCCGAGTCGTGTGGTGGGGTAATGTCTCAGCATCATACTATTTAGCTAAATTGTGAACATATACTGTAGCCCAATTCAATCCGTGTACAAAATCTGCCAATCGAAGCTTGGTATCATGTTTACCTGCAATCCAAACCGTGTTAGATCTATGAAAATATGGCCTGTGAACTCGGGGAATCCATAAAAGGAGTTCTCCTTTGTCACTACACACCCACCCATCACTCTTCAGCAGGAACTTGTTCATAAAATGGTTCTCCTCTATTCCGGCTTTCTCCACACTACCTGTCGCGGTGTGATCTTCTGAGGACGGGCTGATGCGCTGCCTGTCCAGAGAAGGATCGACAGATTTCATATATCCGGTAAGCGTACCTGCCACGTCGCCTGTTGCTGTGTCCCACATGCGAATCGTGCCATCTGCTGAGGACGAGGCGATGTGCCGCCCATCTGGTGAGAATGCGACAGACCCGATCCAATCTGTGTGTCCAATGAACGGGCCTGCTACGACATCTCCTGTTTTGGCATCCCACATCCGAATAGTGCCATCAAATGAGGCCGAGGCAATACGATGTCCGTCCGGCGAAAATGCAACAGAGGCCACCGAATCAGTGTGTCCAGTAAAAGGACCCACTGTGATATCTCCTGTGGCAGCATCCCGCACCCAAATCGTACGATCACGTGAGGCCGAGGCAATGCGCTCCCCATCCGGCGAAAATGCAACAGAACTGGCGCGATCTGTGTGTTGGGTAAACGGACCCGCTACGAGATCCCCCGTTGTAGCATCCCATAGGCGAACCGTGTGATCGTCCGATGCCGAAGCAATGCGCTGCCCATCTGGAGAAAATGCAACAGATCTGACCACACTGGTGTGTCCAGTAAACGGGCCGGCTACGACCTTCCCTGTCGTGGCATCCCACACACGAATGGTGGTATCTGCAGAGCCGGAGGCAATGCGCTTCCCATCGGGTGTGAATGCAACACAGATTACCCACTTGGTGTGTCCAGTGAATGGGCCTGCTACGACTTCTCCTGTCGTGGCATCCCACACCCGAATCGTTTGATCGAACGAGGCCGAAGCGATATGCTGCCCATCTGGCCGGAACGCAACACATCGGACACCACTGGTGTGTCCAATAAATGGCCCTGCTATAGCCCGTCCTGTTGTGGCATCCCATATGTAAATCGTGTGATCATCGGAGGACGAGACAACGCGCTGCCCGTCTGGGGAGAATGCAACACAGTAGACCGAAGCAGTGTGTCCAGCTGACGGATCCGGTACCTCTCCTGTTGCAGAGCCCCACACCCGAATCGTGCGATCCACTGAGGCCGATGCAATGCGCTGGCCATCTGGCGAGAATGCAACAGAAAAAATAAGATCAACGTGCCCAGTAAATGGGCCTGCTACGATCTTTCCTGTCGTGGCATCCCACACCCGAATCGTGGCATCGGTCGAGGCCGAGGCAATGCGCTGCCCGTCTTGCGAGAATGAGATAGAAGTGACCTCATCGGCGTGTCCAATAAACGGGCCAGCTATGACCTCTCCAGTTGCAACACTCCAGATTCGAATTGTACGATCCTTTGAGGCTGATGCGATACGCCGGCCGTCTGGTGAGAATGCAACAGAATTGATTCGATCGGTGTGTCCAGAAAATGGGCCTGCAAAAAGCTCTCCTGTCGTGGAATCCCACACCCGAATCGTGAAATCATTTGAATCCGAGGTGACGCGCTGTCCATCCCGCGAAAAGGCAATAGATGTGGCCCCACCGACATGTTCAGGAAATGCGTCCATGAGGACTTCTCCTGTTGCGGCACGCCACACGAGAATGTCATTGTCTCCAGCCGAGGCAATGCGCTGCCCATCAGGAGAGAATGCAATCCATGCGACCCAACTGTTGTGTCCAGTAAACGGAGCTGTCATAAGCTCTCCTGTTGTGGCGTCCCACAGACGAACCGTCCCGTCTCCAGACGCCGAGGAGATGTGCTGGCCGTCCGGAGAGAATGCAACACATGTAATCCAATCGGTGTGTCCAGTAAATGGGCCTGCTGCGAGCTCCCCTGTTGTGGAATCCCACACCCGAATCGTGCAGTCTTCTGAGCCCGAGGCAATGCGCCGTCCATCCGGCGAGAATGCAACAGAGCGGACTGGCTTGTCGTGTGCCGAAATCGTCATTTCTAATGCTGGCCAATGAGACAACTGTCCGCGCTCCAAGCATAGCGTATGAGGAAATTGATCAAGGTAATGCTTGACAATATGGGAAGAGGACGGAGCGAATGGCAGCGCAGAGATATAGATATGGGGAGCACTCCTTGCCATGGCCATCCCAAAGTGCCGCACAAACACGGACCCATCGTCTACAATGGCCAACAAATTCTCCACCTCAGCTTGGGAAGGCTGTTGAGATTTTGCGCAATAATTATTACATGTCATGTTGAATTACAAGGTGTACTCGCCTTCCGCGGGTCAGACCGCAACCAGGTCCTCAAAGATGAGAATGCCGGTGATGCAAGGCCCACACTGCTCTTGATGCTAAGCACTTCCAGCCAGAACAGGAACTTCGTCGCGAAAAGGGATCGAAGCTTCACGAAGAGGTCCTGTTCGAATGCAACGTGTTCTAGATGATCGTCCCAAAAAATGCAGGAATATGATAGAGCTGGTGGGATGTTTATGGAGATTCGAGAGTCAATGTCTGGGACATCGCTGTTCGCAAGATATGACGACTCCAGTTCGCAAATGTTGAATCTGAGATTGTCGAGCATTAAACCAAGGCACGAATGTGCCAGCTCGCGGTGGGCATCGACCAGGTCCACATAAAATACGTCACTCTTCTTGGTGATCAGAAAGTCGCGGAATGATGTGTGGAGAGGAATGATCGGACGTGTTTGATCGGACTCGGATGACGTCACATTACTCAGCAGTGAGCCGAGGTGACCAAGCATTTCAACAACGGGATCTGAATCATCGGGGTCATCAATTGGCGCATGCAGACGCAGAGAAATCAAAGATTCGATTGAAAGCGGCTCGATCGCAGCAAATAGATGCCCCATGATGGAACGGAAGAGGATTTGTGCTTCATGCGGCTTGAAGAACCCTTCGAGAACCTCTTCATATAGCTTGTCCAACGGATCTTGTCCTTGCCGATCTCGAGAGTGGCCCAAGAGGCGCTGTATGCACTTCCTCTTGCTGAAGCCAAGACTAGCAGGAGGTTTTTTTATGAATCCACTGGCAACAGCTGCCCACTGGAACAAGCCCTCTGCAGCCTTTGCTAGCTCGACGCCATAATCTTTGAACACGTCCCGAGGGAGCTTCTTCTGAAGATACGCGAGAATATCTTGCTCTGTCTTGGCAGCCAGTTTCTCGTCATTCATGTAGAGTTTGTCGACGGATGATGTTTCGGCGAACGAAGATTCGATACCATCGTCTGGCCTTGAGGTGATGAGTACGCGGAATTCGGTTGGGAGGTCGATGAGATGTTCTGCGAGAAACGTATGTAATCCTGTATCGCCAATGGTATCTCCACTTTCATCCAACCCATCGATAACAATAAGAATCGGACGAGAAAGTGGTACGTTCTTGAGCGGTTCCAGGATAAGGCTTTCAAAAAGTGCACGATAGTCTCGCGCACCACAAAGTGACGGCTTCTCCTTAAGCACCCGACAAAGGGCAAGTTTGAACGCAGGATTGTGATAAGAAAGATCGCGAGCGATTGTCGTGAACAACTGGTAAGCCTCGCTTTTCGAATGCTCATTTCGCAGAAAAGCAAAGTAAGAGCCGAGACAGTTGTCGTCGAAGTGACGTGCAACTTCGTGTGCAATCGAAGACTTTCCCGTGCCTGCCTGTCCGAGGAGGACAAGCACACCTTGAGATTTCGGATTCTCGACCCACTCGATTATATGGTCCAGAAAATCTTCGCGTGTGCCTGGAAGACAGCGCTTCTCATCACCGAATCGCCACCCTCCTTTGTAAGGCAAATCTCTGATTATTGCACCCAGTTCTGTGTTACATTTGTCAGGTTGACAGTCCGATAACTTTGTCACCGTAAGTACGTACCAGCTTCTAGCACAGCAATCTCGGTCGTGATAGCAGCACGAGAAAGGAATCTCTCTTGCAGCTGGACAAGAGTGGCGCGATACTGATCTATTTTTTCATCCACTTGGCCGACAATACTCTTCAAAGTACGCTTGCCTACAAATCACAGGTTTGCAATGACTAACGAGAGAGGCCAAGATGACGTACCGAGGTTCACATCCTCCGCATACGATCTGATAAATTTAGCAGATTCGGACACACATTTCAGCATCTCCTCGAGGATTTTCGCCTGCCTCGACTCCGGCTTGAGGTTCCTCAAGGTGTCCGCCTCTTCCGCAAATTCAAAGGAATCCCGTATTGCCTCAAGTAGCGTCTGGATGTTATTGTCACGTTGAACCTGTTGTAGCAAAACCTAGCAGAAAGGTGAACACAAGAGAGTGAATGCCCCATGTATGGGATAAGACAAGGGGACGTACCTCGGGGATCTTCGAGAGCAGACCCCATGCTAGACTTGCATAAGGATTCAGCTGAGGGACGCGAGTTAGCTCAGAATGGATGGACAAAAATGATACTGG
This sequence comes from Lactifluus volemus, assembly GCA_022376515.1. Classification (NCBI taxonomy): domain Eukaryota; kingdom Fungi; phylum Basidiomycota; class Agaricomycetes; order Russulales; family Russulaceae; genus Lactifluus; species Lactifluus volemus. Next base: position 49,594 of record WTXI01000217.1, read on the forward strand.
TCATACTGCTGCGATCGGAGTGACAGCATCCATCACCCGCTTGATGACGGTAACAGCACTTTTCCATGTTGTTATTGTATTGATATTATTGATGGCTTCCTCGGCGTGGCGGAGAGTAGTCCGTGACGTCTCTGTCACGTCCTCGGCTCGTTGCACAAGAGTACCAGTCTCAATCGGAAGGCCACCCTGGATAAACAGTCGAGGAGGAATACCCGACGTGAGTTGTACGGTTTCAACATTAGTTTGGGCAGTAGTACGCACAGCAGTTCCTTCAGAAACAGGAATATCGGCTGTTCCAGGGCTCTGGGCGTTGACTGGCGCTGTCAGAGAGGAACTCGTGTTTTCTAACACGGTAACCCTCAAGAAGACTGTGACCGGCTCTGCTGGGCGTCCAGCATGTCCATCAGGACTACGGAAAATGATTTCAAGTTCTGCATATACGACAATCAGCCAGGTGTATCAGTAAAATTCCCATGAATTAGACTGACCGCGACGGGGTTCACAGACAACCTCCTGCCTTCCAACAAGGATGTTTGTCGTCGTGGTCTTTTTTCCATAAAGAGATATGGTAATTCTGGAGAGTTGTTGTACGGAACTGTGGGAGACTCAATTATATATAAGAACAAAAAAAATTGCGAATTTCTCACAAGGTGTCGACGCTTTCGTTCCATTCCACGCGTTGAGCTACGCTCCGCACGGATCGTGTCTGCCATGTCTTCTCTCCGTCGGTTACAGTAACAAAATATTCTCTCTGCTTCGCAAGGATTCCGAGGGTCTTGAGACGAGGAAGACCGTGCGCTCTGAGGACTGACAGGTGGACAAGAGTCAATTAACTTGCTTGTCAGAGCGAAAAAGTATGACACGTACCGGTCAGCTGAAGGGTCCCACTCGATAGCATATCGTTAATCGGCGGTTGAGACTGTTCCGGGATTTTGAGGACCTGCGATAAGGTAATGCTTGAGAGCGGGGGTAAAATCTAATGTGAGGGACCTGTATAGCTAATCGATAAGGAGGGAGGTCAAAGGGGGTGGGAGGCGACAGGGCGTGGGAGGCGACACCCACGGCCCACGCAAGCAATAGATAAGAGCCGTGGGAACGTTCAGGTTATCTCGGCCATCCCCGATACAGCTCATTGGTTCAATGCCGGCAGCAAACGCTGGCACGAGCATTGCCCGCCATCCTGGAACCAAGCAGGGCAGGAAGTAGCGTAGTTAAAAGACTCGCAATCGTTTGCTTGAAATAATGCACCCTCCCCTTGGAATCGCCTCGTCATTACTGCAGCGACTCCTGGTCTAATGTGATAGTGGTCCATTGTCTTCTCTAGTATAGATAATACACATCTTCTTCCCCCTCAAATGCAGTCCAAGAGCGCGCTGATCCCATTCACGCGTTCAAATCACACGCAAACGGGCGCAACGCGCACCATTCAGGCTGCAGCGATATGGCCTTCACGCCACGCCGTCTAAACCGATATCCGAGCTCGTGCAACCGCGGCAGCGCCGCACTATCGTTTCCCCCGGGACCCGTCCAGAACACCTCCGTAGATGCAGCTGCGCGCGGCCACGCGATCGAGTCGAGGTTCTCCGGTCCGGATTGTTCGGTCCAGAGGAGATGTTGACCGCCAAGCACGAGGGATGCTTGCTCCGAGGTCAGATTTGCCATTGGGTCGAATGTATATGCCTTCAGAGGGAAGGGATTAATAAGCGCGTGCGCTCTTACTCGAAAAAAAGGGGATGTCACGCAACGTTTTGCCATGTTTTAAAGGGCTCGCACCAACTGTTGCCTGGGGGATAATTTCCCACCCAGCCACCAGCACCACAGTCCTATGACACGCAGGTTTATAAAAAAAAATTGCCGGGGATTTAAGGCAGACTCATGACGTTACCAGATAGAACGAATTGGATGCCGCGTGGATAAAGCGGAATCCCTTGGCAGCAACAGCAGCTGCGTCTTCAGACGAGATCCACACCCTATCAATACACGTCAACGTTCGAGAGGGTGTGCGTGAGAGAAAGAAATGTGGAGACATACAGGGCAATCGTGTCGTTTGAAAGGGTAAGATTAAAGTTGAGTACCATCTCTGTGCCAAATCCAAAGAAGACTTGAGAGTCCCACCAATAGACCCGTAAGATATCTAGCTCACCCTCCCACACGACAAGCGTCTTTCCGAGACTCCTGAGTGCACCATGCGTGGCCTGGGTAAACACGTCCAGGGCTTCGTTGAGCGTCCTTCCAGCGAGATCTTGTTGCGTCTGCGGGTCATCTTGATAGCACCGCGTGTTGATCTCGTCGCCGCCAGTGGCGAACAATGTCGAGGGAAAGAGTTTCGCAGCAGCGCTCAGCAGACTGGCCATGAAATCGATCGTCGCGCGAGAGGCGAGGCGCAGTTGGCCCGCGGGCGGTTCGTTGGCGTACGTCCTCCAGGGCTTCGCATCGGCGCATGCGACATGTTCCGGATAAGCTTTTGAGATGGCCGAGGTATGTCCGGGCATGTCTATTTCCTATTATGGACGTTAACCTCCTTCCCTTTCATTCCAAGTCTTGGAATACCACGTACAATGAGAACATCGATCCCCCGCTGCGGCAACATCAATTTAGGTTCAATGGAGGATGGTGGGAACAGCGGGGGACGCACCTGGCCAGCATAGGACACGATATGCGCAACGTCGTGTGGGGTGTAAACCGCGTCAGCGCTATATGCGGCCTTTTCCGCGATATCTGTAAATCCGGGTACGACGAGCGGGAAACTCTGGCTGTCGACAACATGCCAGTGAAACGTATTGATCTGCACAACCATTGTCAGTTCCCACTGACAACATTCAAGAACGAAGGACTTACATGGACCCATGACATTGCGTCAAGCGTGCGTTCAATATCAGATACTGGGAAGCTACGTGCGCATCATCATAAGCCTTTGACAAGCAAAGTACCAAAAGAAACACAGAACACGTACAAATTTCGCGCCGTGTCCAACATGAACCCCCGATATGGCTAACGTCATCTCCAAAAAGTCAGTAGACGCCCGGGAAATCGCATGCACGGCCGCGCACGTACATAAGCTGGGGAATCCTGAATCTCCACGGGCGCACCGATCGTGTAAATAGTTCCCTGTACCGTGAGCCACAACTGACTGAACGTATTCAGACCTCTAAACAGGCCAATTGTCGAGTTGGCCTTGAGCACCGCATGACTTCTGTCTGTGGGTACGACAAGACTATACCCCTCGTCACGCGTCCCGATAGGCATCCTCGCTTCCACCTCGATGGGCTGTACCACCACCAGCACCGCATCATCATCATCATCAACGGTAGATCCCAAAGTACCTGTGCTCCCGCCGGTGTTTGTGTTTGTCGTCGTGTGGGTGTGGTAGTCATCGAGTCGCAAGACGAGTCGTCTGAGACTTGGTGCGCCATCCGAGATCGCTTCTAAATCGTCTATACCACGCCCGAGCACGAGTCTACCTAAATCATCGCTGAATAATTGTGCGTGCGTGCGCTGAGCGGCCGCGATGAGATCCTCGGGCGCGTCGGGCACCTCGTCGACTGAAATCGTGAACGAATTTGAGGGTGCGAGGCACAGCACAGAGCTCGGTGGGCTGGTTTGGAGATGGCGGGTTGAGGCCAGAGCGCGCTGGTCAATGGGAGGACGACGAATATGACGGAGAAGGGTTTGAAGGGTCGTGGCAGCATGCTTTGAGTTTGCCTTCCCGGGAAAGTGTAGATGAAGGAAGGAAGGAAGGAAGGAAGTTAGGCTCTGCTTCGTTTTATGTCACGATAGCATTGAAGGAGATCGAAGACAGCGTGAGGAACTGTCATCGGCTGAAGTCATGCGAGAAGCACGGAAACGAACGACACGTCACATGATGATAGCCGCAAAAAACACCGAAAGACAGAGAAAAAAAAAGTAGGATGATATCTTACTACTTGGGCATAAAACGCACCAAAAACGGGTGATGCTGCCATCGGTCATGTATACACGCAGCTTATATGGATTGAAGAAGAAAACAATCTACATCCGTAGTTTAACAACAGTATCCCACCGCAACTCACAGAAGCAGGTCGCCCGGCCCGCCCCGGCGGGTCCCTCCAACGCTCTGAGCTGTGGGCTTCGCAAACGACCCAAAACCGCCAGCCAACGATGCCATCTGATTTTATACGCCCCAAATCCCTGCCTGGGCCTTCTCTTTTTCAAGATCCCGGATGCTCTTACCGCCACCTGGTCCAGTTGCTTGCCATGCCCGAGCCGAGTGCCATGGCCAATAGGTCACCGCTACTTGACTTTGTAGTAGTAGTAGTAGCAGCAGACATCGCAACCCAGGAAGTGGACCCGGCGCTCACGGGAGATTTTGTTGCTGATGCGAGGACATGGGGCTCATGACTGGTGTCGCGTTGTACCCAACTGTGCCAGACGTTGTCACTGGAGTTGAGCTGAAACGCACCTGTGGTGAAGACGGCGACAGTAGAGAGTCGAAAGTACCAAAAGTCTGGGGCTTCGATGACTGCCTGGCGTGTCCGCGGCGGGGGAATTGGAGGGGTGCTGGATGCGAGGAGGTCCGTGAGGTTTGATTTGGCGGGAGCCCTCACTGGTGCTATAGTCGAACGTGCGGTGGAAGTCGCATTCGCGAGTGGCGAAAGTGGCGCCTCATCATCGGTGTTGCCACTGGCAGCTGCTACGTGTATGTGGGAATGTTAATATCAACAAATACTACAGTATAAGAATGTAGCATGCCATTCAAGTTATTGAAGAATTTGAGTGCAGGGATCGCCTTGTTCGTCACTGCGGCTGAGATGGATGTGCTCCCTCCCATTGCTGGCCATCTGTCAGTGTCACCAAGATCGAGCAAGTTCACGATCGGTGCGAGCACCGGTCACAGCTCTACTGCTTTTCCTGCAGGCTTCGTTTGTGTTGAAAAAGATGAACGAGTCGATTGAACAGTTGGGGTGCCAACGGCGGTGGGAAGTGAAGAAAAAAAAAGGCATGGCGTGATGGGACAAAAAAGAAAAAGAATCTTATCAGATGATCTAAGCAGTGCCCCGAAATCGAGGTATCGGATGTCTCATCAACGCCAGCATCGTACTATTTAGATAAATTGTGAACATATACTGTAGCCCAATCCAATCCGTGTACAAAATTTGCCAATTGAAGCTTGGTATCGTGTTTACCTGCAATCCAGACCGTGTTAGATCTACGAAAATATGGCCTGTGAACTCGGGGAATCCATAGAAGGAGTTCTCCTTCGTCACCACACACCCATCCATCACTCTTGAGTATAAACTTCTTCATAAAGTGGTTTTCTTCAATTCTGACCTTCTCCACACCACCTATCACCGCGTGATTTTCTGAGGCCGGGCTGATGCATTGCCCGTCCAGCGAAGAATCGACAGATTTCATATATCCGGTGAATGTGCCTGCCACATCCCCTGTTGCAGCATCCCACATACGAATCGTGCCATCTGCTGAGGACGAGGCGATGTGCCGCCCATCTGGTGAGAATGCGACAGATATAGCCCAATCTGTGTGTCCAATGAATGGGCCTGCTACAACATCTCCTGTTTCGGCATGTTGGGGAAATCGAATCGGGCACGAAGAGGGGCTGACAGCCGAGAACGGCGTGCAGCGTGCGCTGGGACCCTGAGACGGGATTGCCAACGCCCGCGGCTCCCTGAGGGCCCGCCGGCGTGGACAACGCCTGCTCCTCGTTGGGGGCGGGCGCCCACAGCCGCCCATTACGATACCATTCACTTTCTACAGACAAATTCCCTTTTACCTTAGCATAGTTTAGTTCACCCGAGCACATGGCAATGCCCCGCCTCGTGCACACTAAGATCGAGCGGCCGTCTTGGCACTAAATCCATTCAGTTCGTAGCACACACACTAGACTAGTTAAAAACCAAAATACGAGACTGGGGGGATCAAAGGACGCGTCCCACATTCTTTTTGCTCTGCGCCGCCTCTCCCACTCGTTCCGCTCCCGCGCGCGTGTTCATTTGCCGCGTCTTCACTCTCGTTTTCGACACCAGGTTATGGGCCCTGGAGTTGCATTCTAAAAATCAGTACGAGATCACACAAAAGTCAAAAACACTCACACTCCTTTTCTTCACAATGGTTGAAGTCCACAGTTCAAAAATCACTCAGCTTGCAGCAGATGGATCCAACTGGGAAAACTACAGAGACAGGATGATCCTGATAGTCAAATCCCACAAATGGAAAGACCACCTAACGAACACATCACCGACGAAGCGATACATCGACGGCGGCACCATCAGCGGCGCGACGCCGGACGAACGGTGGGAGGATGACGAGGCCGCGCTCATGAACTTGATCGCGTCGTCAATCCCCGACTCGGCCTTCAACAAAATAAAAGATAAATCGAATGCGAAGGAGGCGTGGGAGGCACTAAAAGAGCTCCACGAGAAACGATCGCCGATGGTCGCGATCGAGCTCCGATGGCGCATCGGCAACATCAGGTGCGGAGACGACGAGAACCTCCGCACACACCTCGAAAATCTGCAAGTAATGAAAGAAAAATTGGCCTCTCTGGGAAGTAATATCCCAGAACTAGAGTTTGCTTACATTCTGCTCCGATCCCTTCCCCCTTCGTACCAGGGCATAATCAGCGCCATAAACGCGTCAGCCGACTTCGCAAAGGCGACCATCACGCCCGCGAGCGTAACCCGACTCGCGCTGGACGAGTACGACCGCCTCCAGGGCGACAAGCCGAAATCGGACGCGGACGAAGCGTTCGGCGCGTCCTCTCAAGCGCGGAAACCCGGACGAAGGGGAAAACGATCCGACATCGAGTGCTACAACTGTAAAAAGCGTGGGCACACCAAAGCGGAGTGCTGGGGAAAGGGCGGAGGCCAGGAAGGCCAATGGCCACAACGAGGAGGCGCCAGCGCGAACAACGCGACAACGGCGGCCGAAACGAACGACATCGAAGCGTGGGCAGCCATAGAAGAGCTCCCCGACTATTCAGCGGCTGCAGCAAGCGTGCCGCGAAACGCGCCGATCGACGCTGAGCTATATGACTCCGGAGCGTCAACCCACATGTCCCCCTTCCGAGCAAAATTCACCACATACCGAGAGATCCCGCCGCGTGCGATAATCGCGGCCGACAAACGGATGTTCTACGCTATAGGCATTGGGGACCTCAGGGTAGAGGTCCCTCATGGGGAGTCTTCCACCTCAGTTATCTTGCGAGAAGTGCTGCATGCTCCTGACATGGCCATGACAATAGTGTCAATATCACGAATCACGAAGCTGGGAAACTCAGTTACCTTTGAGAAAGACCACTGCACCATAAAAACGCGAAGGGGAAAGTTGTCGGCACCATCAAAGCGAACGCCAGCGGACTCTACAAAGTCGAACACCCTGTGACAGCCTCAGCCGCAGTCACACTCGAACGAGTCACACTTTTCGAACTCCACCGTCGCCTGGGCCACGTCAGCGTCGACACTCTGCGCTCGCTCATCCGACACAACTCCATCCAGGGAATAGACCTCATTGATGAAGGATCCCCCTTCTCTTGTAACTCATGTGACTATGCTAAGACGACTAGGAAGGTGATCAAGCCTGAAAGACAAGCCCCACCTGCCACTTCCTTTGGAGAAGAAGTCCACTCTGATGTTTGGGGCCCCTCTCCTGACAACAGTATTGGTGGGAAACGCTACTATATCACCTTTACTGACGACTATTCTCGCTACACCTGGGCCAGAACCCTCAAGGCCAAGTCAGAGGCATTCGAGGCCTACAAAGAATTCGCCGCATGGGCGCGCACGCAGCACGGCGCGTCGATACGCCGCTTCCGCTCCGACCGGGGGGGCGAGTACATGAGCAACAACCTCAAGGCGTTCCTCCGAGAGCAGGGGACGGAACAACGGCTCACGACCCACGACACCCCGCAGCACAACGGGATCGCGGAGTCGCTCAACCGGCGTCTCCTAGAACGCGTCCGAGCGATACTCCACCACTCCGGACTTCCCAAAACCCTCTGGGGAGAGGCCCTCCAGCACTCTATCTGGCTGAAAAACCGATCATCGACCCGCGCGCTAGGCGCGATCACCCCGCACGAACGCCTCCACGGGCGCAAGCCGAACCTAGCCGGTGTCCCCGAGTGGGGCCAACGCGTCTGGGTCCGCAACCTCAAAGGCTCCAAACTAGATGCCCGGGCCTCCCAGCACGTTGGGTGGGCTATGACAAAGAAAGTCCTCATGCCCACAGGATCTACTGGCCAGAGAAGCACCCAAATCCCATCTCAGTTGAAAGGGATGTAAAATTCACCTCTGACACAGTGACACTATACACACCACCTCCACCACAAGCTCAAACACAAGCCCAAACCCAAGTCACAGCCCCGAAAATCCAGCCCACCGCCATCCCGACGCCCCAAGCGCAACAACCCGACGCCGGCGCTCCGGAAGTCGACCCGACCCCGGAACCACCAGACGACAATGCCGAGGCTCCGGACCAAGCGGCATACGACGACCATGCAATACCACCACCGATCACACCGCCGGAACAAGCACCGCCGCCATCGCAGCTGCCCCGAGCACCCAAAAAAACGAAGCCGCCGCCGGCACCACGACCCGAGCCGCCCCGACGATCTGCGCGGATAGCCAAGCTATCCCTAGCTGGGCAAACCCCCAACGAAGAAGATGCCCCAGGAATCAGTCTCCGAGGGCACGCGCGCCGGGTGACATTCTCCTAGCGTGGAACAGACTCAGCTAACGAGTCTTTTGCCACAGCACCTGAAGAACCCAGCTACGCGGAGATGGCATTCCATGCCGAGATCGACATGACGATGGCCGCGGCAGCTCACGACGCAAACGGCGACCCGCGCTCTGTCTCCGAGGCGCGATCCCGCCCCGATTGGCCCGAGTGGCAACGGGCGATGGAACGCGAAATCGAAACGCTCGAACGCGCGGGCACCTGGGAAACGGTCCCCTACCCCAAGGGCAAAAATGTCGTCGGCAGCAAGTGGGTCTTCCGACTCAAGCGTAAGGCCGACGGCACGATCGACAAATACAAAGCGCGCCTCGTTGCGCGCGGATTCACTCAAATCTACGGCGTCGATTATTTCGACACCTTCTCCCCCGTCGCAAAACTAACTAGTATCCGGACCATCCTCGCGATCGCTGCGCGATACGATTGGGACATAGATACTTTCGACTTTAACAGTGCTTACCTAAATGGTGAGCTAGGGGAGGAGGAGGAGATCTACATGCAGGAACCCCCAGGCTTCGAGGAGAGCGCAGGCAGCGTGAAACGGCTGCGGAAGTCCCTCTACGGGCTCAAGCAGGCCGGGCGTCGATGGTACGACACCCTCACGCGCGCGCTCAACGACCTCGGCCTCCGCGTCACGCAAGCCGATCCGGGCGTTTTCCGAGCGCAGGAGAAGGACGATGTCCTGATCCTCGCAGTCCACGTCGATATTGCATCATCACCAGCAGTTCGAGCAAGCTAATGAGGCGATACAAGGCGCAGCTCCACGCGCGCTACGCCCTCACCGATTTGGGGCCGATCAGCTGGCTCCTCGGTATCCGGATCACCCGAGATCGCACCGCGCACACCATCTCCCTCTCGCAGTCAGAGTACATCAAGTCAATTGTTGCGAGATATGGCCTGGCTGATGCCAAAGCTCAAAATTCACCCATGATCCCTAACACATCTTACTCCAAAGATGATTGCCCCTCTAATGAGACAGAAGCTGCCCACATGCGAAAGGTACCTTATCGAGAGGCGATCGGCAGTCTGATGTACGCCGCAGTTGCCACGCGCCCCGACATCTCGTTTGCGATCTCGACGCTCTCACAGTTCCTCGATAATCCGGGGGAGCTGCACTGGGACGCGGTAAAGCGCGTCCTGCGCTACCTATCAGGAACGCGACATCACGAACTCACCTACGGCAGTGAGCAGCACGACCTCTTGGGGTACACGGACGCGGATGGCGCATCGCAGCCGCACCGCCACGCGATCTCCGGATACGCGTTTCTTATCGACGGAGGGGCGATCTCCTGGCGATCCCGAAAGCAAGAGATCGTAACCTTATCGACAGCGGAAGCAGAGTACGTGGCGGCGACCCACGCTGCAAAAGAGGCAGCGTGGCTTCGCCGCCTCAAAGGAGAGTTACTCACTCCTATCGTTAATTCAACTATAATCTACTGTGACAACCAGGCAGCCCTCAAGCTTGCTACAGATGATAACTACCGAGCCAGGACCAAGCACATCGACATTCGTTTCCACTTTATCCGGCAAGTTATCAGTGCGGGGGAGTTATCCCTAATCTACTGCCCCACCGATGACATGACAGCCGACATCCTCACGAAAGCGCTACCGGCCTGGAAGGTCACGCGGCACGTCACCGGACTCGGAATCCATCAAGGACAGACGGCGCTCGCGGGGGAGTGTTGGGGAAATCGAATCGGGCACGAAGAGGGGCTGACAGCCGAGAACGGCGTGCAGCGTGCGCTGGGACCCTGAGACGGGATTGCCAACGCCCGCGGCTCCCTGAGGGCCCGCCGGCGTGGACAACGCCTGCTCCTCGTTGGGGGCGGGCGCCCACAGCCGCCCATTACGATACCATTCACTTTCTACAGACAAATTCCCTTTTACCTTAGCATAGTTTAGTTCACCCGAGCACATGGCAATGCCCGCCTCGTGCACACTAAGATCGAGCGGCCGTCTTGGCACTAAATCCATTCAGTTCGTAGCACACACACTAGACTAGTTAAAAACCAAAATACGAGACTGGGGGGATCAAAGGACGCGTCCCACATTCTTTTTGCTCTGCGCCGCCTCTCCCGCTCGTTCCGCTCCCGCGCGCGTGTTCATTTGCCGCGTCTTCACTCTCGTTTTCGACACCACGGCATCCCACATCCGAATCGTGCCATCAAGTGAGGCCGAGGCAATGCGATGTCCGTCCGGCGAGAATGCAACAGAGGTAACCGAATCAGTGTGTCCTGTAAACGGACCCGCAGTGATATCACCTGTTGCAGCATCTCGCACCAAAATCGTACGATCATTTGAGGCCGAGGCAATGTGCTCCCCATCCGGCGAAAATGCAACAGATCTGGCGCAATCTGTGTGTTGGGTAAACGGAGCCGCTACGAGATCCCCCGTTGCAGCATCCCACAGGCAAATTGTGTAATCGTCCGATGCCGAAGCAATGCGCTGCCCATCTGGAGAAAATGCAACAGATCTGACCATACCGGTGTGTCCAGTAAACGGACCGGCTACGACCTCCCCCGTCGTGGCATCCCACACACGAATGGTGTTATCTCCCGAGCCGGAGGCAATGCGCTTCCCATCGGGTGAGAATGCAACACAGAGTACCCAATCGGTGTGTCCAGTGAATGGGCCTGCTACGAGTTCTCCTGTTGTGGCATCCCACACTCGAATCGTTTGATCGAGCGAGGCCGAAGCGATATGCTGCCCATCTGGCCGGAACGCAATATATCTGACACCATTGGTGTGTCCAATGACTGGGCCTGCTATGACCTGCCCTGTTGTGGCATCCCATATGTAAATCGTGCGATCAGCCGAGGACGAGACAACGCGCTGCCCGTCTGGGGAGAATGCAACACAGTAAACCGAAGCGGTGTGCCCAATCGACGGATACGGTACCTCTCCTGTTGCGGAGCCCCACACCCGAATAGTGCGATCCATTGAGGCGGATGCAATGCGCTGGCCATCTGGGGAGAATGCAGCTGATAAAATAGGATCAACGTGCCCAATAAATGGGCCTGCTATGATATCTCCTGTCGTGGCATCCCACACACGAAGCGTAGCATCGTACGAGGCCGAGGAAATGCGCTGCCCGTCTGGCGAGAAAGAGATAGAAGTAACCATATCGGCGTGTCCGATAAACGGGCCAACTACGACCTCTCCGGTTGCGACACTCCAGATTCGAATTGTACGATCGTCTGAAGCTGATGCGATGCGCTGGCCATTTGGTGAGAATGCAATAGAATTAATAGGATCTGTGTGTCCAGAAAATGGACCTGCAACAAGCTCTCCTGTTGTGGCATCCCACACACGAATCGTGAAATCATCTGAGTCCGAGGTGATATGTTGTCCATCTGGCGAAAAGGCAATAGATCTGCCCGAACCAATATGATCAGTAAACGCGCCCGTTAAGATTTCTCCTGTTGCGGCACGCCACACGAGAATGCCATTTCCTGAAGCCGAAGCAATTCGCTGCCCATCAGGAGAGAATGCAATACATGCGACCCAAATGTTGTGTCCAGTAAACGGTGCTGTCACAAGCTCTCCTGTTGTGGCGTCCCAAACACGAATCGTCCCATCAGTCGACGCCGAGGCGATGTGCTGGCCGTCTGGAGAGAATGTAACGCATATGATCGCATTGGTGTGTCCAGTAAATGGGCCTGCTACAAGCTCCCCAGTTGTGGAATCCCATACCCGAATAGTGCGGTCGCGGGAGCCAGAGGCAATACGCCGTCCATCCGGCGAGAATGCAGCAGAGTCAACTACCTCGTTGTGTGCCAAAATCGTCATTTCTAATGCTGGCCAATGAGACAACTGTCCACGCTCCAAGCACAGCGTATGAGGAAATTGACCAAGGTAATGCTTGACAATATG